>OV049925.1:70888179-71458531 GCA_920104205.1 Eupeodes latifasciatus
GCCGCATAATTCATCTTTTGGATTTTAAAATCTCATGTCTAGTATGGTGGTCAACACCCACACAATTTTTAAAGATAAAAAGATTAAGTGCAACGTTGTAAAATCGTGGAGAAGACTTCGTATCTAATATAAATATTTATTGCGATATGATACACTTTGTTTGTTTGAAGTCAAACAAAATGCATAATATGCATATTGATTATTTATATCGTTGGATTAAATTTCCAATGGAAATAAGAAGTGATTATGAAATGGAAACGGAAATGATAATTGATGATGAATTATATGACTCGCGTAATATAAATAAAACATAATATTTTATATTTTGAAAATGTTTCATGATTAAGTCGATTTATGTCTTTCTTTTCTGAAAAGCAACACAGGAAAACACGACATAACTTGACTTATTTGCTTAAATAATTATAAATGTTTTTGACTAAGAGCAAATAAAAGTTTTGGAAAAAAGAACATTTGTGTGTGTAGTGTATGTTAATGTGCAATGGTGGAATATAAAAATAAAAAGAGGCTGGGATGTGACCCACACCCACTCACCCCAACTTTAATACCAAACATGTACATGTATTTTCTGTTAATTGTGTTAAATAAATAAACAAAACATAAAGAATAAAGAGGCTTGGATGCGACCCACACTGATAACTTCCCATCCCGTCTGTCGATTTGTCTTGCTTAAAAGTTTGTTACCAAATTTCGGTACTAGATTTAGATTAGATTAGATTTTATTTGTTCATAATTTTTAAGGGGTTGAATACATTATTTATGATACATTAAATCATTTGAGCATGGCATTGCCGTCTGCCAGATTGACAATCCAATTAACATTAAAATTTAGTTGAGTATAAATACACCTTTAATTTAAAATTTTTAGTTTCTGTAATTTTGTGTTTGACTTTTAAAAATCTCCATTAACAATTCTGTTCCTATATTTAAGAGCAATTTTTAGAAACTCATACATCTTTTCTACATTCATTTGGTTTAATAAAAATATACAATATTCCTCAGATAAGGTATCTTCTCCAAATATGTTTCTTCTTATTTCCCGCAAAACAGGACAGCACCCCAGAAAATGAAGGACATCTTCCCGTTCCCTCCTGTTACATAAATCGCATATAATTGGCAAGTCACTTCGATGAGGTATGTAATTGAGCTGCAGCATTTCTCCTCGTAAGCGGAACATCATGGAAATTGTGTTGACATCATTGCAATCTTTGAAATAATTATTTTCATTGAGTGAATAGTCCAGGCGATTATAAATCATTCGGTGAAGAGATCCAGCCGCATCTTCCTTGTATTTAGCTCTATGTCTAAGGTCTACTTGTTTGATAAGCCCGTGCAATAGAGGTCCCCACGAACTTGTTTCATCTAGATTTATTCTTAGGGTTATTCCACACGCTTCAGCTAGATCTTCCCATTGCTTATAAAATCCTCTTTTGCTTTGTACCAATTGAATGGCCACCTTCTTAGGAAGCCGTTGCTCTGGCATCTGCATGACACGGAGAACATAATCAACTTGTAGTTTGAGTGTCTTAATAAACAGTGGTGAGAGTCCAGTTTCAATCATAAGCATGTAGTTCGGTGAGTTGGGTGGCAGATGAAAAGCTCTTTTGAGGTAAAACCTTAAAAGTTTTTCAACCGTTTCGTATTCTGACCCACCCCAAACCTGGGCAGCATACATTAGGATTGATTCTGCTACAGTTTCGAAGATCCAATACTTGCTACTGTGACTTATGTATTTGTTGTTGAAGCAATTTTTCCAAGTTGCGTTTAATGCAGTTTTCGCTTTAGTTAACTTTTCATTCAAATGTTTGTCCATATTCATATTTTGTGTCAATAATACTCCCAGATATTTGTATTCCTTTACAACCTCCACAGCATCACCATCATAGGTCCAATTTTCGTTTGCTCTAGTTCTGCCTCCTCCTTTTCTTATAATCATAACCTTCGGTACTATTTTTTGTAGATTTTATTTTTTTATCAAAAAACGGACTGTTGGATTTTTATAAAAAAATTACTGAATATCGAAAAGAATATTTTCTGTGAAATAAAATAAGTTTGAAGCCAATATTTTTAATTTTTGAAAAGCTATTTGAGTCGAAAGTAAATTTTTACAAGTTTAAGTATTGTTTTTTTTTAGGTTTTTATTTTTTGTAAAAAAAACTATCAATTCGATTTTTTTTCAAAATTTTACAGAATTTTGAAAATAATATTTCTTATAAGATAAAATGAGTTTGAAACCAATGTCTCAAACTTTTGAAAAGTTATTTACGTCAAAAACAATTTTTACCAACTTTTATAAATTTTTTTTAGGTTTTTATTTTTTGTAAAAAAACTGTCAATTCGATTTTTCGCAAAATTTTTCTTAATGTTGAAAACAATATTTCTTATAAGTTAAAATTAGTTAGAAGCCATTATCTCAAATTCTTGAAAAGATATTTGAGTCGAAAATCAATTTTTAACAACTTTTGTTAATTTTTTTTTTCGGTTTTTAAATTTTTGTAAAAAAAACTGTCAATTCGATTTTTTTCAAAATTTTACTGAATGTTGACAACAATATTTTTTGAAAGATTAAAGTAGTTTAAAGCCAATATCTCAAAGTTTTGAAAAGATATTTGAGTCGAAAATCAATTTTTTCCAACTTTTATTAATTTTTTGTTTGGGTTTTTATTTTTTGTAAAAAAAACTGTCGATTCGATTTTTCTTCAAATTTTATCAGATGTCAAAAACATTATTCTTCGTTATTATTTTTATTGTACTATTCGTACTAGAATGTCAGCTTGTTAGACTTGACCATTCCTTTTAATTTCATTGAATGTTTTTGAACAACAAAAACAACTTAAAGGTGCTACCACTCATTGTTTTTGGCTGGAGATATAGCTATTTCGTGCTTTGCCACTTTTGCACTCATCAGTCTCCAGCCAAAAACAATGAGTGGTAGCACCTTTAAGTTGTCGTTGTTGTTCAATAACATTCAATGAAATTAAAAGGAATGGTCAAGTCTAACAAGCTGACATTCTAGTACGAATAGTACAATAAAAATAATAACAATAATAACTTAATAGTCTGGTTCGTTACCGATCTTCCAACCTCTCCCCCTTTGATACGTACTACGAATTGTAAGTCTATCAAATAAGGTATGGAGAAAAATGGAGGCGGAACAAAACAGCATACTTAAAGGAGCTTATAAAAAGGTTGATGCTTCAAATGCATTTGATAAACAATTAGCACATCTCGACCTGTGACGTCAGTGGTCTAAAGTAGTGGAGTGCGTAGTGCACACGACTTCTAAGACTGAGCAAATCTGATATGCGTGGGTTCGAATCCTATGTTGTGCATAAAAAGTTTTTCAAATAAAATTGGATTAAAGCTCAGCACCACAAAAAAGGAGACTGATGAGTGCAAAAGTGGCAAAGCACGAAATAGCTATATCTCCAGCCAAAAACAATGAGTGGTAGCACCTTTAAGTTGTTGTTGTTGTTCAAAAACATTCAACATTATTCTTCGTTGCACAAAATTGTTTTGGAGATGAAATCATATTGTAGTCGTAAAATTTTCGAGGTGACAAATTTTTTTTTTTCAGTTTTTTTGATTTACACGTACACACGCACGCACAGACATCCTTCTAAAAATCTTTTATTTCGACTCTAGGGGCCTTGAAACGTCGAGAAATGTCAAAACTTTCAATTTGACAAATCGTACCCATTTTAATAACTTCCTATGGGAAGTAAAAAAGAAAAAAATAGTATAGTAAAACAAAAAACAAAAACAAATTAGTTAATAAATACTTAATATATTTTTAATTTTTGAAAAGCTATTTGAGTCGAAAGTAAATTTTTACAAGTTTTAGTATTGTTTTTTTTTTAGGTTTTTATTTTTTGTAAAAAAAAACTATCAATTCGATTTTTTTTCAAAATTTTACAGAATTTTGAAAATAATATTTCTTATAAGATAAAATTAGTTTGAAACCAATGTCTCAAACTTTTGAAAAGTTATTTACGTCAAAAACAATTTTTACCAACTTTTATAAATTTTTTTTTAGGTTTTTATTTTTTGTAAAAAAACTGTCGATTCGATTTTTCTCAAAATTTGTCTTAATGTTGAAAACAATATTTCTTAAAAGTTAAAATTGGTTAGAAGCCATTATCTCAAATTCTTGAAAAGATATTTGAGTCGAAAATCAATTTTTAACAACTTTTGTTAAATTTTTTTTCGGTTTTTAATTTTTTGTAAAAAAAACTGCCAATATCTCAAAGTTTTAAAAAGATATTTGAGTCGAAAATCAATTTTTTCCAAGTTTTATTAATTTTTTGTTTGGGTTTTTATTTTTTGTTAAAAAACTGTCGATTCGATTTTTCTTCAAATTTTATCAGATGTCAAAAACATTATTCTTCGTTGCACAAAATTGTTTTGGAGATAAAATCATATTGTAGTCGTAAAATTTTCGAGGTGACAAATTTTTTTTTTCAGTTTTTTTGATTTACACGTACACACGCACGCACAGACATCCTTCTAAAAATCTTTTATTTCGACTCTAGGGACCTTGAAACGTCGAGAAATGTCAAAACTTTCAATTTGACAAATCGTACCCATTTTAATAAATTCCTATGGGAAGTAAAAAAGAAAAAAATAGTATAGTAAAACAAAAAACAAAAACAAATTAGTTAATAAATACTTAATTGTTACAAATATATTTAAATATTAAATTTTTTCCGAGGTAGATTGCATACAGTTAATGATTGTAGTGTCTCCGAAATCGTCCTTTCTTACATAAGGGGACAGCAATTATCCGCAAGACCTTTCTCTCAAAGCCTCTTAAGAGGTTGGAGTGCCTTTTAATAAGCACCCAGGTCTCGGATCTATATGTGAGTACCTACTAACAGTCCTCCTCGACGGGTCTCCACCTTGACGTTTGTGAGGAGGCTTACACTCAAATCTCAAGCAGGCCAGTAATAGTCTCTAGCTTTCGGGCAGTTTCTAAACTACCAGCTAGGGTTTGGGCAAACTAAGAGAGGCCCACCCCTATGAAATATGGAAGAATTAAAAATAAAGAACAAAACCATAGCGGGGATATACGCTAAACGGTCGGTAGTAGTCACGACTGCCGGCTTTGGCTTTGCCTCGCGATCTCAATATCGAGAGGAGAAGTCGCCAGTGACATCATGTTTTTCATATTTATTTATTTTTCATGACATTCCTACTTATTTTTTCGAAACTTTTTCTCTTTTTCTTTTTCTTTTTCTTTTTCACCTCATTTTTCCCAACAGTTTTAAAAAATAAGCAGAGTACGGAAATCAAAATGAGCACTTCATCGAAGGACGTTCCACTAACTGAGGAGGAAGAAAATCTTCTCCTCAACCCCTTCTTGAAACTCGACATGGATGACGGAGCCAGTGCGACTGACGTCGATGACGCCAGCGAGGTCGCCTTAGTCACTAGCTCGAACGTCTCCAACGTTTCGAATACTTCCAGGCGGAGTAGAATCTCCAACTGTAAGCGAACTGTTAAAAGACTTGGGAAACTGGACTGGGACCAAATGTCAGAAATGGAAAGGATGAGGCTGCACAACACTCGTGCTTTTCTGGACAGGGAGGTCTTGGTTAAGGACAACCTGACATCAAGTCACCCCTCTCCAGAAAACTCGGGCTGTAAGACACAGATGGGACCGCCTGCTCCTTACGCTAATTCCAAGCGTGGGAAAGTGTGTTCCCCATCAACGTCTGGTGCTAAGACCTCAAAACCAGCGAACAAAGAGCAAGCTATAAGCAAGGATAACAATAAGGAACAAATCGGGAGGACACACATCGGGGAGTCAACCTCAACCGCCGAACTAATCCCGGAACCTAGGGGTCCGAGTAGTCAAGTGAATGTGGTAGGCTCCCCTGTTGAGGGTAAAGATACAAGGGAGTGCGAGGGTATCCTAGTAGGCCATTGCTCACAAGGCAACCTCAACACAACCTCCGTATCCGAACCCGAAAACCAAACGAATAACACGACAATCGATAGCCTAGCTACGGTAATTCAAAAAAGGACAAAACAACGTAAAACCGGCACACTCAACGAAGTCGACATCCGAAGACGTCAGCAGCGCAACGCTGAGAGGATTATTCGACGGTTTGCAAAAAGGTCTCCTGAGTCTCTTACGGCTAAGGAAAGGGCAGCGTTTGAAAAGTCCAAGCTCCGTTTAGAAACAGCGTCGGAAATTCCAGCTGACAAGGCGGTTTCTCAACAAGAAGCGCCATGCTCCTCGAAGAGGGCTAGTAATGTCAGCAACTCCCCAACAACCTCCTCGCCACACACAGCAGTGAAGAGGATAAAGACATCTCGGGCTATCGTGAAGGGTCACCAAGTCTCTATAGCTGATTATGGTAAACCCACACGTAGGCTAACCGAAGACGAATGGCAGCTCCTTGAACTAAGTATCCTTGAGGAAGTCAACGAGGCCATCGTTAAGAGTAGGCAAGTGCCACTCTTCGGCAACCTCACGACAACTCATGGTTTCAAGGTGATGCACTGTGAGAATGACGTGACTCTCGAGTGGCTCCGAGAGTTCATCAAAAACACGTCAGCTCCATGGCAAGGCGCCGATCTTCGCCTCATTGAGGTGAAACAAATTAAGGAGCTGTGCAGACCGGTAGGAAAACTAGTGGTCAAAGGCCCCACCATCCCCAGCGAACGGCTAGAGAGATACATCCTATCTCTGAATAGTGATCTCCTAAGCCAAGACTGGGAGATTGTCAAAACAGAAAAGACCAAGGAAGGCACCGAGGTGGAAGTCAGGCTGACTCAAAAGTCTATTCCACTTCTCAGGAAAGTAGACTTCAAAGTGCGCGTCAGGATAACTCGATGCAAGTTGAGGTTGATTGCCAACAAAAAGAAACAGGTTAGTAAAGCGTTGAACAAGTACTTTATTATATGATGGAATTGAGAATTTTACAAATCAATCTCCAACACAGTAAAGCCGCCAGCGCTAACCTAGTCTACCTCATGGAGAGCAGACAGTACGATGTATATACAGAAACCCTGGGTATCAGGCGGCAAAATTAAGGGAATACACTCGAGAGAACTTCTGCTGTACAAACCCAACCTTGACAGCCGAAACAGTAATCCCAGAACATGCATTGTAGCAAGGAAACAGTCTAATCTTTTTCTTCTGACTACTTACAGCAACATTGACCAAACAGCGGTAAAACTGGAGCGAGAAGGGCTCCCAACGCTCATTCTCTCGTCCACTTACATGCCGTACGACGGTACGGAAGGACCACCAGCTGATATCACTAATCTATTGATATCCTATGCAAGTAAGGACAAGTTTAACGTAGTCGTGGGGTGCGACTCTAACTCACATCATGTGCAGTGGGGAAGCACCGATACTAACACAAGGGGCGAGTCCCTTTTTGAATATATTATTGATAACAACCTTATAGTAGCTAACAGAGGTAACACTCCCACCTTTGTTACAAAAACCCGTAAGGAGGTGCTCGATATCACCATAACAAGCAACTCAGATACTTGTCAGGTAGAGCAATGGAAGGTACTAGACGACGCATCTTTCGCAGATCATCGTCTAATCGAATTCTGTATCCCTGATACTAAGCGGGAAAACAAACCTTTTAGAAATAATAGACGTACTGATTGGCACGTCTTCAACAACGAAATTATTAAGAACATAGGTCAGCTTAGTACCGATACTAATCTTAATTCAGATAGCTTAGATGAATTAACTGTGGAATTCACGGGAATTATGCGGAACGCCTTTGACAAAAGCTGTCCACTCATTACAGCGGCGAAGAAAAACAATAAACCGCCCTGGTGGACTACTGAGCTCAGTAATATTAGGAAAGAAACAAGGAAACTTTTCAATAGGGCTAAACGCACTAGACTAGATAGCGACTGATTATGTTATAAAACCAGTCAAAGAAAATTCAAAATTGAAACTCAAAGGGCGAAACGAAGCTCATGGAGAAACTTCTGTAGTAGCATTGAGTGTACTAACCATTCAGCAAGACTAAGGAAAATACTCTCCAAAGTAAACACACCCATAGGCTCCCTAAAAGGACCTAATGATCAATGGACAGAGTCCTGTCAAGAAAGCCTAAAACTCCTGGTTCAAACACACTTCCCAGGATGTAGCGCAGACCTAATAAACAAGTCAATATACACCATATACTCGGTACCTGAAATTCCTAGGGAATTGATAACAAAAGAAAAGTTAATCTGGGCTATTAACTCATTCTCTCCTTACAAATCCCCAGGCCTAGACGGCATCTTCCCCTTGATGCTGCAAAAAAGTAGTGATATCATCACTCCACATCTGATAAACATATTCCTTAACAGTCTTAAGTTAGGATATGTTCCGAAGGCTTGGCGTCGCTTGGCCGGCAAGCCCAGTCACACAGAACCAAAAGACTTCAGACCTATCAGTCTAACCTCTTTCGCACTAAAAACCCTTGAGAGATTGATTGATATGCACATCCGTAGCAACTTAAAGCCAGAATCTTTATCACCATTTCAGCACGCCTATACAAAAGGCAGAAGTGTAGAAACAGCCCTACACTGTGCAGTTAGAACAATAGAGAAGTCGCTCGCGGTGAAAGAATACAAACTTGCCTCTTTTCTTGATATCGAAGGAGCATTCAACAATGTCCACAACAGTGCCATAGAAAAAGCTCTCACTGATCTTAAAATAGAACCTACACTTATAAAATGGATTACGTGTATGTTTAAAAGCAGAAAAATCCATTGCGTACTAGGTAGCTCTGATATAAAGATGTATACATCTAGAGGGACTCCACAAGGCGCAATCCTCTCACCCCTCCTCTGGACTTTGGTGATGAATGAAATTCTCATCAAACTCAAAAACAGCGGTGTCAGAATTATAGCTTATGCCGACGACTTAGCGCTTCTAGCGACGGGTAAATACCTGACCACGGTAAGCGAACAACTAGAAGGCGCATTAACTATGGTCAATAACTGGACCAAGAAATGCGGTCTGAAGGTTAACCCCCTGAAAACAGAACTGGTACTTTTCACCAACAGAAGGAAAATACCTTCTTTTGAGATACCAAAAATTGACAACACCCCACTTATAGTTTCAGAAAAAGCAAGATACCTCGGAGTCATCTTGGACAAGAAACTCAACTGGGGTCTAAACATACAGGAAAGATACAAGAAAGCCATGATTGCACTCTACTCGTGTAACAGGATTCTGGGAAGAAACTGGGGGCCAAATCCAAAGATAATCATGTGGGTGTACACAGCCATTGTTAGACCCATTCTAACTTATGGCAGTTTGGTTTGGTGGCAAGCTCTGGAGATATCCACGAACTTAAAAACCCTTACCAAAGTACAAAGAATGGCATGCATTAGCACTACGGGGGTGATGAGGACTACCCCAACTGCGGGTCTCGAAGCGATCCTAAATCTCACCCCCATAGACTTATTTGCACAAGAATCAGCAGCAAACAGCGCTCTCCGACGGTGCAGGGAATTAACTTCACGGGAACTACCTTCACATGGGAACTAACTTCACCACTAGTGGGAATTAATTTCACTTTTTTTTGGTGAAGTTATTTCCCACTGAAGGTGGGAGATAATTTCACTTTTTTGTGGGAATCAATTTCACTTTCATGTGAAGTTAAAATAAGTTGATGTTGAAAAATGACAGATACTTGTTGCTCGATTGAAATTTTTGAAATTGGAGCCTAAAACAAGTTTTTTTGAATTGATACCACGGCGTACTAACAGCTAGGTATGTAAGGGGGGGCATGCTGCCCCCCTGCAACCCCCCTGCTTGGGATCACTATAGGATTTGGGGTGGGTGCGAGTTTGGGTATATGCAACGAACACGAATGCGTTGTGATTCTTTCATAACTGTGAGCCATACTTGCTTTTTTTTTTGTTGGGAATTTCTTTGATTTTAGTGCTCAAATGCAAAAGTTCTTTGCATATACCCAAAGTCGCACCCACCCCAAATCCTATAGTGATCCCAAGCAGGGGGGTTGCAGGGGGGCAGCATGCCCCCCCCTTACATACCTAGCTGTTAGTACGCCGTGCTATCAATTCAAAAAACTTTTTAGCAAAAGTAGCTATTCTAGACAATAAATCAACCATTTTTGCGTGTTTTGTATGTAAAAAAGCGAACTTTAAAAATTCGGCGTTGTTTTCATTATTTTTTTGGCCTTATTTCTTTTTATAAATCAAAATAAAGCCAAATTGGTTTTATTTCGTTTTGAACAACGAAATAAGGCCAAATTTGAAATTTGGTGTTATTTCATTTGGTACTATTTCACGTCACCAATTCAACGCTTGATATTTTTTCAGATATTTCAATCGTAGGTGGGAAGTTACTTCACACAATTTTCTGATGAAATTATTTCCCGCCTTCAGTGGGAAATAACTTCACCAAAAAAAAGTGAAATTAATTCCCACTAGTGGTGAAGTTAGTTCCCATGTGAAGGTAGTTCCCGTGAAGTTAATTCCCTGCACCTCTCCGACTTAGTCAGACCGATATTTGGAGATCTAGTCAACACGGTCATACCACGATCCTTACAAAATACGTTGGCAATAACGTTCGTACTGAATTCATGACCCCTTATCTAGACTTCAATAAAAACTTCACTACCAGCTTCCCTAATAGAGAGGACTGGGAAAACAGTGTACCCTACACTAACGAATCGAATCTTACCATCTTCACCGATGGTTCGAAAATGACTACTGGGGTAGGGGCAGGTTTCTACTCAGAAAATCTTAGCCTTGCCAGTTCATTCAGACTTCCAAGCTGAGATCTTGGCAGTGAAAAACGCTGCTAATCAAATATCCATGATGGCGATACCACACGCTGATATCACCTTTTTCATTGATAGCCAAGCAGCAATAAAAGCGATCTCTGCCACGCAAATCAAGTCAAAGCTTGTTTCTTGCTGTCGCGAAGAACTAAGGGTTCTTGGTATGCAGCACAACGTAAGACTCTGCTGGGTTCCCGGTCACAGTGGTGTGCCAGGAAATGAAAAAGCGGATGAGCTTGCAAGAGAAGGCTCGGTACTTGATCCCTCTCTCATAGACCACAACATCAGAATCCCTCAATGCGAACTAAAGAGAAACATTAGTAATAATATCATTCAAAAAGCAAATGATAGATGGAACCTACTAGAAACCTGCGGTAACACCAGGAAACTCTGGCCTCATTATGACAAGGAAAAATCCAAAAAGATTTTACTTCTCAAAAAACCGTCCCTAAGATCCCTCATAAGTGTGATAACGGGACATAACCTACTTGGCTAACACAAAAAGAAGATGGGGCTTAGTACGGACGACATATGCAGAGGCTGCGTCGATGAGGATGAGCACGCAAACACGGCTCATTTTCTATGCCACTGTCGAGCACTCTGCCGTACCAGATCAAAATTCTTAGGCAACTATTTCTTCAATGAACTAGAAGAACTATCTGAACTCCCAGGCAATCGCCTATTGAACTTTATAAAGGCCACCAAATGGCTCGATCAACCATAGAATTCATAGGTTAAATCATTTTTTCAGAAGTTACAACACTTCAGGGTATCACAATGGATCTACATTGATCTAAGTGTGACGGTAACAAAATCAACTGTCAGCCCATATAACCTAACCTAACCTAACCTAACCTAACCTACTAACAGTTAAAAGTTCTGAATTTAAAATGCTTTGACAGACTAAAGTAGGCTCTTTTGGCTTTGATCAACCGACCACGTATTTCTTCTTCTATGTTGTAATTGGCTGCTACGAGTACTATTGACCCACGGTATTTGAAGGATTGCACTACTCCGCTACCTTGATTGTTTGACGAATCGTTCTTTTCGTAGTCGACGCTACCATGTAATTTGTTTTTTCTTAAGTAATGTGCCGCCTGCTCGATCTTGGTGGAGGAATCGTGTACAACTTGTTCGGTTCTCCCGATGATGCCGATATTATCTGGTTGGACCTGGTGACGATGGTCCCTCTTGTTAACGTGCCAGAGTCACTGAGTGCTTTCTGCAACGCCAGGTTGAAAAGGAGGCAGGCCAAAACATCCTCTTGTCGGAGTCCATTGTCGATTTTGAATACATACGCATACAATATAAAAAATCATTTGTTTGTTTTTGTATGCTTTCATTTGATATCAAAAATTCCAAAATTACCGAAAAGTCCGTTTTTCGGCACGGACCTAAGATCTAAGATGAATATCACCAGAAACCAAAGAAACTTCTGACCTGACAACTTCTGGGTTACAGCGATTAGCATCGTCATGTCTTAAAATGTGAAAATCAAGAATTAAAACCTTTTTGTACTTTCCATAGGAAGTTATTTTGAAAACTTATTAGAAAAAATTTACTAAATATAAAAATCTCATGTTAAATACCTTAACCCAACATTATGTTGCGTGTTCCATATATTATGGAGGCTATAATAACTCTTCGTAATTGCCCTCTCTTATTCTCGCTTCGCGTCGTAGACATCGTAGACTGTTCCATACATTCTTCCTTTTTTAAACTCTATCCAACAATATCAATAAAACTGAAAAAAAAAAAAAAAACAGCATCTGTTATATTTTTTGATTGTGCTACCACAATGCTGATATTACATAATATGTTTAACGGGTACCAACAGACCATCAGATTCCTTTATTTGTGGTAGTTACGCATTGGTTCGTTCATATTAATTAAAAAAAACTTTTCTACCGTTAACTAAGGTTCAATCATTGACCAAGTAGCTTACAGAGCCGGTACATTACGCATCACGTTACCGCAGCTGAGGTCCACCCAATGCAAGCTATATGTTAATCTTTTTATTTAATTTTGTTTTAACCTATTTATTTTAAACTTCTAAAACCATACATTTGCTACAAAATTATATCAAAACAAAACATACAATCTGTACTCAATCAACCTGCACAATTTGGAAAATTATCTGACTTTTTGAATCTTTGCAATAGAGCGTTCTTAGCTTTTATTTTACTATCCATTAATGGGAGACCCTTATAGCCCAAAATTTGAGCTACATATCAGTACAAACAAATTTCAAAATTTTCTTTTCTATTCACACCACATGATAGTTTAATACAGATAATAAGATCATTACATTCGAAGGTGGTAACACTAAAAACCTATTAAACTTTTCCCTAAAAAAAATATACAAAACTATGAGCATAATTTTGGTAATTTTCTAAAGTTCAAAGCTAATTTTATTCGCACAAGGTTATGTATACCATAAAATTATATGGAAGGTACCGTTGCCTGTGAACCTGCAATAATAATTGCAAAATATGTACCATAACATGTTAAGATAGCTGACATTTCAATTCAGTCATTGCGAACCTAATTGATTTGCCTCGCCAACTTTCATCCCTTATCAACTTCTTCAAGTGTTTAGGTCACTACGATAAGCTGTTTTGATTGTGCCAGTGGCAAAAAATGTTTATTTATATTATAAACTTTATAATATGAATAAGAAAGAAGAGGTACTTTTGAATGCTAATTTGACCAGAGCTATGTAAATCAACAAATCTTCCCTGAAATAAAGCTATAAATATGACTGATACGCATTCTTCAATGTCATAGCTAATTCGCAAGCTTGACTAGCGATATGGCTTCAAAAGTGTTTTTTATTTGTATGGTGTCCTTTGTTATTGGGGTAAGTTTTTTGTCTAATAAAGTAGTTTCTAAAAAAAAATTATTGAAACATTTTTTTGAAGCTAACCAACGCAGTTTATAATTCTGAAAGAGATGCCAGCAGATTTCTGCAGGATTCTAGTATAAGACTTTATCATTTGTATAATGAAATCTCAAATGAAACTTATCAAATTGACGATAAGCTTTTCTTTGCTGCCTTAGAAGACAATGGAATAGCTCATAGGATAGCAAATGTGATATTATCGGTTTCTAAGGAGGCCAGGAAATATAATACTGCCGGCTTTAAGAACGTAAATGTAATAAAGGGAATTCGGAAATTAAGATTGGCAGACTTATTTGTTCTTGAAGATGATTTCTTCAGCAACTTGGCTACGTCACTGTTGGGACTTCAGGGTGCTGCAACGGAAAAAGATGTGTGTAGTTATATGGAACCAGGAAATTGCAACATGGCCCTACTTCCAGATATAAGAAAAGTTTTCTCCAACAGTCTTGATCCTAAGGAACTGCAATACTATTGGGGAGAATGGCGCCAGAAGCAGTTGAGTTCAGGAAATTTGAAATTTATGAATATAGTAGAACTCTTTAGGAGAGCTGCTGATTTAAATGGTGAGTAAAATGTGTGTGCGACATTTGAATTATGTATGAGCACATTTTTTTGTGGCATTTCAGGACAGTCGGTGCGTGAGTTTTGGTTCCGAAATTACGACGATCTGGAATTTTTCAATGACATGGAGATTGTTATGGGGCAATTAAAGCCTTTTTATCAGGAGTTTCATGCTTACATTCGGCTTGAGTTGTCAAGAAAGTACGGAACTGCAGTTGTTAACCAAGAGGGACCGATACCGGATCATCTAATTGAGCAAGTCCTTCTACAGGCCTGGAAGAAAGAGAGTGTCCTGAGTCAATCTTATCCCAAAGAAAGACTACCAAATTTACAGGAAGGTCTTGAATCTCAGGGCTTCGACATTGAGAAAATCCTGGAGTATGCTGAAGATTTCTATCAATCCCTTGGTTTTGAACCGATTCCGAAGTAAGTTCTAAATCTTTAACGCAGACTAATATGCCTTTTTAACTTTTTGTTTTTAATTATCTTACGCAGAACAATAAAAGAAGCCCGCTTCAAGTTCATTTCTCAAGGAGTAGGAAAAATTGGAATTGACTGCAAACCAGACATTTTCGACAAGACTTCCTGGATTTACATGAAATATTGCAAAACGTCAACCTTCAAACGTTTCCTTCAAACCCATGGTTATATGGGACGCTTACATTATGCTCTTGAAAAAAAGAACCTCCCATTCTATTTCTTTTCATCTTTTAATTTAGAATATCCTCTAGGAGAAGCTGTGATTCTGTCAGCTTCAACTCCCAATCATATGAACCGAGCTGAAATTTTGAATCATTTCAACTACACCAATGAACTTGCTATGAATCGTTTATTTAGAATGGTAATATGTATACAAATATTAAAAAAACGTCTTTGTACCTTGACGATCAAATGATTATAGGGCGTCCACACAATGTTTAATGTTGTACAACATTTTGTCAATACAAAATTGATGATTGATGTTTTGGAAGCACGAGTGCCGTTGGAGAGAGCAAACCAACATTATTGGAAGCTGATGGATGAGTTTGCTGGAATTGAACCGCCAGTTGATAGAAAACTTAAGTATATTGATTTTTCGTATAAGTTCTTTGAAGATCTTGCACAAAATCACCAAACAAGGTAATTCAAATGAGTACTTTTCAACAGCAAAATCATAAAAAAATCAATACTTATGCATTATTTAGTTTTAGTATTTTATAATAATATTTTAAAGAATCTATTCCTACATTCTTTTCTTCTTCTTTATTTAGAAAATTTGCTTCTGAAATTCTTGGTTATCAAATGTATGAGTCGTTTTGTTTAACTAGTGGAGGTTTTGTACCAGATGATCCTAACAAACCCTTACATGCATGCGATTTCTATGGAAGCAAGGACGTTGGAACTGCCATGAAGTAAGAATCAACATTGTTTTTTGGTTTAAAGTTGGTATCTTAAAATATATTATTCATTTGAATTGAAAGAAAAATGATGAAAATGGGATCAGCTACTTCATGGAGAGCTGCAATGAGCAGAGCAGTACAAGAATTTCCAGCAATGTCAGCTAATTCGTTATTAGAATACTATAAGCCATTGCATATCTGGCTTAAGGAAAGAAATAGTTTGTCAGGCACAAAGATTGGATGGATTCCATCTACGAAAGGTAAGTTCGGTTATTAATGAATTTTTTTATATTAACAAACATTTGTTTTTATATTTTCAGTTGTTCTCTAAGAAATTAAGGACGCACATTACAAAATATACATATATAAATACCTATCCATTTTATAAATATATACATAAAACGAATACAAATGTTTCAAATATTTAGGTTGAGTTTTACTAAATAATTCTTCTGATGAAAACATAGTAAAAAAGGGGTTGGGATGCGACCCACACTGATAACTTCCCATCCTGTCTGTCGATTTGTATTTTAAGCAAGGTTTGTAGGTTTTCGTGTTTTGTTAAAAGAGTTATCAGTTAAATTATTCTAAAAATATTAAAAATAACCAACTTATTGGCATATGACTAAATAGTTTGATTTCAAAATTTATTTTTGATTTTTAGTCGTTAACCAATTCTTACTAATTTTAGTAGCATTTATTAAAAGTTTTTATTTCTAATATAAACAAATACAAATTGGATGAATAAAATTAATTGGAAGTCAATGTTTTCTATAATTCACGAGATATCGAAAACCGAACATCGATTTTTACCAATTTTGCGTACTATTTTTTGTAGATTTTATTTTTTTATGAAAAAACGGACTGTTAGATTTTTATAAAAAAATACTGAATGTTAAAAATAATATTTTTTATAAAATAAAATTAATTTGAAGCCTATATCTCAAATTTTTGAAAAGATATTTGAATCGAAATTCAATTTTTACCAACTTTGAATAATGTTTTTTTTTTGGTTTTTATTTTTTTATAAAAAAAACTGTCAATTCGATTTTACTCAAAATTTTACCAGATGTTAAAAACGTTATTTTTTGTTGCACAAAATTGTTTTGGAGATAAAATCATTTTTTATTCGTAAAACTTTCGTGGTGATTTTTTTTCGTTAATTGATTTTTTTCCAAAAATATACTTGTTTGGTATCACGTTGCAATATATAATATAAAATTAAATTCAAGTCTCTAGCGTTATTGGTTTGTGAGATATTAATTTAATGTTAACCAAAAAGTCCACTTTTTTTTTAAACTGCTATGTTAAAAAAAAAAACACCTGCGCAATTTTCTTGAGAGCCCTTTCTGCATCTTTCTGCATTATTATCTGTATAACAAAATTTATTTGAAGTTGGTTCTTAAGCTATGGACGACGAAAAAAACGTCGCGAACGTACGGACGTACAGCCGTACGGAGGTACGGACGTATGAACGTACGCACAGACGCACGCATAGACATCTTTCTAAAAAATCTTTTATTTCGACTCTAGGGACCTCAATTTGACAAATCAGACCCATTACAATAACTTCCTACGCGAAGTTAATAAATTTGTAATGGAATAATAATTATGAAGTCAACATCTTAATTTTTTTTTTTGTAAGATATTCGGGTCAAAAATAATTTGTACTTATATAATGTAATTAGATAATTTACATAATTCTTAAGGGTCTTTAAAAATCATATGGATTTTCTTTTGAAAATTTTACAAGATGCCAAAAACAATTTATTCAAAAATTGATTTTAAGTACAGTTTTTTGTTTTACTGCCGTATGTTCGTACGTTCGGGAAGTTTTTTTCGTCGTCCATATCTCAAGAACCAGTAGATATATCGATTTTGGACTCAAATTTCTTTTTAAAAAATTTAAGATACAAAATTGCAAAAGTCAGTATTTTAATAAAAACTGAAATATACAAAAAATAGTACGCACAATTTTAAAAATTGATGTTCTATTCTCGATATCTCGTAAATAAATGAAGGTGTTGACTTCAAAATGATTTCACCCTGTTATAAATTTGTCTGTATTTTATTTTATAAGAAATAAAAACTTTCAAGAAATGTTACTAAAAGTGGTAAAAATTGGTTTTGGACTAAAAATCTCAAACTATTTAATCATATTCACAATATTGTTGGTTATTTTTAGTTAATTTTTTGGAAAAAAATCAACTGAAAACTTTTTTGGCAAAACGCAAAAACCTACAAAACCAACAAAAAACTGATAAGAAATGGTTTTCGACTTAAGTTTTTATAGAACAAAGAAAGATATTGACTTCAAAATATTTATCTTACAAAAAATATTGTTAGGAATATTTTGTGAAAGTCTTAAGCAAGACAAATCGACAGAAGGGATGGGAAGTTATCAGTGTGGGTCGCATCGCAACCCTTTTTGTTGACAATCATCTCGTTTACCTTAACAATTCATACAAATATACGAGTGTTTCTATTTGTGGCAACTTAAGCCACGAATTTACTACTAGAAACACAGTTCCTTAAATATCTTATGTACTGTACATGTTGGTGACAGTTGACTTTTAATACAAATCAAATATTTTTTAAGAAGAAGGTTATGATTGTCTTATAAAAAATAAAGAACATTTAGATTGTAGATGTTAAATCCTACCTAAGCTTCTTACCCACAACATAACCTAAAAAATTAAGCTTAATATTTGAAGATTGTCAATTAAACTAAGCAACATCCACTAATGGACCAATTTTTAGATCGATAACTTGTTGTTTTTTGGCTAATTACCCCGGTCGCGGTTGTTTGCTACCTTTTTTTTTAAATATTTCTACAAAAGAATATTAAGAAAACTGCAAATAGTTGAACATTTTTTTTTTATTTTCACGAAGTTTATATTCACACTACATTTTTGTATTTTCAAATAACTTTATTTCTAAAAAATGAAGACGCCTTTCTTTATTATGCTTAAAGATGTTCCATTATTTTTCAAGCAACCTCTGCAAATATTTCAGAAAAAAAATTAGTTTCGTCCTGTGGACTTATTATTAACTTAATATACTTCTCTTCGAAGGAATCCACCCAATCTTTACTTCTGATTCTTTATTTTTGTTCTCAAGAAAAGAAGCAATTGGTTTATAATATTCTAGTAAACCCTCGCCATTTAATTTTGCATCTCCAGGTAACAGTTCACCCAAAACCTCATGGAATGGTTTCGACGAACCTAATTTCATCATTTTTCTATAAGAACGTTATCAGTACACGTACGCATATCTACAAAGGAAATGACATACTTAAGTGCATCCCCAGCTGCTTTACTACCAAAGAAATCACAATTATTTAATGGTGCCGCAGGATATTGTCCACTGATCTCACAAAGTTTCCTATAGAACTGATACCCCAATATTTCCGAAACGAATTTTCTGGAAGAAAAATCAATATTTATGCAAGTAAGCAAATACAAATATTATGTTACAAAAATGAAAAAAATTAACCAACATGATGAGTAAAGCCCAAAAATTAGTTATAATTTACGAAAAATTCCAGATGGCAAGAAAGTAATAAACCAGTCAAATAAAACATTTAAATCGTAAAACGTGCATTTAAGTGAACTAGGACTTCAAAACTTGTAACTTATTTTTATTTAAGATTTGTGTTAAAATAGGTACGAAGATTAAATCAAAAGAGTAAATGTTAATCAAAGTATTGTTTGTATGAAACTTAAAGCTAATTTTAGTTTTAAGGAATATGTTTTTATCACATCTGCCCTCATTTATTATAAAAGTTGAAAAGAAAGTTGAACTTCCAACTATTTATAGTTTTATGATAGTTATAGTAAAATTTAAAATTATAAAAGTATACCTAAAGTAGAATAGTAAACAATATAAGAGTAATTAATTTGTAGGTATATGAGAATACTAAATTTCAATATAAGATAGTGTAATTATCTGCAAACCTTCTTTTATAAGGCTCTAACTCTCTGTTCTCTTATGGATGAATAGTTTCAACTAGTAAGAATTCTTAACAAATTTTATGTGAGATCTTTTGCAACGTAACTTTTTATCACAGACCAAATATTTTCATTGGGGCTAAGCATTGCACTATTGGGACATAGTATGATTTGTAATGAAATTCCTGCTCTTACTAAACTTCTTCAATTTATCTATGAGCGAATGTATTTGAAGGTAAATAAATGGTCTACTAAGGGAAAAAATTAATTAAAATAAATTAAATTTGTTTGTTACTTCAGTCATACGTTGCAATGTTTTCATAATTGTGCAGTTAGCTTTGGTATACACGGTAGACTTAAAATCTAGAGTTGGATATGATACGCGACGATTAATACAATTTTGAATATACCATTCACTCCCGGATTTACGTACCTTGCTTGAGTGTTTTCATCAAGATCAATGTAGAACTTAAAGGGAAAATCAAAGAAATTGTCAGGTCGATCTGTAGGAGGTTCGACTCCAGCGAACTCATCCATTAACTTCCAGTAGTGCTTGTTCAGATTTTCAATATCGACTGTGTCAGCAAGAAGGTCATGCATGACCTTTGTGTGCACAAAAAATGTCGGTATGTTCATCATAGTGTGGATACCCTGTTATTAATTAAAATATTGCATCGATGAAAGTACATAATGTATATATTTCACTTGGTGCTTACCATTCTTAAAAGTCTGTTCATCTGAACATCCGCGCTAAAATCAAAATTCTTCACTAGACCAATTTCTTTTAAATGTTTTGGCGTTGATGCAGATAGAATTGAAGCTTCACCTAAAGGATATTCCAAATCATATGAGCTAAAGTAATAGAAGGGTAAATTTTTCTTCTCCAAAGCGTAATAGATTCTTCCCATGTATCCATGGGCTTGGAGAAATTTTCTGAAGTCAACCTTGTGACAGAATTTCATATGCACATTTGAAGTAAGGTCATAAATATCAGCCCGGCAGTCACCGGTGTCGGAGTTCGAGTTCGATTTAAATCGACTATCCCAAAATTCCTTGGGGATGGGATCAAATCCAAGAGTCTTATAAAAGTCGCTGGCTATTCCAAACATCATATTGGCATTGAAATCATTCTCAGATAGAATTTTGTCATAAGGGGGAAGATTTTTGTGCGGATACATATCATCGATAACGCTATCATTAGTCCAAGCTTGTGCAAGGACTTGCTGGAACAAATGATCAGGAATGGGGCCATTTTCCTTAACAATAAGTGGTCCATACTTTTCGTACAGCTGATTGCGGATGAATGCATGCAATTGTTGGTAAAGTGGACGCACTTGAAGCATGACATTTTCCATTTCTTCGATATCGTAAAACTCCGACCAGAGTTCAAGAACCGGAACACCTGGAAATAAAAAATAATAATCAAGGAGGTAGCTGTTAATTTTAAAACAAACAAACCCGTTAAATTTGCTGCTGTTTTCAATGATTGAATAAGAGTGTAGAAATGAATTGCCGACCATTGGCTGTTTTTCTCCCTCCAATTTTGCCAATAATACAATAACTCATCTGGATCATTACTTTGAGTAATGAGTTTCTGAACGTCAGGGAAATATGATAAGTATTCGCAATCGATACATTTGTATTTCTCAATGTCCTTATCACTAGCCAACTCCTTAAGGGAATTAAGTGTACTTGCAACTGTCGAAAAGTATTCCTCCTCCAAGATAAGTAGACCTGCTGATTTGGAAATAGTCCTGAAAACTTCACGCAGATCTGAATCTTTGAATTTATTATAGTCAAATTGCTTTGAATCCTTAACAACTTCTACAAGGGCTTTTGAGGTAGCTCGAATAGTTTCTACACTAGAAAAGAGCGATTCGAAATCATCTTCATCAGCGTTAAATGCTTTCTCAGCTATATTGTCATAGAAGTTGTACAAATCCCCACTCACTTTTTTCGCAAATTTTCTTGCTTCTACTTCATCAGATATTGCTGCTTGGCAAACCTTGAAAGAATTTTCTTAAGTCAGCTTTTTCAGGCACAATTTTCAAAACATCTATGTACTTACCCCAATTACAGCCAATATAAGCACTATAATCGCCAGCTTCATTGCTGATGAAACTCCGAAACACAACTGACAAAGCGACACGACAATTATTTGGAAACAAACAGATGAGTTTAAACTTAAACGCACTAAAAATGAATCTGGACCGAGATCCAAGGTTGAGACCGAGAGATGTCGGTTGCGTGTCGGTGTATAGGTTAATTTTGTTTGTATTTCTATCAACGAGTTTATGTGGTTGGTTTGTTTCTTTGCAATTCATCAACGCATAATGTGATGATAACTATAATATATGCACAGTGTTTTTATGGCTGAAATTATCTGAGGTCAATTTTGTCATCTTAGCCCACTGATAATAAAGAAATCGCAAGTGTTTCAGCTTTTCTCCGATATTATAGCTGAGCTAAAAACACTGGTGTACCTCTCTATATGACATATGTAGATGCAAGCGACAAGCGACTTTTTTTTTTAGGCATAATACTTTCCATCAATGTACATACATTCATAATCAAAATGATTTATTTGGGTATTACTACCGAGTTATCAAGCGTTGCGAAAATAAATTATAAAATTGATTGTTTTTTGTCCGATTTCCCCTGTAACATGAAGTAGATAGATTTAGATTTTTAGATTATTTTAGATTTATTTCATTTTCAAAATATCAATTAACAATTATTTAGATATAAAAATCTGTTAAGCATGGCCTTGACGTCTGCCCGATTGACATAATTTACTCACAGCTAATGGTATTTTAAAAATTTAAAGAGATAGTTACAATTTTTAATATAAGAAAAGAAAAAGAGAAATATAAAGAAGTGATCATAATTCTTTGCATAGGTATTAAAAGGCTTCATAAATGATTTGCATTCTATAGGACATTAGGACATTGATAGTAAAAGTACTTTTTGATAGTATAAGTACAGCAGTGTTACATCGCCATCGCAGCTAAGAAGAGCTATTACATCTTCATGGAAGATTCTTCTCACTTCTATCATGATTCGGCACTTTCTGATGAAATACATAATGTTTTCTCTGACCGACATGTTGCAAAGCGTGCGTGGAAGATCGTCACGGTGCGGCATGAAGTTCAATCTTACCAACTCTTCTCTTATCTTAAATATAGCCGATATTAATTTTTAATAAGAACCAATCCTAAAATAATTTCTTTCACAAAGATTGTGTTGAAGAATGCTGTATTCATTGAAACCTATATTTTTCGTCTAATTTGGCGATAAGATCATAGAGTGCATTTTTGACATCTTTTCCATTCCATGACTGCACGTTGCGGGTAAAATTCATATCACAATATTCAGCTAGTTTTCTTAATTTCTCTAACCAAAGGCTTCTCTTTTGAATAGTATACAGAGCTATCACTTTTGGAGATCTTTGATTAAGCATGTTAAAAACTCTATAGTCAATATGTAGCTTAAGCGGAGACAGTCCGGTTTCAATAATTTGTCGTGTTTTTCGGTAGTTGAAAACATCTTTTGAAATAAATCCTTTGTATTTTCATATCCTCAAGTTGGCACTGCATACAGCATTATAGTGAAAACTTTGTATTTTACATTATGGGAAACGAGACTGTTTGCAAAACATTTTTTCCAAGTAGGGCTTATTGCGCTCTTAGCTTTGACAATTTTTCCTTAAAATGGGTTTCCATTTGTAAGTTGCTTGTTATCATTACACATCGATTGGTTCGCTGTTGAAATAACATTTTTTATTACTGGCTGATCTCCCATCACCATTTTTAAACACCATAGCCTTCGATTTATTTGAATTAACCGTTAAATTTCACCAATACATATATAACAAGGCGGTTGATCATTAGTTGCAGTGTACAAAAAGAACAACATCGTCAGCAAACAAAGGTGATTTTATTTTAGTTTCAGCAAACTCTATCCCACCGGATCGTTAATAATGTCGTCGTTAAACCGGGAAAACTAATAAGGACTTAAGGGAAATCCTTGTTTTACTCCAATTATTGTTTCAAACTAATCCGATCTTTCCTCACCATTCCACACCGCAGTTATATTTCCCTCATAAAAGATTTTTAGCACTCTTCCAAATTTTGTTGACATTCCCTTGTTGTCCAGCTTGTAAGACAACGTTCTTCTATCGATAGTATCGAAGGCGGCCTTGAAATCTATGAACAGGACATATATCTTCTAATTCTGCTGCAAGAGTGTTTCCGCATAATTTTTAAGACTAAAATGTTGTCGTTTGTTCAATAGCCACTTCGGACCCGCTTGGAATTCCTTAAGAATTTTGTTATGGTTAATCCAAACTGTAAGGCGATTCCTTAGAATTGATATAAATACTTTATAAGATGAATTAAAAACGAATATTCCTCGGTAGTTGTCTAAATCATGTATATCTTCTTTTTTATGGATTGGAAATAATATCGCTTACTTTAATTCAAGCGGCACGATTTTATTATTCAAGATGCTATTGAAAGTTTACATAAGTTTTTTTTAACAAGATCCACCGTTCAATAATTTCATCATTGTAAAAGGGTTTTGCGAACATTGGCTTAAAAGTTTTTGGAAGTGGTTTTTTAGCATTTCAACGGATAGTTTGTCACTGATCTGAAGACATTTCCTATTAAGAATCTTAACGGTTCTCCAAAATTCTTTGTAGTCTATGCAATTTGTAAGTTGTACGGCTTCAGATTCATAAAAAAAAGATTATTTCTTTTGGCAGATCAGTTTGAACGGTTTGAATATATTTTTGTTTGTTTATGAAAAACTATGGAAAGTTGCTTTTCGGAATCTTATATCATATGATATACGGAGTAAAACAGTTTGGAAATGCAACACTTTTAAGTTTCATAATTATTAATAGCTTTATGTGCCTTTTATTTGACAAAGACAAAAATATTCTAACTTACAAAATTGTTTAGTTCATATATTTTTTATTAAAACAGTTTATCCGGTGTAAGCCCCTCTTTGATACCAATTATGTATAATTTGTCTATTATTATAGAAGTTTTCTTAGAATTAATTTTGTTTATCATCAAACGGTTTTCTAAGTCATTCAGTGTCCATTTTACGGGCTAACGAATTTTAAATAAAATACTAATCTACTTACTCGTATATAATGATACTAGCAATCCCGGCGAACTCCGTTTCGCCACCAGATGGCTTCGTTTTTTGTAACATTTCGTTTGGGGATTAAAAGATGAAGAAAAATTATTTTTTTTTGTTTCATATTGGAAAAGGAACATTTTTATATCATTTCACAACAGTAATGAAATCATTTCGATTACAAAAATGAAGTTAATCCAAAGTAAATACTGAATCGAAGCGTTATACTTGTCCGTAAATTATCCGTTTCATTGAAGTGCTCTTTGGTAAACCATATTTATTGTTTTTTGTTCTGACCTTAACACAAACAAAGCGGATGGTTTCCCAACTCGTGAACACGCATCGTATAGCTGCCCAATTGAAAATATATGACTTGCTAAAATCATTCCGCAACCACTAAGCGATTGGCGTTGCGACTTGTTAATATTGTTATTGCGAACGCAAGGCGAACCGCAAATTGCAATCGTTTAAAGTCAAACGGAAGATCAGTCGGAATCATTGGTAGTCGAGGAATACATACATTTTCACCTGCGTACTTTCCGTTAATAATGGTTGCCTAAATCAAATTCGAAATAAGTCTTTTCTCCGCAAGTCGAGTACCGTTGCAAATTCGCGGTGGATTCAAATTACGCAATATCATAATAACTGAACCAACTTTGAGTTGCAAGTTATGTAGTGGAAATCCTGGTAACTCCAGAGAGTTCAAAAACTCCGTTGGATAATTAACTACATCATCGGGATTTGTTATGGAATCAACGGATTTGTATGTCACCAAATCACCAACGATTTTTGAACCAACGATGGTGAAATTCAGTGCGTGTACATCATTATAGAATTGCTCGTTGACTTAACCAAGCATAATTCTGATAATTCTCACTAATGTTTGGGAAAACATTTTCAATAAGAGCTAATTGAGAGTCTAAAAATCGGCAAAAGTCGTTGGTAAGAGTAATTAATCCAGTTGCCGCATCAACTGGCACTTTTCCATTTCCAACAGCTAACAATTATTGTTTGGAAAATTGTGCAGCACTTTGATCATTTTGAAGTTGAACTCTCATATTGGTGGTTAGCGATAATGTTTTCACGTTATTCCACAAAAGTGATGCCTTCAGGCAAGCATTCAATTCAACTGCAGGCGTTCCACGGGGAATTACTGGCAACGTCTGCCTGAAATCGCCTGCCAACAATATCATCAAGCCGCCAAAGATGTTGTTACTTCGTCGAAGATCCTTCAGTGTGAAGTTAAGTGCTTCAAGTGATTTCTTATGTGCCATTGTGCACTCATCCCAAACAATGAGCTTGCATTGCATCAACAATTTTCCCATTGCACTGGATCGGGAAATAACGCAAAAGCTATGTCACATCTTGATCGAATAGTGGCCAAAATCAATGAAATGATAAATGTTTTCCCTGTTCCTCCAGGTGCGTCAGGAAGAATAGACCACCAGTATTATTGTCCACCGCTTGCATTAATGTTTCGTATACTTGTTTTTGCTGTTCATTCAGCAACGGCACATTATTTCGAACGAATTCCTGCAATGTATCAACATTGTATTGCAGCTCTCGATTTAATTCTTGGTTCAATGCGTCGTGCATCGATTGATTTGGCGCAATCATTCCTATTTCATTGATCGTCAATCAGAATCATTCCTTCATTGTAGATTTCTTCGGTTATTTGCGTATCGGGATTATTCGTTCGAATGCTCAAGCGATGTAAGATATCTTCACATATGTCGCCTTTGTATTTGTTCCATAACTTAATTGGTTGTGAAGGGAAACATGTGGTGATGATAATTGAGAACAGCGTTTGTATTTGGTACGCATTTGAAGAAACAACTGAATAAGCAAGTGTTAAATCCCAATGAGATTCGTTTGGCATTGGTGGCCATTCATAGTTTTCAAATGCGCAAATGATTTTGGTCCTCGTACATTTACCAACAGCAGTCGCAAATATAAACATTCATCATTTCTATGATGAACAGTGTACATGCGACCTAGCACATCAGTGGAAAACACCTGTGGCCAATCTGAAACTGGGGTTTCTTGTTTGCGACGTTGAAATTTCTTTTTTGATTGATTCCAAGTATAATACTTGGGCATTTCAACGTACATCAGCGTCGCTGCGAATGGATCTGCTTAACACTGATTGCAAAGAAGCTAGTCGATGTTGTCGATGGTGGTGTCTCAGCTCGTTGTGCAGCATTAGCCTCATTGAAGTAAACTCTTTGCCCATTTTTGAAATGCACTGCTAAATGTACAACTGTGGGATATCTTTCATGAATGTGTAATGACAATAATCTCTGACGTTTCTAGAGATATGGTTGACTAAAAAAGGTTCCCAAAAGTAAGCTTTGGTTTAGAATGTAAGGCCCTTGAAACGTCAAAAAATTAAAAAAAAATTCAATTCCACAAATCGGAACTTTTACAATAGCTTTCTATGGGAAGATAAACGAAATTCACCGCTTTTATGTTGAAATTTTTCCTGAATTTTGTCTGCTGTAAACCTCACGGAGCCCGGGACCTTTCCAACGAATGCAAAACCGTGGAAATCGGTTCGTGCGTTCTGGAGTTATAGCGTCAGGAAGGAAAACCCGACTTATTTTTATATAGTAGATAAATTGATAATTTTGTGTAGATTAATATTTTTTTATAAAAAATAACAATTTAATTTTTCAAACAATTGTATCTAATGTTTCTTATTATTGCAGCAAAACTGACACATCTATATTTCTTAAAATTTCACCAGATGCCAAAAACGTAAAAACGCTATTCTCTAATTCATACAATTGTATAGGATGTAATATCATTTTTAGTTTCTTTATTTCTAAAAAAAAACTTTAATTGGATTTACTTCAAATTTATACCAATTTCATTTTACGTCACAATTTATAATAATCGAAAGCGATATTGGTTCGAGAGATATTTGGGGTCAATCAAAATAAAAGCTTAATTCATATTTTGGTGTATATATAAAACAAATTTATTTGATGTCGATATCGTTGACGTAGGAACGTACGAACGCATACGCACAACAAGCTACGGATATGGATTTACCAAATTGTTTAAAGTTTAATTAGCCACTGTTAAAAGATAGTAAGATGTTAAAATCGTACAAAATTAGGTAAATGATCTTTTTAGCTTAGTAAATTGTTAAAAATGGCTTTTACATTTTACTATGTCACTTAAAACGTTGCACCTTTTACCTACTATGGACCTTTTCACGTCGAGAAATGTTAACATTGCCATTTCCAAAAATACTACCGATTACAATACTTCCTTTTTGAAGTTATTAAAATGCTTACCTGGGTCGCACGAACTTTCTCCTGTATCCAAAGAGTCCGTTAAAAAATAGTGCATATGTACATGTATTTTAAGATCTAAAATGAACCTCCAAAATAAGTTTATAAAAAAAATTTAATAATAAAAAAAATAGATATATTAATTTTTGTTTTAGAAAATCGTTACAGCAGATCTGAAGTACTTATACATACGTTTTATGTTTGAATTTCGTCAAAAAATATTGACCCGATTTTAAGACATCGAATATTTTTTGTGTTGGAAGAAGCCAATTTGAGAAACAAAATTTAGGGAAAATTTAATAAAAATCTATCGAACCAATTTTCAGAAAAAAATTTCGATTTTTTACTAAGAATATTTGTATGGTCCTAAAAATAAAATGCACGACTGGGTCGTACTAACTTCCTCATGTTTTCGAAGAGTCTGTTTAAAAATATTTCCTGTATTTTAAGATTTAAAAATGTACATACAAAAAAGTTCGTTTCCAAAAATATAAACGCCTTTTAATTTCACAAAAAAACTTTAATTTTTCGAAATTTTTATTTAAAAATCGTGAGAACGTTTTTTTTAAATGTATTTTGTATATATGTATCGGGTGATTTTTTTGAGGTTAGGATTTTCATGCATTAGTATTTGACAGATCACGCGGGATTTCAGACATGGTGTCAAAGGGAAAGATGCTCAGTATTATATATATTATAATATATATATATATTTTTTTATATATTTTATTACCAAAATCAGTGTTCGGTTCGAAATGTGTTTCGCGCTTTACGCAAATTTTATGCGTTTTTTTTTTTTAAAAAGTTCTCAAGCTCACCCATTATATTAAACAATGTCCTCTTTTCAATGGAGGACAATAAATAATGGGTGATTTTTTAAGAGCTTGAGAACTTTTAAAAAAAAAAAAAAACGCATAAAATTTGCAAAATCTCATCGATTCTTTATTTGAAACGTTAGATTGGTCCATGACATTTACTTTTTGAAGATAATTTCATTTAAATGTTGACCGCGGCTGCGTCTTAGGTGGTCCATTCGGAAAGTCCAATTTTGGGTAACTTTTTCGAGCATTTCGGTCGGAACAGCCCGAATTTCTTCGGAAATGTTGTCTTCCAAAGCTGGAATAGTTGCTGGCTTATTTGTGTAGACTTTAGACTTGACGTAGCCCCACAAAAAATAGTCTAAAGGCGTCAAATCGCATGATCTTGGTGGCCAACTTACCGGTCCATTCCTTGAGATGAATTGTTCTCCGAAGTTTTCCCTCAAAATGGCCATAGAATCGCGAGCTGTGTGGCATGTAGCGCCATCTTGTTGAAACCACATGTCAACCAAGTTCAGTTCTTCCATTTTTGGCAACAAAAAGTTTGTTAGCATTGAACGATAGCGATCGCCATTCACCGTAACGTTGCGTCCAACAGCATCTTTGAAAAAATACGGTCCAATGATTCCACCAGCGTACAAACCACACCAAACAGTGCATTTTTCGGGATGCATGGGCAGTTCTTGAACGGCTTCTGGTTGCTCTTCACTCCAAATGCGGCAATTTTGCTTATTTACGTAGCCATTCAACCAGAAATGAGCCTCATCGCTGAACAAAATTTTTCGATAAAAAAGCGGATTTTCTGCCAACTTTTCTAGGGCCCATTCACTGAAAATTCGACGTTGTGGCAGATCGTTCGGCTTCAGTTCTTGCACGAGCTGTATTTTATACGGTTTTACACCAAGATCTTTGCGTAAAATCTTCCATGTGGTCGAATAACACAAACCCAATTGCTGCGAACGGCGACGAATCGACATTTCACGGTCTTCAGCAACACTCTCAGAAACAGACGCAATATTCTCTTCTGTACGCACTGTACGCATTCGTGTGGTTGGTTTAATGTCCAATAAAGTAAACTGAGTGTGAAACTTGGTCACAATCGCATTAATTGTTTGCTCACTTGGTCGATTATGTAGACCATAAATCGGACGTAAAGCGCGAAACACATTTCGAACCGAACACTGATTTTGGTAATAAAATTCAATGATTTGCAAGCGTTGCTCATTAGTAAGTCTATTCATGATGAAATGTCAAAGCATACTGAGCATCTTTCTCTTTGACACCATGTCTGAAATCCCGCGTGATCTGTCAAATACTAACGCATGAAAATCCTAACCTCAAAAAAATCACCCGATACATAATGAAAGAAGCCAAATAAAGGAAAACAAAAATTAGCGACAATTTAAACAGAAAATCTATCGTTTGTTTTTGAGAAAATTCGAATTTTCGATTTTTGAGCAAACAAATTTCATGGGGACTGTTGTTATTTTTGGTCTTAAAAAAAAAACGACTGACGCGAATCGGCGGAATTTGAAATTGAAATATTTTATTTTTTCCAAACTGAGGAAGCAATAAGTTTCCCGAACATAGACAAAGAAGAGTCGACAAGTAAAATTGAAGTCACTAGTTCACTATTCAAAACAGCTAAATTTTTGTTTGTTGCAAGTTGATATCTAGTTAAACGTTTTCTATCCGGTATTTCTAAAAATATCTTAACTCTTACTGTAAATATTTTATTAAACCGGAAGTTTTTCTTAACTTATATTACATGAAGCTACTACATCTAGCGAAAATCAAACTAAAACAATAGTATGTGGTTTGTGTATTTGCTTTATCCGGATTATCCCCAAAAGAATGATACCATAGACACAAAACATACTATGATAAAGGTGAATAGTGTTTAAATTTTTTGTTGACGTTTTTTGTTTAAATAGTTTTTCCTATTTGAATGTTGACAAATTGATTTCTGGTGAATATATTTGTAGATATATATAAACCATGGAGTGCCCATCAGTTTACCCTTGAGCCCGATTTTGGGCGTACTGTAAAGTACAGAGATTCTTTTTTTAGTCGCACTACAAGAATGTGGAATGCTTTACCAGACTCAATATTTACCACTCATTACAATGTGCAGGCATTCAAAACCAATGTGCATCGGTATCTCCTTTCAAATCCTATCCTCCCTTCCTAATTGCTCGCACTGTGTATAATCATTATAAGGGTATTCATATTCATATCCCCTTGAGTGCGCGTACAATATAAACAAAAAAATGCTTATGGAAATGAAAATAATACTTTCCTCCCGCTAACTTGAATCTCTCCACTAACGCTAATAATGCGGCATGTGGTCGCCCTAAAAGTTGCTGCTCATGAGAGTACTATGGTTTTTTTATACAGAGGTAAATATGTACAATAAAAATGTATATATTTAATTTTACTACGTCTTATGAAAATTACAAATTATGTGCAGAATGATGGAATCGTAGCAGGAATTTGTCGATAGGTAGTAATTATTTTGTCAAGTCTTGGCTTGTTACCATGATTGATGGGTAGATATAGTCAGACAGAGGCAGCTATTTGTTTATTGGCAATACTTATTTTCATCCATGAAGATAATAACTGATGATGGTTTCTACTTGTTAACAACTGTTTTTTTCTTTCTTTATTTAAATTTAAAAACAGTGAACTAAATCTAAGCAAAGTATGTGCTGTTTACTGTATAGTATAGTGGTTTTCTGGTAGGGACATAAATTTAAATTACATTAACAATTTGTTTTAAATTACATATATTCTTGCACATGCACGTGAAGATATCTATTATCTATATGAGGGCATTTTTTAACTTTAGAGCAAAGAGCTATTATAAATTGAACTTCTTGCGAATTAGTTTTGCAATCACTTTTAATAACCTCTTATTAGTGTAATACCCTATAAACTCTAATTAATTTGCTTATGCATCTTTAATATAATATAAACTCTCAATATTCAGGCGAAGAACAAAATTGTTATTATTAATAGTTTAGAAACAAAAAAAGTCAAGACACTATATATAGTGAGTAACGTTTATATTAAATTGCCGAACAATTCTTTCAAGTGGCTGATATGATTCTTTTGACGGATAATTTTTTAGAATCTTAAATGTACATATGTTCCGAAAATATGTACTCTCATAAACATGCTGTAAAATTTAGCAGCCTTATTCATTAGAGTTCTTACTCGATCGTTTTAGTTACGCCCTCACTCTGAAGGCGTTTAAGGAATTCAAATTATTTACGTACTAATCAAAATAACAATCCATTTATTCAATTACTAATTATTTTTACTGGACATAAAAAAACTGGAGAAAGCTGGCTAGGGACCGTGTGTGCTGGAGACCCAAGTTTTTTTTTTTTTAATTTTACGGGCACTCAAGGGGTTATTAAGAATTTAAAAATGTTGAATATTTAAATGGGAGGAAAAAACAGAGTTCGGTAAAGCATTCCACATTCTTAATGAGCGGTTAAAAAAAGAATCGGTATACTTAACAGTACGTCCAAAATTGAGCTCAAGGGTAAACTGATAGCATTCCTGGAAGTATGAGTATTAGGGCGGTATTGTGAGAGAGAAGTGATCTGTGATACACATACCGAGTACCGAAAGTTGTTTCTCGGATGCAAGTGCCATGGAAAGCGGCATCAGGGGTGTTAGTTGAGATTGAGACCCAGGTCCGTCCCTCACTTTAGCGCCACCTTAAATAAGGAAGTTAAATATAAACGTGAATACATACATGCGATTGGATTTGACATTGATTTGTTTGTTGTCATTATTGTTTTTGTTCTCTATATTTCTGTTTACATTTGAGTGATAAAGGTAGGTGAATAAAAAAAATACGAGAATAAAATTTTGTTAAAAAAAAGATATACAAATCCTGGATAAGTGGCACCTGAAATATTAATTGATATAAAATAAATTCACCGAAATTTTCCAATATTTACCAAATACACATACAAAATTTCATGAAAATCGGTTTAGTGGTTTAGTAGAAGTAGGAACACACAATGCAACACGAGATTTGAAGGAAATATGTCGCTTATCTGAATAATTTTAAAATAGATCAAAATCGTAAACTTCGACAAAATAACGTGAATTACTTTTCATATGTAGAGATTTTGTCAATTCATCACAATGATGTTCTCAACACGTGTTCCAATTATAATCGATTTTGTAAATTTTTCCGAAATGAAATTCTCATTCAGATTTTTCGCTTCATATTTTGTATGGGGAGACAGACAGATGGAGACTTAATAGAGAAATAAAATACATGATTTTAAAAATACATTTTAATTTCACGACAGATCATTGCTATAAATTAATTTAGGTTTAATCGATTCCGCCTGAGGCACAAACAATTGAAAAAATGTATTTAATTAAATTCTTTAATGGTCCAAATTTGTAGGTTTTCATCGAATTAATGTTTCTTGACCACAAGAGGTTTCTCTAAAATACTCGTATAAATAAAAAATACCATTTTATAGGATTGAATTCCACAGCTCGCCTCTCGACTCTGTTCAAAGAAATGTATGGCACATGATCGGTGCAATGTTTAAGATGTAAAAAGACAAAAAGCATCTCTCTCAAAACTGGATTGAATCTTGACCATGAAGTTATTTGCGGACTAAGATTTGTGTACAGGCATTCTAAAAGAAACTCTGATAATTGGCTAAGAGTCTTATCTATGAAGGTAATCATAATATCGTGTGTAGTTGTCGGCCGTTGGAACTTGCAACTACTGTGTACATCGATGATGGTGTTGCAATAAATTAAATTAATAGCCCTTAATGGGATATGTTCAAAGATTTTGCTTTGAAAATGAACGATGTACGGTGGCGGCGGTGGCGATTGCCGACGGACGTTCATAAATTAAGACCAGTAATTCTGCTTTTTAGCGTTGATGTTGTTCGATATAGGTATACGCCATTTGTTTTCTTATTGGTTCGTCGTTTTTGTTTTAAAATGTTTTAGCGACGGTACGATATGTATGAGTAAGGTGTCAGAAACGATGTTAGGGGATTTGGGCCGCAGGTAAACATGTAAAATTTGTCACAAACGACGTGTAATTTATTTAATTTTGTGAGATTTTTAATGCTTCGAGCAAATTGAGAACATTAATACCACAAAAAAGTGGCCAATCACGAGGAGGCAACGTGGATGCAACAATTTATGATTTCATATGCCAACCATATAAAACAATATTGTTAAAAACACATGAACACGTCAAAGTGTATTGGAAGATCTCCTTAACAAGCAGGTACCCATGCACATTGGTTCAATATCCAATATGAAATGAAATTTTTTATGAATTGGAACTTTTCAGGTTTAAAAGAATGGCTGAATGTTCTTTGATTTCCAGAGGCGTATCTATTTAAGAATTTGGCGTTCTGGGATGATACATTTTGCTGCCTTTCGAACAATAAAGATAATCTAATACAAAATAATAATAAAAAAGAGGCTCGGATGCGACCCACACTGATAACTTCACATCCGCGTTTTTCTTTCGATTTGTTAAAAACTTTAAGAAAATATTTAATATTTTGTATGTGATACAAAATTTGAAGTCAATATCTTTCTTTGTTCTCATAATACTTCAGTCGAAAACCATTTCTTATGAGTTTTTGTTGCTTTTTTATGTTTTCGTGTTTTGCAAAAAAAGTTGTAAATTGAATTTTTCTAAAAAAATTAAATAGAAGTTAGCAACAATGTTTTGCATAGATAAAATAAGTTTGATTTCTGTTTATTGATATTTTTAGTCAAAAACCAATTATTACCAATTTTATGAGCATTTTTCGAAAAGATTTTATTTCGTATAAAAAAAATGTAAACTGGATTTTTCTAAGACCATTATCTTACGGTCAAAACAAAATTTAGAATAGAATGAAATCTTTTTGAAGTCAAGAACTTCATTTATTTATGTACGTGATATCGAAAATCAAGCATCACTTTTTAACAAGTTTGTGCATTATTTTTTGTAGATTTAATATTTTTATGAAAAAACTGTTGGATTATATACAAATTTTACTGAATGTTGAAAAAAATAACATCACAAATATTTGTTTTTAGTTTTTTGATTTATAAAAAGAACCATACATTGAAATTTTCAAGATTACTAGTTTTGTATCACGTCACATTATATAATATAAAATTTAATGGAAATCGCTAGCGTTATTGGCTAGTGAGATATTTTGAGTCTACCAAAATGTTGACTTTTTTTAATTTACTATGGTAAAAAACACACATAAAGTCCTTTCTACATCTTTCGTAAAACAAATTTTATTTGAAGTCGATAAATCTAGTGGTTCTTCAGGAATGGGAGACGAAAAAAGCTTCCCAAACGCACGGACACACGCCACACACAGACAACTAGAGACTTTGAAACGTCGAGAAATACCAACATTTTGAATTTGACAAATCGGACCGATTACAAAAACTTCCTGTAGTTAAAAAAGCATTAAATTTGATATTTTCATATTTTTTTTTTAGTTCAGTTCTTATATTCAATGAAACTAGACTATTAAAGCCATCTTCGCTAATGCTGGACTTTAAATACGTTTTTATTAATATCCATATTGAAAATGTTATTGCTGCATTACAATGTATCACTGCAGTGAACAAGTAGGTCATTTATAATTTGTGGAGAGTTGTTGCAAACTTTTTGATTTGTTACCTTTATCATGTGATTAAGCTCAGGTACAAGAATGAAACCATTTGTTATTGCTTTAAAAGAAGAATTTCTTCTCTTATAAATGGTCGCGCAAATAGCCATGAATATAAAGCTATGTGGTGAAAAAGATGAAATATGAGTATGAAAAGGACAGGAAATGCGAAAGAGACCGAATCATTATTGTGTCAAAAGTATTTAGTGTTGGGTCACTTGCATTCTAAAGGTGTGAATTATGTTTCTTAATAAATCGAAAAATTTGCAGTTTCTAGGAAAGAATCAGGATGTTGAATACTTAGATTTAAATTTAATTGTTGCTTTTATATATTGCTCGACATGTTACTTGCAATATTCTAAGATTGACCTTTGGAAGTGTTTGGTAATGTTTAAAGTTTCCATAAGTACTTATAACATGTCTTCTGCTTTATGGCCTGTGTTTGACAGAAAGCAAAGAAATCGGTAAAAGGGGTTCTGCTTTCTTCCAACATACCTTAAAATGAATGCAAGCTGATCTACATTATGTCAACTTGCGCCACCCTTAGCAGCCTTGTCACCCCAAGCTGAAGCTCTTTTAGTGATTAATACATTTTAATGATTAATACAGAATTTAAAACAGATATAAAGTTTGCCATTTTGTTTTTTTTATTATATTTTTCACTTTGTTCACTAAAATTATTCATTTAAAAATAATAATAATAAAAATAATGCTTAGTTGAAACGCCCGCCCATGTATAATTTATTAAGGTACTACTTATAAATACAGGAAAATATTCACTTGTTAGCGTTTCATGTTTTATTTCGTTTTATGTGCGCTTACTCCTGCTTACATAAACAATTTTATGTGAAGCCATCTCGCGATTGATGGAAAAACAGGTATATCTGTCTACAACGAAAGCAATGGAATTTGCCTTTTAAAATGAATGAACATGAGTTTGGAAGTGCATTCACAGAATTACGGCTGATTAACTCATCATTACGATATCAAACTTTATACAAATGCATTTGAACATCAAACTATGCTCTTAATCCATTACGAATTTCCATAAGTAGCAGTTCACTCCAGGTGCAAAAATTTAACAACTCACCGTTCAAGAGTTACTTGGGAGGGGAGGATTCCGTGGAAAAAAAACAAGTGGCTGTCGTAATGGATAATCTTGCCTCAATATTCGCAGACAGGAACAACAATGTCCCACTCTTGATTTTTTGGCCTACACTGTGATAGGAACAAATTTGTGCGTCAAAAACTTACAAGGCGAATGTTGTATGCATTATATGGTTTACATCTTTATATAATTAAGTCTATAGGAAAAATTAGGTGCATTATGAGACAAGTAAAGATTTGAAAAATAAATTTCAATTATAAGTCAATTTAAGTGCCTTTAAATGTGGTTTAAAATGATGCAGAAAAAGTATATGTTATCACTAATTCTTTTAAAGAATTTTGTGCTGCTTACAAGGCAACACAAAAAAAGATGGTTTTCAATAACTTTAATCAAAATGTCTCGAAATCTGTACATGGGAAAAGATTAATTAAGCCTATATTTTACGCTCAAGCTTTCATACCTTTGTATCTCGCAAGGTTTAAACAGTTATGCGGGTGAAAAAGAGAAATGATCTTTTAGTTTAGGTTTTTAGAACTGATGTCTGTCGTATGATGAATATTAGAAAAATAATTAAATTAATCTATTATGTTATTATACTCAGTTTTAAATTAAAAAAAAAAAAAAAAAAACATTTTAATAATTATTTTTTCATTTTATTAACGAATTTGCATTTGAAATTATTAAACTTTATTCCTTGAGAAAAAAGTCTATTTTTTCTTAAATACAATTTTTCAATTGGGGGATGAAGATAAATATTGCAATCGACTTTTTCGTAAGAATTGCAATTACATCATTACTATAAAAAAAAAATAGGAATACGAAACAAAACAAAACTAAGGTGTCAAGTTTCTACACAAAATTTAAATAATTCCATTTACACTTTATAAAATTGAACGACATGCTCCAGAAACGTAAACCCATGTTAAAATAAAAATATTTCTGGAATATCTATTTAATTCTGCATAAGCTAATACGTATTTTGAATATTTATTTTTAAGCAAAAATAAAATTGTGCCATAAAAGTTTAGTGTCTTATTTTGTATACAAAACTCTGTTCAGTCCAAAGGAAAGTGTCTATCCCACAATCCAAAACGTTCTAGCAGAAAATTTTCCTTCGTAACAAGTTCATATCCAATATCTAAATAGTTTTGTTGGTGTAGTTCAAGTGTTTCCCATTTCAAATTCCAAATGTTCGGGTCTCTTTTTAAGGCAATTAAGAATTAAAACAAATCAGTTTAAAGTACAAGATAAATGTACCCAGTTGCCGCAAACTGTACCCACATTGTAGTGAGACGCTCAATAATTTTATTCTCTGGATCCGATTTTGCAAACATTGGAGCCATATTGGGATTATAAAATAAATATTGAAGGTCATCGTAATGAAAAGATCCTTAATCATAAAAGATTGATCATTAATTCGAATACCAAAAACTGTAATATGTACTTCTTTCAAATACCTTTGGTATTTTTAAGGTAACTGTACCGGCCTTCATAGGAAAAAATATAATAGTAAACTGGTACGAATCTTGCCGCAAGATGTGCAAACCTATGCACAGGAAAGCCAATTACCCTATCACTCATCATCTGTCAAATACATAAATTCATTAAAAGTAGATTTAAAATTAAAATTCATCGTAACACTACCTTCGCAAGTGGTTCGATAAGTCCCATAGTGCTTTGATGTTGCTCAAGGTATCCTTTCTTCAAAACCGCACTGATTTCACTTGATTTTGTTGAGTTACTTGAATATTGGAATAATTTCAAGACAGGTTCTTTCCAAAATCGTTCATTTGATAGTTGGACGTCGGATATATTTTTAAGTCGAACTGGTTTGAGTTAAGAATCTTATTGTACAGAAATTTGTTCTTAAAGTATTTACCAACTTACATTTAACAATATCAACCACTTCATCCTTTGTCATCCCTATTATAAGTGGAACCATATGAAAATTTCCGTTTTTAAATGATATCAATGGGTCTTCTAAAATAAATCGCTCCTGTCCAAAATTCCTTTCGATAACCGCTTGTCCAAATTCATCAATATTGTTCCTAATTTGTGGGCTCTTGAATTTTTTCAAAATAAAACATAATCTGTTGTCAGTGGTTTGGTTTATATATGTATACCTCTTTAAGACATTTCATCATAGATTCCAAAACATTTGTTGGACACTTCAAGGAATTGGCAAGCTTCTTTGTTGAATCTAATAGTTCAAAAGGATAGTTCCAATAGGATACCGCCGATCCACTCATAGCAATAGCTCTGTGGAATAATCCCTTAGTCATAGGTGATACCAGATGAAGTCCTATACTTATACTTCCAGCATCATAGCCAAGTAACGTTATTGAGCTTGAGTCACCTCCAAAATTGTGTATGTGGTCCTTAACCCATCTAAAAGCAGCAACTTGATCCTTTAAACCAGCATTTCCTGGGGCATCTGCAGTTCCAGTGGCAAGAAATCCCAATGAACCCAAACGATAATTAAACGTTACTAAAACAATATCACGATCCATTAGTATCTGTGGCCCGGCAAACTTCAAACTTTCCCCAGAGAATTCAATAAATCTGCCGCCATGGATATAAATTACAACTGGCTTGAACCCAATACCATTTAGATTTTTTGAATAAATATTCAGGCGTAAACAATCTTCAGATTCCTCTGCTGTGTTTAATTTGCTTTGAAGAGGTTGAGGGCATCGTGGGCCATCACTAGTAGCATCAAATATTTCTGGTGCCCATGGTTCTACTGGCTTAGGATTTTGAAAACGGAGATCACCCTTTGGCGATTGGGCATAGCGAATGCCACGGAAAGCATAGAAATCTTCACCCAAGCGCGAGGTTAATATTAAACCACTTATGTCACCCAAACTAGTGGAAACTTTAACTGGGGAAGTATAGTGTGTGACGATAAGAACCGCGAAACAGAGCGTAATCATTGCGAAAGAGAACTGATCTGAACTTTTCAAAAATAAAATTATACATTGGTTAGGTAGGTAGGTACTTATGGTTGAATCTAATCATTAAAAAGCTTTCTTTGAAGAAATTCCTTCATAAAATTGTTTATAATGTAACTTTGCATATTACAGGGTGATTCGTTAAATTAATTAATCATTTAAAAGCTTTCTTTGAAGAAATTGATTCATATGATTGTTTATAAAGTAACTTTGCTAAAAAACTATCTCACGTTACTCTAAATCTTATAACACTTCAAGAGCACCTTAGAAGGAAGACAGACTTAAATGAACAAGAAATATATGACCTAGAGTGCTTACGAAAAAATATTCGGAAAAAATCGCAAGAAGATATCAAAAACTTCAATGATATTCTCATAAAATCAATAATTGGAAAGAAAAAGTCAATCAAAGAAGCCAAAAACGCAGTCCAAGACTACAAAGAATGGATAACATCTGTTTCATACAAAAATGTTTGAAATTATGAGGGGAACAAAATCAACGAAATAGCTACGAGCTTTTGAAGCAAATTATATTCAAAACAATCATGTGATAGCGAAGATATTGTAATATTCGGCTTGGTCCGACAATTAAAACTTATTCACCTTGTAAATAAAACACAATTTTACTTTATTTAAATTGTTCCAAACTTATTTATTGAACACTTTCAATTATTACTTTTCAAACACAGTCTTTACTTTCAATTATTACTTTACACAGTCTTTATTTTATCGCAGTTCACAACCAATAATCAACCGCTTCGCTTCCGAGCGCCTATTTATATACCTCAAATCGGTTCCAGAATCTACTAGGTTGTTCTCGATGCTTAACGAAGCGAGTTCTCCTCTTTATCACTAGATGCTTAACGAAGCTAGTTCTCCTCTTAGCCACTAGATGTTTCTCGATGCTTAACGAGGCGAGTTCTCCTATTAATCACTAGATGCTTAACGAAGCGAGTTCTCCTCTTAATCACTAGATGTTGCTCTTATTCTACTATAACACGATATTAAAAGAGTTAAAGAGTGTATACACATTACAATATATTAAATAACCTACAACAAAGCAATATTTCAACCTATCCTTAAAAGTGAAATCGAAAAAGTGACATAGTTTAAAAAATGATAAATCCATAGGAAATGATGGAATCTTGGCTGAATATTTCATGCTCGGAACTGATTGACACAAAAAAGGGAAAAAAGACGATATTAATAACTATAGCCCTATAAGCCTAATAATAATATGGTTTTTGCGAAGTATATTTTCGAGAGGATGAAAGCCAATCTTAATTTCAATCAGCCATCTGAACAAGCAGACAAAATATTTTCAAGTGAATTAATGGGGAATTATCAGTATGGGTCGCAATCCAGCCTATTTTTGTATTTATAATTATTTAGAAGACGTTGGCTAAATTTTCCTGATATTATTATAAAAAAATTGTTATTTTCTAAAAAAATAAAATTCTGAAGGATATCATTTTATGTTCTCAAAATGTTCGACGAAGAAAATCGGGTTAGTACAGGTTACAGAAAACGTTAGCCTTAAATAATTTTTTTTTAAAGATTATTACATATTATGTATGTACATATGTATATAATCAAGATGTCGTGAAAGATATCGACTTCAAACTTATTTACTCTTTTACAGAATATTGTTGTTAACATTTGGTGAAAATCCTACATATGTATATATAATCCAATCAAAAATTTTACAAAAAATAAAATGATTATATGTAAAATAACTGCTAAAAATTGAAAATGATCCCGAATATCTCGAGAACAAAGAAAGGCGTTTACTTCAAACTTATTTCATTTTATACAATTGACACATTTCTTGCAAAAAATGAAATAAAATGAATATTCTGTAAAGTAACTTTCATGACAATTTGCCTTTTTACAAAAAAATTTTAATTTTAAGTTTCATCGTCATGAATGGGAAGTGATTAATGTGGAGCGCATCCCACAGTAAATTTAAATAAAAGGTAGGTATGCTATGAAACATTAGAAATCTAATTGTTTGGATTAAAAATCAGTTTAGTTCTATAAAATGTTCAAAATACGAACCTTATTCAATATTAGAAAAAATAAAAAAAGTGTTCTGTCAAAATCATTTTAGAAGCAATCTCAAACACACAACACAAATATTTAACAAATATTTTTTGACTTCTCAAGTCAAAGCATATAAACAAACAAATTATCTTAAACTTTGGCCTGTTAAAACCGCAGAAATAAGCATACATGTGTGTTAACAAATAAAGCTCGTCATACAACCAGACAGACGTTAAGATTGGTTTGACTATACAGTATGCATGAGTCTTTTTCAGACAGCGCGCGGCTGCTTGACAGTACTGTCAATGAGTTGTTTGTGGTGCTTAAATACTCTATCGCTTGTGATTTTTGATTAGTATTAAAATTGCCAAATGGCACCAAAATGATTCATGGCACTGCGCTTATAAATCTACTTAATTGGTTTCCAATGATCATTTATCAAATTGGGCTAGACTTTGACAGATTTTGTCTTTTTTCCATTGAATAAATGAAAATCGAGTTCACTTAATTAAAATCATTCCATTTTGTAGCGTAGGTAGTGCAATATTTTATTCCGCTTAAACTTAATACAAATTGATTAAAAACTTTTTTTAATTTAACGAATGGATTTTTGGTACGGTATGGTTTTCGGTTGTGATTGAGCTTGAATTTGTCTGCCGTGTGCCACCAAGGCCTGAAAAAGAAGGAAGGAAAATAAAAATGAAAATTTCGTATTTCTCTTCTTATAAACAAAAGTCTTATCACAGTATCAAGCATTTTGTTCCTGCAATTCATTTCGGACTTTCTATCTTTTACATATTCCAGGTATCTGGCTTGTGATTTGTTGTCCGAATCCTTAAAAATAGTGATTTATCATAAGGTATTTTGGGATCAGTAACAATTTGCAAATATCTATTTACTCTTTTAAGTTTTGCATTCTCTCTTTCCATTTGCTGATCGATGTTATTAATTTGATTAGTTAAAGCTTCTGACCGTCGGATTTCTTCTTCTCTAATTATCTTCTCCGCTTCCAAAGATTGAAGATGGCTCTATTTATTAAAAAAAATAGTAAAAATCGATTTTCGGCTCGAATATCTTGTTGCTACGATATGATTAATGTACAAAAAATCTAATTGTCAGTTTTCTTAACAAAAATAAAAACCTTTAAGAATATTACTTAAAACAAGTAAACATTTATTTTTGACTCACATAATTATCCCAGGAAGAAATAATTTTTTGATTCTAATCAAAACATTGTTGTTGCTATTTATATATGTAATTTTTGGGAAGAATTCGATTGACATTTGTTTACAAAAATCGAAAAAATGCAAAAAATAAATAAGAACTGAAAAAAACTGATTTTCGACTCAAGTATCTTGAGATCAAAAAAAGACTATTGACTTCAAACTTTCTTCATCTTATACAAAGTTTTTTTTATTAATATTCTGTAGTTATTAAAAAATTGGGGAAAAATAAAAACCTGAAACAAAATACATACATATAGCTATATGTACATACTTAAAAAGTAGTAAACATTTAAATTTGAATTAAACACTTTGAGAAAATGAAAGAAGATACTGACTTTCAAGTTGTTTCATGCCTTGGGTTGATAAACAACCTCCTTTAAAAAATAAATCTATAATGAGAATGGGCCTATTCTTAATGTTTCACCATTCTTAAGACGAAAATATTTATGATATTTTTTTGTTTTTGTTCTATTTAAAAACAATCGTAACGCAAGTTTCTAAAGCTAACTGTTTTCGAATACCTATACAACAGAATAATATTTGCAAAGTATCTTTATCTATTTTATTTATAAATATATGTATGAATATTTAAGTTTGTTTTGTTAATAGTTTTTCATTCCTAAAATATTTTCATCAAATCAAAAACTAAATATAAAAAAATATTCAAAATTTTCTAATAAAATCGGCGTTAACTAAAACAACTGCAACGAATTACATGGATACCTTTTGTTTTGAACCTTCCTCGATTTTGTTTCTAAGAACATGTCTCTCTTCAAAAGAAAGCCGAAGTACATCCTCATGGTTTGCTCTTTCAATTCTAAAAAATAATTTCAAATACAGTTAACTTAATCTTAAAACAATTTTACTCACCTTAGATGTTCATTCTTTTTCTCTTCGTTTTCCATTTCTTTAATTCGCTTAATTTGTTCTATTTGACCATCCAAAACCTGCACCGTCTTATTTGCAATGATTTTTCGTAAGTCATTTTCATATTGCCGTTGCTTTTCCTTTTCCCTTTCCAAACACATCGAAGCTTCAAACCAAATCTTATCGATTTCTTTTTCTTTCATTTGCATGGCCTTTTTTTCAGTAATTTGTAATAGTTGTGCTCTTTTTGTTTCTTGTGTAATCTTTTTACCTTCCTTGAGACGCATTTCTTCACAATTGGCTCTTTTGTAATAAAATATGATTTACAATAATCAAAATAGCCAAAAATATAACAACACACTTTATTTCACATTTTACTTACAGTTCTTTTTGAATTTGTTTTAGTTTCAAAAATTCCCTCTCAGCTTCCGTTCTTTCAAACCTGGCTGTGGAAATCCAATCCAAACGTTTTTGAGCGTTTTCTAGCACTCGAGTTCGAAAAAGGTTCGCTAATTGCTCCTCTCGCTGAAGTTCCTCAAGCGATAACATCATTTTCAAACTGAATGTGAAATTGAAAATAAATTTTATTTGGCATAAGAAATAACAAACCTTTCTTTTCTTTTTGATAATTTGTAGTCTCGTTCTCGGAGGGCTTCTTTGATCTAAATAATTAAAAGGATTTATTTTTTAATTGGAAACTATGAAACATGAAAGTTAGGTATTTTTGACTCACCCTAAATCGAATATTAGTTTGAATGTGACGATTGTCAGTCTTTTTCATGAATTCAAAACTATCCACCATATTAACAAACTTACCGCATACTAAACAAATTTGTAAGTTGAGATTATCGATTACAAAAAAGTCTTTTAATAGTTGCTATAGAAGCATGTTTTCAACTCCTAACAAAACCATTTAAACTATGATGTTATTGGAAACCAAATGAAATTTTGGGACATAAAATAACAAAAATTATAGGGGCAATATAGTAACACTGCCTAAAGCAAAGCCATCAGCTTTGTTCAAAGAAATAGATTTTGTCAAATTATTTTGTAGAAACGTAACAATGATTGCAACTAAAAACAAGAGCCTTGCAAATTTAACAACAGCAAGAAAAATGTATCAAAATTGAAAAACATGTGTGAAGAAGATGAGTGAGTGAAGAAACTATCCTTGAAGCAGTAAGATATGAAGAAAAAGATGTCACAAAATAAAATCATACCTAGGTACTTTTTGTTCAAATAGCTACGCATCAATTTTTTCGAACAATATTTAAAAAAAAAATATTCCCTGAGAGGGCGTTTGAAGTGTTACTATACAAATTTGCTAGCTTCTGAACACCGTGAATGTAGACATAAGCTTATATTTAAGGAAGAGTAGCTCATAAATATTGTTGTTACAGATGCAAGCAGATTATGCCTGGTATAAGTTTCGAAGGCATTCTATAAAACTAACTTCACCAATTACTTATAGATTAATGTGGAAACATTGATTTGTTTATATGTTTATTTCATTTACCAAATTATACTAAACTAATAATATTATACAGAATGCGCGAAAATTTTGCCCGTCGCGTTCCCTGTCGTCTATTAAATTATATGTACATTGTTGTTCAAAGAGAAAACGATAAAGGCCAGCAGTCACAAATGGAGCTCGACAGTCAAATTGAAGTGGTAGATTTTTACAAAGAAAGGTCAAACGTTAAAACATGACGAAAAAAACAAGGATAGGAGAAAAAGGGCCTCACTTTCGCTGCTGCTGCTCACCAAAAACACTAGTAAAAATATAAATCCTCGGTAGCCATCTTGGTTTGTCTACAAGTGAAAACACGCACACTAAGAATCAATTAATGAGGTCGAGTTCATTAGCGTCGAGAAAGAACTAATAGAGAGAACCAACTTCGACGGTTGCTCTCTTTTTGCCTACAAGCTGTGATTTGGCCACCAACTTGCATATGTGTTAACTCCATATAAAAAAAATGTGGGGAACAAATACTTATGCAAGTTTGTGCACATAACATACTCACCACGAGAGAGAAAAAACTTTTCTCTCTTTTCTCTCTGCTCACCACCTTTTAAAAATGGCGACCACCTTTAAAAAATGGCGGATGTAGTCAGCTGTTCAGAGGTGTTCCAAGAAAATTCAAAATTGTGTATGAACAACTTTTTGGTAGTTACTCTCATTGTGTTCGTTTGAGAGTAATATCATTCGAATATGAAGTGAAATTAATTACTCTTGTTAGGTGCCAGAACAATGCAGATTTAGAAACAATTCTAAATTACGCATTTAGATAATATTAGTTAGTTATTTGAAGCCAGTTTTAATCATTAAGTAAGTAAAAAACTCTGAAAGCACTACTACTATTATTTGTATTATTAGCTGCGTTTATGCGTTTAATTTTCGCTCAGACCGTTAAAACATGCAAACAAAAATCAGATTTGTTTCAATTTTCAGAGTTTATCGACTTAATTTTGTCGATGCGAGAGTTGCAGGAACATTGAAAACGAGAGTTACAGAATGTAAACATGGAACATTGAAAACATTTTTATATGCTCATCTCTTTTTTCCATTCCTATTTTATTTGTGTGTACTCGTTGTTTATTTTCTTTACATTACTCACCACATTTCCAAAATGCTGAAAATAAGTGATTTAAGTAGACACTAAATAAAACTTGTTACTTCTGTTGCTAATTTTTATTGCATAAGATTTGTGAATAGGTGATAAGCTATTCTTACTGCTTTCCCCTAAGGTAGTGTGTTGCTTTTAAAGGCTTAACTACATAGGCCGAAAAGTATTTTTGTACAAAAGTAAAAATGTTTGTATTCTCGCTAATTCAGTGGTTTTGTGAAAAGAATATACAAATTTGTTATTCAACCAAAATTTAAGTCTTATGCACCATTTTTATAAGTTTTCCAGTTCTAACTATTTATATTTTATCTTTCAGTTATATAGCGACAAGGAAAAATCTGTCAGGGAAAGTTCTAACTTCAGTTTTTCTGAAAGTGCATTGTGGCTTATTCATAGATGTTTGCTAAACTTTTTAGGCTATTCATAAATAAATGCAAATCAAAGTTAAGGGCTAAACCTGAATAACTATAAACATAGAAAATGCTGTGTTCAAGTAATTATTATCACAGCCAAATTTTATAATTGATTTTTATGGTGTATAAAAAAGTTGAAAAAGTAATTCATGACAAATAAATGTTACGTTAACACTAAGTTCCAGAAAATATGGATTGATACCGCAATTGCAGAAGATATGGATATTTTATATAAATATTCCCGGTAAACTATAGAACTTTATTATTTCCGCCTTTTATAATTCAATGTAAAATAATTCAATGAAGTAGGTATATTTTAGATAATACAGTAGTTAAGTTAATAGTTAAGGTATTACTATTGAAATAAACATAACATTCATTTATAAAAAACATGTACTCGTTCATATATACAAATAAAGTCTAATCTAAAAAGCCTTAACCTTGTTAAACACTTTGTGCACACATCCTTTCTTGTTTTGGTTGTTCCTGCCATCTATCTGTAACTTAGAGAAAAAGAAAAGAAAAACAAATTCACCTCGAACTACCGGTATAACTTCTTCCGTTATTTATTGACAAACAAAAATGTTTTGCTAGAATTAATTTGAATTATAGGAGTATTTTTGTAGATATAAAAACGACAAGATGTTAGCAAAATTAAAAAAAAGAAATTCATGAGAATTACAAATATTATAATGAGACTTTAAAAAACATAGCCTTCTTGGCTATCAATAAACAAAAATGAGAAATGTCGCATTTCCCGGAAATGATGTTTTTTTGTGTACTCTTCTCCGAGGTGAAAACATGTATACACCGATACGAATTCAACACGCTATAAAAAATGAGAGTAAGAGGTTTCGAAGGGACGGAGACGAGGAAATTTGGCTCTCTCATTTAGTTTTTTCTCTCTGCTGCTAGCTTGTCTAATCATTTGATGTTTCGGCTCAAAATTTCAAAAAAGTTAGATTATTTAACAAGATCTCGTAGTTAAAAGTAAAACTTACCTTAAGATGAACCATGTTCTAATTCGTAGTCTCAATACTTTTGTGCAACCATTTTCCATGCTTTATTTATTTTGAAATTCTTTGTTTATAAAATTTCATTTATGGTTGTTGGTGGAAGTGACCTTTTCAAAGTGATGAAAATATTAATGACGGGCTTTAGGTCAATGAAAAAGCAATTATTTATGTTGTCACGACGTTTCGTTCATGTCTATGAACATCATCAGGTGTGGCAATTAATCTATATTTGCATTAATAAATTGGTTACAATTTGATAACATTGAAAAACTATGAAAACTTACACTTGTTACATGAATATTGCACTTAAGAATAAAATCATTTGTTTCACAACAATTTTTACAAAACTTAAAAAATTAAACCTAACTACACAAAGTTCAACTGACAAGTTACAGGCATAGGAAAATTAGTGTCAAAAGATCTTATTGTTGGAAGTTTTTATTCTCGTACTCTCTAACAAGTGTTTGTAGGTACTGAGGGCTTTCTCTTCCATGTCAGTTTTTTGGTTCATGATGGTATTCTTGGCGTTGATGAATGATGATATGCAGCGTTTCAATTATCATTCTCTTATTATAGTTGCCTTCTCTTTGCAATACTTTTACATTTTCAAAGTCAGGAGAGTGGTTGAGAGTAATACTAATACAGTGCGATGCCAGTGCTGTCTTCTGTGAGTCATTACTTTTTAAGTCTGATTTATGTCCTGAAAGTCTATTTTTTAATTTTTGTTTTGTGGTTCCAATATAAATTTGGTTGCATTCTTCGTCCGAGTTGCGTTTACAATTAATTTTGTAAATTAAATATGAATGCTCCAATTTATCTATTTTCGTCTTAAGGTTGGTGAAAAGTTGTGTAGTTGTATTGGTTGCTTTCATGGTTATTATATATTTGTCTGTATCAAAGAGCCCAGTATTTTTAAAGCGATCTGCTATGTCTTTTATGTAGGTGAATGATTTGTATACATATGTGTTTTTCGTCATCTGTTTTACTTGTCTTAGGTTTTTGGTGTTCATATTGTTTTATCAGGTTGGTTATAAGTTTTTGTGGGTATCCGTTGTTCAGTAAAATGTTGTTGATCGTGATTTTATTATTGACGTGGTAGTCAATGTCACTTATAGAGAGAACTCTTCTTATAAGATTGTTAGCAGTATTTATGATGGTTTGTTTTGGGTGTTTTGAGTTGAAGTTAATGATCCTTCCTGATGAAGTTGGTTTTTGAAACCAATCCATTTTTAATTTGTCTTCTTTTCTGATAATAATTGTGTCAAGATACATACGGTAGTCGGTTATTTTTTTCTTTTTCAACAGTGAATTGAAGCTTTTTATGAAAACTATTGAGGGTGGCTAATGTATTTTCTACGTCCTCTTCTTTTACAATCACAAAAATGTCGTCTACATATTTTGTTAGAATTTTAGGTTTAGTTTTTAGTTTGTCCAGAGTATTGTCAAGAAGTTCTTCGAGCACGATGTCTGCTATAATCGGAGATGCAGGGTTTCCCATTGGCATTACATCCCTTTGTTGGTATATTTTATAACCATTAACTAGGTAGTTGTTTTCGATTATACAAAAATGTACTAGCTCCAGAAATGTAGATTTTTTGATGGTAGTGTGTTCTTTAATTGTGTCCCACTTTTTACTTATAAGGTCAAGTGCCAGTTTCAAGGGAATGTTAGTGAAGAGGGAAACAACGTCAAAAGATACTAAAATTTCGTCCTTATCAATACTCAACCCGCTTAGCTTCGATTTAAATAGGAGAGAATCCTTGACATTATATTTCGAATTCAAGGTGATGTTATTCAAAATGTTTATCAAATATTTCTCCAGTTTGTAGCAAGGTACTTTTGTCGATGAACATATTGGTCGAAGAGGAAGACCTTCCTTATGAATTTTTGGGAGCCCATAAATTCGAGGGGCAACTGAGTTGTATGTAGTCATTGCATGTTTTTGGCGTTGGTCAATTATTTCGTTTTCATACAGATATTTGATTAGTTTGTTGTTTTAATCTTGCAGTTTTGCTGTTGGATCTCTGCTTATTGGCCAATAAACATTCCTATCTTCCATCAAATCAAGTTCTGCATTTTAAATTTATAGTCTTTTTTGTACATCGCTACAGTAACGTTGCCTTTGTCCGCTGACACAATTATCAATTCTTTATTTTTGCGAAGGAATTGTTTTGTTTCATTGAAAATATACGTGATATATTTGTCGAATTCTGTGTGAGATTTCTTCCTGATGTAATTGCTAAGTATGTCTGCGAATTTCCCACGGGCTTTATATTCTTTTCACAAAACCACTGACCTAGCGAGAATACAAATATTTGTGCTTTTGTACAAAAGTACTTTTCGGCTTATGTAGTTAAGCCTTTAAAAGCAACACACTAGCTTAGTGGAAAGCAGTAAGAATAGCTTATCACATATTCACAAATCTTATGCAATTAAAATTGGCAACAGAAGTAACAAGTTGACGGTCTTTTTATTTAGTGTCTACTTAAATCACTTATTTTCAGCATTTTGGAAATGTGGTGAGTAATGTAAAGAAAATAAACAACGAGTACACACAAATAAAATAGGAATGGAAAAAAGAGATGAGCATTTAAAAATGTTTTCAATGTTCCATGTTTACATTCTGTAACTCTCGTTTTCAATGTTCCTGCAACTCTCGCATCGACAAAATTAAGTCGATAAACTCTGAAAATTGAAACAAATCTAAGTTTTTTTTTTGCATTTTCAACGGTCTGAGCGAAAATTAAACGCATAAACTCAGCTAATAATACAAATAATAGTAGTAGTGCTTTCAGAGTTTTATGTTTCTAGGTCCTAATTCTCATTGGACTGTTGCACCACCTAATTTGTTTTACTTACCTAAAGCCCGTCATTAATATTTTAATTTCATTTATTTATATGCACACAAACAAATTGTTTATAATTTTTGTCTGAGGCAATCCGACGCAATTGAACAACAAAAATAATATGAAAAACTTCTCACCACATCAATTTAACAAAAAAAAACTATCTGTCAAACCAAGTGAATACACCGCATCACATTGTTGTTGGATTTCACATTTATTCATGGACATAATGTCAAAATTACAAATTCAACAATGTAAACAAATGGGTTTTGAAGGGTGATACGTACGAAGAATTTATTTATATCTGCATTAAAGTGTTTTTGCTGCTCACTGTTCACGAAATACTTCAATTCTTCACAAAATCTTTTAATTTCTGGGGTTGAAAAAGAACATTCGAATTTTTTGGATTGGTTTGCTGGCTTTTAGAACTGGGTCAATAGAACGCCGAATATTGAACACGTTCTGTTTGACGTATGTATTAGGTGTTAGAACACGGAAGTTAGCGGCGCATTCTAATACTTCACCCGGCCGCATTCTGTTTGACCAGGCATTTAAAACTCAGAGCTCATTTTAATGGACGAAATATCGTTAAAAATATAATTACGACAAGTTGAAAAAACTGATAGAGCATTATTATTACTCAGCCATACAATTTGAAATATAGCAAGACTTTTATAAGGTGTGTTCACAACAAATACACATTTTAGGAACCATCATTTAAAAAGCGTTTTTGAAATGTTTTACATTTTAGAAATATCGCAGAAATATTTCTATTTTTTTTCTGAAATGTTTCAAAAACATTTCTTTGTTCTAGCCACACCTTTAGAGAAAAATACGACAAATGTTCCCAGTTTCTTCGACAAATAAGCTTTTTTGAGGAAAACAAACAAGTGATGGCGTTTGAATATTTATTTTATGTGCATATCTTTTTCATTAAACCCACAGAAAAACTAGCATAGCTAAGTAGATGGAATTGGTCCTAAAGGGCCTTTTGTATATATACTTCTATTTATTCATATTCTAGTCCACATAAAGTATTGTGACGAATTTACCATCCGAATACAATAAAAACGATTAGCCAGTCGAGTCGATTTATTGTGACCTGTGACAGCTGGACAAAAATGGCGGGAAATGGAAAACTTCCAGGAGTTTGACAGTGGAGAGTGGAAAATCACTGGAAGACAGTGGATGCCCTATAAAAGAGGACTGCATCTTGGAGGAAGACAGTTGATTGGCCACTTCTAAGATTCCGGCGACGCAACTTAAATTACAGAAAACTTAAATAAAACAAAAGCTTTAAATAAATCCTCTCGGGAACCGCAATTAAACAATTTATAATTATTTTTCTTGTTTTCTTTTTTTCTTTTGTCGTTCGCCCTAGGTTCGCTTTCGTTACACTGGTGTCAGATGTGGGGTCCCATCAAATAGATTTTGATATCCCGTACGAACCAAACAAAAAAAAAAAAACAAAGCAACCATGGACATTGAAGAGATGAAGAGGCTCTTGCAGGAGCAGACTATCAACCAAACTTTATTCTGGGAAACTAAATTAGCTCAGTGGAAGTCCGAAATTTTGCTACGACAGACTACCATGGAAAGAAAATTAGAGGAATTGGAGAAGACCGTTAGTAACGGGGCATTTGCAGCCACAGGGCCTTCCCACTCCTCCCCTCACCCCCTGTCGTCTTCTAATCCTTTTCTCCAGGACGATATCGAATAAACAACCCGTGGCATTCACATAAATGAAAATGCGTCGAGCAGCTTTTTTTGGCAACACCCAAGCTTGTCGAAACCATTGAATTGTCCACAACATGAAGTTCAGCCACACCTACCTGTAGAAAAGGTTGGATGTGTCACTATAACCTCAACTGGAGACCAAGCGACAAATGATAAGGCTACTCTAAACCTACATAGGAATAGTTTTCCATCAACAGAACCACAGAAAAGAAGTTTTCATCCGAACCAGCCACCTGTAGGACAACATTTTATTCCTCCAATCCAGTCCTATACTCAAACGACTTCACTGGTGAATACCCCTGCCTTTAATCCTAAACTTATTCAACCATACGATGGAACCTTGTCATGGACAGACTATGAGACTCAGTTTGGGATCGTAGCCAGCTTCCATAGTTGGACCGATGCCGTAAAAGCTCATGGGCTAGCAACTTCGAGGAGAAGCTCTTTCTGTCCTCAGCGCAATGCCAAGAGGTAAACCTCTTCTATACGACGTTTTACGGGGTCTACTCCGACAGCGTTTCAGTCTAGATGATCAAACTAGTTATACGCTTCTTCGAAACCGCCTTCAGCGCCCTAAAGAATCGTTGGCTGAGTTTGTGATCCATTTGCAGCGGCTGGCGACGTCCGCTTTTCCAGGGGGAGCTGAAAAGGTAGTGGGAGAGATAGTGTTGAGCCAATTCATTGATGGTATCCGAGACGAACAAATCCAAAACTTTGTTGCTGTTGGACGGCCCAAGAACTAACAAGAAGCTCTGCGTACTGCCCAGGAAATGACGTCCCGTTTTGAGCGCCGAGGCCACCGAAATGTGTTTGCTGTACCCGAATCGTCAGGGGAAAAGCGAAGTGATCCAAAACAGAGTCACACAACAGCAGCTCTAAATCCATCACAAGCGGAAAACTAAAATCTGCCGGTGTGAAGAAGCGAACACCAGCAGAAACTAACCAATTAGCTTCCAACACCCCTCCTTTTCACCAATCAATCTCGCCAACCCCATCTTGCTCTAAATCAAATTCTGTCTTTGCAGGAGTAGCTAATGGAGCAGGCCTTTCGCTAGAAGGTTATATCGATAGAAAGAAACATCTTTTTCTCATCGACTCTGGGACAGACGTTTCTATCATCAGCGAGAAATATCTTCCAAGCACAGTAAGACCAGCAGGCCGCAAGCTTCGTATAGAAGGAATCTCGGGGGGGGAACCATCTGGTCCCTAGGTATGGCAGATATAATACTTGTGCTCGACCACAAGGAGTATAATCAAACTTTTGTTGTGGTGAGTCAAGAGGTAACTACAATCTTAGGCATCGATTTTCTTCAGGAGAACCTTTGCAGCCTAGATTTCTCAGAACTGTCGTTGGAAGTCCAAGGAAAAAAGCTCCCACTTCAGCTACAAGCCACTGCACTTAACACTTTACTAGTGACAAAGTGCCCCCAAATTCTTCCAGCCCGCTCAGAAATAGTATTTCCTTTATCACAAATGATAGACCTTGGAGGTGGTACAGCTTTAGTTGAACCCTGTGCCGTAAACCAACTACCAAAGGGTGTATTCTTAGCTCGTACTTTTGTCAATTTTTTTTTTTTTTTTTTACTTGGCAACTCTAGCTTAGTGAGTGGATGTGTTAAATTTTGCTCTTAGAAGATTTTGAATTCAAAGTCATTAAAGATTTATGTAAAAAAATAAAGTCTGTGCCAAGTCATTGTAATTTGAAGGTGGCAATCATTGTGTTTAAAAAAATATTACAAAACTAAATCTTAGTGCATGGGATTGCAATAATATATTTAATTATTGAACTCAAAGAATATACAGATTTGAATTGAGTGCTTTCTTCCTGCTTGAGTCTTAACATACTTGTTAGTAGAACATTTTTACTACATTGATAACAATCAAATACATATAGTGTAATACACCGCAATCGAAGAAACAAAGGCATCTCTCACGCTTGCAATTTTGTTTGCGCATGCTCAATAGAACTATAACGTTGAGTAAATTTTCAACTCTCACCAAAATAAATAACCAAAACAACTCATAGCTATTTACTTAACAAACCACTCAATTCACAATAAAGCAGAGACATTATTCCAGTATCTTATCCCACAACCTCTTGATATTTAGCAAATTCAACAACCTTACGTAAGTAACAACATTATACCAGGGCTGTATTCCGAAATAATGGCTGTCACACTGGAAACTTTAAAACTTTTATTAGAAGAACAAAAAACGACATTTTTAAAAATATTAACGAAGCTTCGGACAGAGGCATAAAAAACACAGACGAAAAGGTGGGAATCCTCTCTGAGAAAGTTGAAAAGCTCGAAAAAATCGTTGAGACGCAAGGAACAATAATTGAGCAACAAGAAGCTACCTGTGCTAGACATGAAAAGCAAATAACTCAACTAGAATTGACTATGAGAAAAAATAATTTGATAATTTTCAAGTTAGAAGAGAGTGAACGGACCTCAGAAGAACTTTTATCAATGATACTTGACCAAATAAATAAATCGAATGACCACTTCAAAGTTGAAGAAACGGACATTGCAAGCTGCTTTCGCTTAGGCAAAAAAAGCGAAGGAAAAATAAGACCAATCAGGCTAGTTTTCAAAAACTTTGAGAAAAAACAACAAGTTTTATTGGGAAAAAAGTTGGGGGCAAATTTTACTATGACGGAAGATCTTTCTAAATCAATGGTTGAAGCTCGGAAACCTCTTATCCCAAAACTGCTAGAGTTTAAGAGAGAAGGAAAGAGGGCTTACTTTAAATTTAACGAACTCGTTGTAGATGGAAAAGTTTGGACAGAAAACGAACAAGAAAATCCAAGGAAAAGAATACGATCGAATGAAAGCTCACCATCAGAACAACCAAAGAACAAAGAAATAAACAGTAATAGGACAAAATCTGTTATAATAGGATCAACCGAAATGAACCCCAAGAAACAACCGACAAATCCAATAAGAAAATTTCTTGTTACAAAAACCGCTAACGAATTTTTAGAAAAATACAATGACCCACAAACCTCGAAACAACAAAACAAAGCATATAATAACAAATAGCAAATCCTACTTAACAATAACCAGACGAAATATGAAGACCATGCATCAACATTAAATATCGGACATAACCAAAACCCACATTCAACTATAATACAACAAAAATCCTTCCCAACCCGGCTGATCACCGTGGGAAGAGTAGATCAAACCCCCCCATATAAAAATAAGCGAACAGAGAACATAACACTCAAAAAACAACAAAATACATTAAAAATCTGTACTTTCAACGTCAGGACACTCTCTTCGGACGAAAAACAGGAGGAATTAAGACTAGCATTAAAAGACATAAATTGGGATATAATAGGACTAGCTGAAGTAAGATTGCTTGGACAAAGAATAATTAATAATGATAATGATATCTTCTGCTACATTGGTGAAACAAAAGGACTATACGGAGTTGGATTTCTAATTAAAAAAGAATTAAAAGACAAAATAATTAATATCCGATTCCATAATGAGAGGATATGTAGCATACAACTTAAAATTCAAATCACAAAAATGACTATAATACAAGTATATGCACCTACAGAAAAAGCTGAGGAAGAAGAAATGATAAAATTCTACGATAATCTTGAAGAAACATTCAACAACCAAAAAACAGAACTAATGTACCTACATACGTGATAGGAGATTTTAACGCAAGACTTGGAAAAAGATTAAATGAAGAAGAAAACTCAGTTTTAGGACCTCATGGATATGGACTAAGAAATGAAAGAGGGGAGAGACTCATCAAGTGGCTGGAAGAAATGAACCTAAAATTTGAGAACTCATTCTTCAAAAAGAAAGATAGCAGAAAATGGACGTGGATCTCACCAAATAGAAAGACAAAAAATGAAATAGACCTCATACTCACAAACAAAATTGAAACTATCCAAGACATTACTGCCCTTAATAATGTAAATTTTGACAGCGATCACAGACTAATAAGAATAAAGATACAAATAAACCATAAAACATTAAGAAGAAATCGACAAATCTATTACATTCCTAAAATAATACCAGAACAAAAATTTATCAACTACAACGAAACAATAAAGACAAAGATAAACTAACTTTTAGAACCGTCAAATAACGACCTTCAAAATACATATGACAAGTTAGAAAATATCATAAAGACTACAGCAAAAATCTCAATAACGAACATTAAGACTTTCAAAGAAAAAATATCAGACGAAACCAAAGCCCTTATATCAAGAAGAGAACATTTAAGAACAAAAACACAACTACTCAACCAAGAAAAAACAGAACTAAGTGAACTCAGGAAAACAATAAAATCTAAAATAACGAACGATATTCGTGCATATAATGAAAAAATTATAAAAGATACACTAAGACAAACAAAATTAATAAACAAAGCAAAACGATATTTGAATAATAAACAAGAATGGATAGTAAAACATGAAATGATATGGTCCGCCCTAAGAAATCAAAACATAAACCCAGATTTAATAGAAAAAACATACAAAAATAACACAGCACGAATAAAAACAGAGAAAATTGGACGAAAATTTAACGTAACAAGAGGAGTCAGACAAGGAGATCCACTTTCACCACCTCTATTTAATGCTGTCCTGGAAGACATTTTTCAAAAAACTAACTGGAAGAACTATGAAATAACGATATGTGGCCAGGTCCTTAACAATTTAAGATTTGCAGACGATATAGTTCTTATTTCTACAAAATCTTTACATATTCAAAAAATGTTGACGGAACTAACTAGCTTGTGTAGAAATTATGGACTACAAATAAACAAATCAAAAACTAAAGTCATGACAAATCACACTAAAGATGATATAACTTTGAACAGAGAAAAAAGCGAGTACGTAGAAGATTATATATATTTGGGACAAATAAAATCATTCAAAGACCAAGAAAATAAAGAAATAAACAGAAGCATCACGAACAGCTGGAGACAATTCTGGAGCCTGAAAGAAAGCTTACAATTGGACCAAAGTGCAGACACAAGGAAAAATATCTTCGACTCTGCTATTCTGCCGATTCTAACTTATGGACTACAAACAATGAGCTTGACTACAAAAACACTTGACCAGCTTAGAATATGCCAAACCAAAATGGAAAGGAAAATTCTAAACATACGACCGCGAGATAGGATTAGAAATGAAGATATCCGCACAAGAACTGGAATTATAGACATCATAAATAGAACAAGAAGACTGAAGTGGAGTTGGGCAGGACATTTATCTAGACTTCCGGATCAAAGATGGACAAAACTGACGACGAAATGGAAACCAGATAACAAGAGACCAGCAGGACGACCCAATAAAAGATGGAGTGACGATTTATCCCATTTAACAACAAATTGGTACAACGAGGCCAAAAATAGAGATACATGGGCAGCCCTGGGGGAGGCTTATGCCAATATTCGACCGACATAATAAACTTTTTGATTTCAATTTATTTATTAAACTTTAATTTATTATATTTTAATTGCAATTCAATTTTAACTTAAAAGTATATATGTATGTAATATTAGATGTAATTTTATGTTAAGTAAAATCTAAATGAAAATTAAATGTAATAGGTATCAATTAATGTATATATCAAACATAAGGCAATAAAAAGTTTATAATAATAATAATAATAATAATAATAATAATAATAATAATAATAATAATAATAATAATAATAATAATAATAATAATAATAATAATAATAATAATAATAATAATAATAATAATAATAATAATAATAATAATAATAATAATAATAATAGTAATAATAATAATAATAATAATAATAATAATAATAATAATAATAATAATAATAATAATAATAATAATAATAATAATAATAATAATAATAATAATAATAATAATAATAATAATAATAATAATAATAATAATAATAATAATAATAATAATAATAATAATAATAATAATAATAATAATAATATTAATAATAATAATAATAATAATAATAATAATAATAATAATAATAATAATAATAATAATAATAATAATTATAATAATAATAATAATAATAATAATAATAATAATAATAATAATAATAATAATAATAATAATAATAATAATAATAATAATAATAATAATAATAATAATAATAATAATAATAACAATAATAATAATAATAATAATAATAATAATAATAATAATAATAATAATAATAATAATAATAATAATAATAATAATAATAATAATAATAATAATAATAATAATAATAATAATAATAATAATAATAATAATAATAATAATAATAATAATAATAATAATAATAATAATAATAATAATAATAATAATAATAATAATAATAATAATAATAATAATAATAATAATAATAATAATAATAATAATAATAATAATAATAATAATAATAATAATAATAATAATAATAATAATAATAATAATAATAATAATAATAATAATAATAATAATAATAATAATAATAATAATAATAATAATAATAATAATAATAATAATAATAATAATAATAATAATAATAATAATAATAATAATAATAATAATAATAATAATAATAATAATAATAATAATAATAATAATAATAATAATAATAATAATAATAATAATAATAACAATAATAATAATAATAATAATAATAATAATAATAATAATAATAATAATAATAATAATAATAATAATAATAATAATAATAATAATAATAATAATAATAACTTTTGTCAATGTGACTCAGTCACAACTTTTTGTTAGAATGGTCAACATTTCTGAGGAGGAAATAACATTACCAAAGGACATAGTTATCGGGCGAGCATGTACAGCAGAAGTTTGTTAACCCTCTTTTCCCGAAAAATCAAGCACAAAACATCTACGTGACCTTCTTACCGCCACACCAGAGGGCCTTAACCAAGAACAGGTAACTCACTACAAAGAGCTTCTTCATTCGTATCAAGATGTTTTTTTCAGCTCGCCCCAAGGATCAAGGAAGAACGGGGTTAACAAAACATAAAATTGATACTGGAACATCTAAGCCAGTTAGAGTACCGCCTCGAAGAATTCCCCTAGCGAAACGAGAGGAGGTGGCTGAACTAGTCCGAGATATGAAGGATCGTAGTATCATAGAACCTTCTAAGGGCCCTTGGGCCTCCCCAATCGTCTTAGTTCGCAAAAAGGATGGGTCTTATCGTTTTTGTATTGATTACCGATTATTGAACGATGAGGCAAGAAAAGACTCATACCCTTTACCGAGAATGGACGACATTTTTTCAACGTTAGCTGGGGCAAAATGGTTCTCAACAATGGATCTCCGGAGCGGTTATTGGCAGGTTGAGATGGACGACCAGGACAAAGAGAAAACTGCATTTTCAACAGGAGATGGATTGTGGCAGTTTAACGTGATGCCCTTTGGTCTATGCAATGCCCCAGCAACTTTTGAACGACTGATGGACAAGGTATTCCAAGGAATGTCTTGGCAGACCGTACTAATCTACCTTGATGACATCATCGCTTACGCCGGCACTTTTGACGAACATCTTCATATCCTTGAAGAAATCTTCCAACGTCTTCGTAATGCTAACCTTAAGCTTAACCCTGTCAAATGTCATTTTTTTGGCAAAAGTGTACACTATTTGGGACACATCGTATCAGAAGATGGGCTAGTCACAGATCCAGAAAAGATCAAGGCTGTCCAAGAATGGCCGATTCCTCGAAATAAGAAACAAGTCCGAAGTTTTTTAGGATTGTGCTCTTACTACCGACGATTTATTGCCGGTTTCTCTACCATTGCTAAGCCTCTGTCTGAGTTGACTGAAGAAAATCGTCGCTTTGCATGGAATGTCAACTGTGATATGGCCTTCAACGAACTTAAAGCTAAATTAACGACAGCACCAATTTTGGCATTTCCCACTACTAGTGATGATTTCATCCTGGACACCGATGCGTCCAATTTTGGAGTAGGCGCCGTTCTCAGCCAACGGCAAGGCAATCAAGTAGTAGTCATTGAGTATTTCAGCAAAACTCTAAGTGGCCCAGAACGAAATTACTGCGTAACAAGGAGAGAACTCTTAGCCGTCGTTCTCGCTACTCACCATTTTCACCATTATCTTTTTGGCCGCACCTTTACTCTGCGCACAGACCATGCTTCGTTACGGTGGCTGTGCAACTTTAAACATCCAGAAGGACAAATGGCAAGATGGTTAGAGCGCCTCCAACAATACAGCTTCAACATCCAACATCGACCAGGTACACGCCACGGGAATGCAGATGCATTGTCCAGAAGAACATGTGGCAATTGAAAACATTGCAACAGGGTAGAGGAGCTAGAGGAAGAATCTTCAAGGCGTGCCCTTATTACTTCCGTTTCAGGTAGCATTGACCAAGAGCAGAGAAAAGATCCAACAATGAGGAAGGTTATCAAATGGAAAGAAGACAGTAAACGTCCGGATAAAGCTAATATTTCGGGACAAAGTGAGGAACTTAAATCATATTGGGCTTTGTACGACCAGCTCTGTCTAGAGAATGGCACTTCACTACACGACAGCCCCAGTGGTGGCCACTTAGGTCAAAAGAAGACACTGTCAAAAGTCTAGTCACGGTATTTTTGGGTTGGACGAACGGTAGATGTTAAAGTGTGGTGCCTGACTTGTCAGGCCTGTGCCTCTCGGCGTGGCCCCCAACGAAAAACGCGTGGAGCCCTTCAGCCAAGCCGACCAGGATGCCCATTCGAACGCATTGCTATCGATATTCTGGGTCCATTGCCCAAGACAGATGCAGGTAATCGTTACATAGTCGTCGTTATGGACTACTTCACTAAATGGCCAGAATGCTTTGCCATTCCCAACCAGTCAGCAGAAACAGTACTGGGGCCGTTAGTAGATCAGGTATTCTGTCGTTTTGGAGTTCCTCAGGTTATACACTCCGATCAAGGACGCAATTTTGAATCTGAAGTATTCCAAGCCTCTCTTAAGGTGCTGGGTGTAGAAAAGACCAGGACGACGCCCTTACACCCACAATCGGATGGAATGGTGGAGAGGTTTAATCGAACACTGTTAGACTATCTTGCTAAATACGTCTATAGCCAGCAAAGAAATTGGGACCTCCATCTTCAAACAGCCCTCCTTGCTTATCGCTCCGCAGAACATGAAGCAACAGGTTTCTCACCCGCATACCTTAACCTTGGACGAGAAGTTAAGCTTCCAGTAGATCTTGCTTTTGGCTCTCCTAACACCACAGACTTGGACCCTCCTATTTATGCACTGGAATTGAGACAACGTTTGCAAAAATCACATGCAATTGCTCGCGATAATCTAAACTTAGCGGCAGACTCAATGAAAACTAGGTACGATATTAAAAAACACCTAATTAATTTTCTTGCAGGTGAAGAAGCATGGTTCTACAATCCAAAACGCAGAAAAGGGATATCGCCTAAGCTACAGAGTGACTGGGTGGGCCCAGTTCGAATCATATCGCGGCTATCTGAATTGGTGTACCGGATCCAGTGCAAGGACAGTAAGAAAACAAGAGTCATCCACGTGGACCGTTTGGCCCCTTTTAAACCTAGACCAGAACTCAGCAGGAGCCAGAGTCCTAAGGGGGGGGCAATGTGACGAATTTACCATCCGAATACAATAAAAACGATTAGCCAGTCGAGTCGATTTATTGTGACCTGTGACAGCTGGACAGAAATGGCGGGAAATGGAAAACTTCCAGGAGTTTGACAGTGGAGAGTGGAAAATCACTGGAAGACAGTGGATGCCCTATAAAAGAGGACTGCATCTTGGAGGAAGACAGTTGATTGGCCACTTCTAAGATTCCGGCGACGCAACTTAAAAGCTTTAAATAAATCCTCTCGGCAACCGCAATTAAACAATTTATAATTATTTTTCTTGTTTTCTTTTTTTATTTTGTCGTTCGCCCTAGGTTCGCTTTCGTTACAGTATGTTTATGAAAGTACGTTTGAACGACAACGAACGGTAGGCCAAAAAATAAAATATTTCTATCCTTAAAGCGTATTTAAATCCATTAAGCCCTAATCCATGGTATTTTATGTTTTAAATGTAAATACTAAATAATTGAAGCGTGTGAATAGAATTTATTTTCATATAATCAAAGTAGGTTATCACTGCCAGCAGGTGTCCTCTACGTCCATAAAATAATACTCCTGCGGAGACGTTTAAAAATGACTTTATTTCATTTGACCAATACAAATACCGGTAACCAGTGGCTAAGGTCTAAATGCTCATTGACTTGCTTTGGTGGTGAAAAGAAATTAATTGATTTTTTCAATAATATTATTAATGACTGAGTATGGAAAGATAGCCGGCGGCTAATACAATCTAATGCACGCTTTAAAACGAAGCTCCTCATGCTGCGCTTGTTGGTTGGAAGATAGCTTGCAGAGGTTCCTAGATGTACACATGCATTTGCATAATTTGTATACGCTTCGTGACTCTATACGGGCCGTAACTCCATATCGGCTTACACACAGACCCAACATATGTATGTGCAAAGGCAATGTGTAGAGCATGAGACACGATGATGAAGTTGTCATAACTTTGAAGCCTCCATTAGAATACATCAGTTAACCGCAGCAACTTCAGCCGTTCTTCGTGTTGTTGCTGCTCATCTCTATCGCATATAATCTCATTCTTATACGTTTCTCTAGCAGCGAAGACGTCTTGAATTTTACTAGCTAATAAAAGATAATTGCTTTGATATGAACAGGTATTTTTGGATTTGGTCTCTTGTTCGTGAAATTATGAGCAAATTCAAGTGAAAGCTTAAAATACATGCATTGCAGTTAGATTTCAATTTTTGATCATTAAATGTTAATAGTAATTTAAAAATAAATAAATAACCTTACATGAATTTGTATTAATAAATTGTTATAAATAGCTAATACATTTTAATCAAATTTTAACTTCTGAATATATAAATAATAATAATGCAATAAATAAAATTAATGAAAATTTAACTACTGAACTACTGGCCTCATTTGACAAAATTCTCCATCTAGCTCGGTCCCTAGCTATGTACCTATTTGTCTGCAGTTGTGCACTCCGAGTTGGGTGAGGTCACTTTCCACTTGTGCGCGCCACCTGATCCGCTGTTTTCCTCCACTGCGCTGTCCTGTAGGTGTGGATTTGAAGACTTTCCGGGCCGGAGCATTGGTTTCTATGCGCTCTACGTGACCCAGCCATCTCGGTCGTTGGACTTTTATCCTTCTGGCTAAGAACTCGAAACTACCCAAGGTATTTTCATCCGCTTTTTCATAGTCCATGCTTCTGAGCCGTATAGCAGGACGGGAATGATGTCTTATATAGCGACACTTTGGTCACTCGAGAGGGGCTTCAATATACAATAGTTTTCTTAGCCCAAAGAAACATAGGCTAGCAAGAGTGATTCTTCGTTTGGTCTCAGCGCTGGTTTTGTTTTCTGTGTTCATAGCTCAGCCTAGGTAGACAAAGTCCTTAACTAACTCAAAGTTACGTCTGTCGACGTTGACGTTTTGACCAAAACGTTCGGTGTTTTAGTTACTTTCTTGATGACAGCATGTACTTTCTTTTGCCCTTATTAACCGTTCTACCTATTTTTGCCGCCTCTGCCTTAAAATTCACAAAAAACATATTGACATGAAGCTGAGTTCTTCCGATTATGTCAATGTCATCAGCATATGTTATTAGCTGGACAGACTTTTGAAAGATATTTCCTCTAGTGTTGACGTGGGGCTCTGCACTATTATTTCAAGCACGATGTTAAGGAAATCGCATGCCAGCGCATCAACTTGTCTAAACCCTTTTTTGACATCGGAAGGTTAGTTGAGTTGTTTCCAACCTTTATGGGGCAGTGCGAATTTTCCATAATCACCCTGCACAAACGGACCAGTTTGGCAGGGATGCCAAAACTAGACATGGCTCTATTCAGCTCGTCCCTGTAGATGCTGTCATATGCGGCCTTGAAATCGATGAAAAGATGGTGGGTGTCGATTTAATGTTCTTGGGGTTTTTTCCAGGATCTGCCGTAATGTAAATATTTGATAGACTGTGGAATTTCCTAGACCACATAGATAAGGACCTATTAGGTTGTTGACGATGGGCCTTATAGACGTTATCATACTACGGCAGAGAAGATTTTGTAAGCGATGTTATGTAGACTATAGTTGGTGCAGTTTAGAGAGTTTCTTTTTTCAGTATCAGGCTAACAATACATAGGTTCGATTCATCGGACATGCTTTTTTCCGACCATATCTTACAGATAAGTTGATGCATGCTCCTAACCAAATTATCTCCAGCAGCTTTGAAGAGCTCGGCATTCAAGCCATCTGCTCTAGCGGCTTTGTTAGACTTCAGGTTAGATATTTATATTGAATGTATCATCTTGCCTGACAGCGAAATTCTGTTCGTCATCGCCGTTATACAGTCTGCAGAAGTGGTCCTTCCATATCTTAAGCATTGACTGTGGTTCCACTATGATGTTTCCACTTTCATCTTCGCAGTTCGAGGTTTATGTACTTGTGAATTTCGTTTCACCTGCTCATAAAACTTTCGAACTTCATTTCTGCCTATGAACTTCTGAACATCTTCGACCGCAAGCTTCTTATGCTCTCGCGTTTCCCTTGTGAGAAGTCAGTGTTTCTCTCTCCTCTTGTGCTCATAGAACTCGTAGGCAGCTCTCGTCCTTTTATGCAGCTCCGCCTTGCGTGCCTGTAAAAAAAAAGGTAATAAGAGTCAACTTTTTATGGGGAATTATTCGTATCCACCATTTTATAGCTTATGATAGTTTTTAAAAATATTTCTGTTCGATATTGTACGAAAATACAGTTTTAAAAAATGATATATATGTATACGCTATAAACTTCTTGATGAAAATCAATTTTTTGAAATAAGAAATTTGTCGATGAGAGCTAAAAGTCACTTGACCTTGATCGTTTATCATGACCTGTAGTCCCACCAAATGCATGTATTTATTTAATGTAACGGACAAGATTATAACAGAATTAAGCACTTAATAAAAAAAAGCTAATCATCTGATCACAGCTATCACAGTTGGCATTTGTGTTTCCATAGCTAAAATAAAAATTGTTCTGCGATTTGACTGTCGATTGCATACCAACCGCAAAATAGTTATTCGTTTCTCAAACCACAAAATATGCGACACTAAAAACAGTCGGGATTCCATTGATACCGCAAAAACTGTTTGCTATAGTTGAATCTACCGGCACCACGAGCAAAGAAAATCAATTCAACTTCAATGCGTCCCCATCCATTACCACCTGTAGATTCTATTAATCTTAATTATTCGGTTCAAGTTGAAAAGCAAATTTTGAACAGCCAAACTACTTTATCCAGCTGGCTAGTGGTGCTTATCGGCGGCTTTGGCTGGCTAGCGCTGCAGGAGACCTTTTTCACCACCAGTTCCAGTTTATTTGAAAGACGAGTATTATAAAGCTCATTCTTGGTTTACCTTTATCTATTCTATACTCGTATATTCATACGGCCTTCATCCAGGGTCGTTGGCTTGTCCCGAGTGAGATATTAAAGTATTTATATTATGATGTAATACATGTACATATACATTATACTATACAATACTAAGGTTATAAAGTAAGTAAGTATAGCTGCGTTACATGTGCACAAAGAGTGGGTTAATTAGTTTAACTTCCAGGATCCAAGTTATAACCTTTTGGAATGCAATGTTGTGAGGTGTTTTCGGTTCATTTCACAACAGCAGCAGTGCACACATTGCATTTTGGATGGAGTTGTTGATTTTTGCAATGCTTCTGATCACTTAGGCCATGCGCTAACTTATAGCTATCAAGATGAACTTTATTTCGGGATGCAATAAATGTTTACAACAAGCAGGTGGCCCCATAGGCTGTATTGAGACTGTGAACAAAGCTGTGGAACTCGCTAATCATGTTCCACAGTGCACAGAATGACAAGACATATCGATCTATGGGTAATATTAAATTATATAGATTTTGTACACAAATGAGAAGAATAATGATGTTGTAGAGTTTTGGAATAAAGCTTTCTGGCAAATCTTTTCATGACTTCGAGCACGTATGTGCCTTAAATGCATATTACAATTTTCCAAAACCAAAATGTTCAAAATTAGTTTAGAAAGAATAATTTGTTTTCTGCTCAAAACTAAATTTCGCAATGTTATATAGAAAATAGACGACTAATTTGATTTGAATCAGAAACTTGAAACAGATACAGATGAAATGTACTGCAAAAGACTTATGCACGAAAAATCAAATTTCATTAGTCACACAACCATATTTTCGTGCGCAAAGTTTAAAGAGGTTTCTTAAAATTATGTACACACAGTTTGATACTTGTAAGCTTTTTGTTTTATTAGTGTACAAAAATTAAGGATTTTTGTATGCTACATTTAGTTTTCTAAAAAGTAAGCTTTAACATATTATATCTTTCAATACGAAAATTACTTAAAATTGCAATGAACAGCTTGCCAAGGGCAAATTCGTACACGAATTCCTTATATTCAGAAAAATGTTTGTCAGTCAGTTGTTTCCTTATCGGAGGCTTTTGCAGCAGCGATCTAACTTGTCTATTTAGAATACTCCTCTAATGGCAGATACTTTCTAGTTACACTTATTTCCTTAAGTATGAGGATAAATTTCCGAAGCTGAGGGGTTCCTCTTTTCGAGCGTCCTGTTGAAAACAAATTAATATTAATTTAATTAATATTTTAATATTATATTAAATTAATTTCGTCTTATTCAAAATGCCCCAATAACAACTATTTCTTCTGAGGTTGATTATTTTGTAAGATATAGAATTTAAAAAAAAACGTCAATCAATGAATTAAAATAGAAAGAAAGAAAGAAAAAAAGTCATGATATAAAATGCGATTACGTTAAGACAATAAGTATTAGTTAATAAGATAACTCCATAACTAAATACTTTAAGAACAATCAATATATAGTTAGAAATATTATTATTGTGTATCAAAAATCAAATCAAAAAAGAGGCTGGGATGCGACTCACACCGATAACTTCCCATCCCGTCTGTCGATTTGTCTTGCTTAAAAGTTTGTAAGTTTTCGTGTTTGTCAGTTGAATTATTCTAAAAAAATTAAACATTACCAACAATATTTTGGATATGATATAATAGTTTGATTTCAAAATCTATTTTTGTGAAGATTTTTAGTCGAAAACCAATTTTTACCAATTTTAGTAGTATTTCTATTGTTCACGAGATATCGAGAACGGAACATCAATTTTACCAAATGTTCGTACTATTTTTTTGTAGATTTTATTTTTTTAATAAAAAAACGGATTTTTGTAAAAAATGTACTGAATGTCGAAAATAATATTTTCTGTGAGATAAAATTAGTTTGAAGCCATAATCTCCAATTTTTTTGAAAATATGTATATTTGAGTCGAAAATCAATTTTTAGCCACTTTTAGTAATGTTTTTTCATTATTTTTTGTTGTTTTTTATTTTTACCAGATGTTAAAAACAATCTTCGTTGCACAACATTATTTTGGAGATAAAATAATTTTTTGTTCGGATAATATTCGAGTTGACAAATATTTTTTTTCAGTTTTTTTTTTTAATTTATAAAAAAAAAAGGTAATTGTTTTTTTTTTTTTTTTTTTTTTTCTAAAAATGTAGTAGTTTGGTATCACGTTACAATATATAATTAAAAAATTAATTGGGTTAACCAAAATTTTCACGTTTTTTTAATATGCTAAAAAACAACCCACTTTGCGAACATAGGGACCTTAAAATGTCGAGAAATGTCAAAATTTTCAATTCGACAAATCAGACCTATTGCAATAACTTCCTATAGGAAGTTAAAAATTAAATACAAACCATAGGCAACTATAAATTAATGAATATTTAAAAAGAATGTATATGTCTGTGTGTGCGTGTTAGTTCGTATGTGCGTACTTTCGGAATGCTTTAATTCGCCCTCCATATCTGAACAACCATCAAAGACATTATTTTACAGATAATGAAATGAAGATGAAAAAAGTTGGACCCTTCAAGGCCATCACTATTAAACTGTAATTCGTTTTAAAAACCCACCTTCCGTTCTTTTTCCAGCTTATTGGATTTTTGAAATACTCAAATTGAATAACTTTACCCTGATCTCCAAGTTTTGGTTTTTCTTAAATTTAATTCGTTTAAGATGGCTTGATTTTTTAATAACTCTTAAGACTGTTGAGTGAAGTGCGATGTGCGATATCGCCGACTCGTGTACCAAGGGCCACTAAAGAGTTTTTTTTAAAGAAATACTTATTTTTCTGTGATTATCTACATTACTCACAGAACGTATGAAACAATTTTAAAGAAAATTCAACTGCCTTCAAAAATACCCCTATATCGCTAAGATATATAAGAGGTATCATTTTGAATAGCTGTCACTAGAAAGCTTTCATCTTCTGACAATTGACAAGAAAGATGGATTTCGTGAAGCTATTGTTTACAATTACATGCAGCAGCAAATGCTTGAATTGGTCACGGATAGGATATAGTGCTGGACCGTAGCCAGGTAAGCCATTTGGGTGATACCGTTTTCTATTGTAAATGACCGTAAACCTTGTCCTCACGATGAAATAAACATCTATTGATTTCTCTTAAAAAAATTATTGTTTTTTTAAATATAAAATTGAAACCTCTTATTGAAAACTATTTAGTTTTGAAGATAATAGTCGAAAAAGCTTGAAAATGATTAGTATTGTATAAGACAAGTTTTCGAAAATTTAAGAAAATATTATAATCTTCAACGACTATAGGTAAATTTTAGCGCTGAGGATTTTGTTTGTATGGGAAATTAAATTTCATATAAAACTGTGTTGCACTTTTTAGGAAAAAAAAAATACTAAGCCGGCCGCACTATCCTGTGGGTGAAGCTAAGGATAAACCGCAATTATTACAGTCTCCGAGCGAGATGGTAATAGAAAATCCAGAAAACCTATAGAAATTTAAAGTTAAAAGGATAAGAGTTTAAGTGTATTTTAAATGGAAAAACTTTAAGTACTTATTGTTGGTGAGTATTAATTTTAAGGGCTCAAATTTTTAAGGAATATTTTGAGTGTTACGTAAATAATGTCTTTAGTATGTCTGTTATTATTTATCAAAATGTAAGCATTCAAAAAACAATCACTTAAAGTTCAGTGTCCGTTGTAAGATATATGAAAAGTTCAATAATTAAACTATTTGTGTATGCGGGTATGTATTGACATACATTGACCTGAAAAACAAGCACAATTTATGAGATAACTTTGACACTGCACAAACTGTTGTACACCATGAAAATACAATTTAAATTAAATGTCAGTGAAAGAAAATCCACAATCTACAATTCCAGATTTACATAACATACATTATCTTTTAACAACATTTAAATTCTCTTGTTCAAGTCCCGCCAGGTATATATTCCTTTTCGTGCCACTTAAAATTGATGTTCGCTGCTCACTTAATACATGCACGACTCGAATTCAGCTTTTGCACTAAACACGCTATGCCCATTACACACCAGCATTTTACTCTTCAGAGTCTCCATTTAGCTTTTGACCATAACTAAGACACCTTCTTATGATTTACAGCCAACACCAGCTTGTAAAGCCTCGCTAACTCTGTAAATAATTCACGCTTTAAAATATGTCTCTTCTTCCTGACGTAGTCCCACTCATTCACTTAAACTCTTGGCTTTAGGATTCCATTTAAGCCATATTAAAACCGGCTTTAGAGAACGTGATTGTCTTGACCAGGAGCTTCATATATCTACTAACTTGACTAACGAAGGAAGCGTGTTGCTAATTAGCAATTACACCAAATATACTGACAGTCACATGGCTATATTTGTGCCTGGTGGGGTTTATTCAGAAGCTAATCTGCAAATTACTTTTTACCTTTGGCCTTTTTGGAAATATTTTATTTTTCGTTCAGTTCTTACTTTTTCTGATAGGTGCGAAGCTATAATTTTAAAGTACCCAAGATAAATAAAACTATGCATTTTAATGCAAGGAAATAAAGAGGTAATTTTTTTAAATACATATGTACAGTACATACATATTATATTTAATTTAGGGACACTATTTAATTTAAGCTGCTCGAAGGCCCAAACTGCGTAGAGATAACGAAGTACTAAGTCAATTTCTTCTCAGACAAGTTGGAGTTGATTTTCGCGAATCAAGTATGTATCACAATCTAATACACATGCCACACGGCGGAGATCATGAGGGTTTTAGACGTTTTAAGACAAAGGGAGTGTTTGCCTTGCTCTATGGTTGATTGGTGTAAATTTCCGTATTTCTGTAAAGATGCTAGTGCACGGTTACATTCAATTAGGAGTGATATAATAATGATAATCGTTTTTCTTTTACGGGAATTGATAATTATGATTTGACCAATATGTGGTTGTAACAAGTATGGGTAAGTATTTCACACTTAATGACAAAGTCCAAACTCTATTATGAAATAAAATGTTTATCATCTTTATCTATGTGTTTTTTAACTTCCCATAGGCAGTTATTCTAATCGGTTCGATTTGTCGAATTGAAAATTTTGACATTTCTCGACGTTTCAAGAGTATAAATACAAGATTTTTAGAGAGATGACTGTTCGTGCGTGTGTAGGTACGTTCATACGTCTGTACGTTCAGTAAGATTTTTTCGTCGTCCATATCCCAAGAACCAGTGGAGAAATCGACTTCAAATAAATTTAGTTATACAGATAATAATGCACAATGATGCAGAAAGGACTCTCAACCTCTAACCCAAAATATCTCACGAACCAGTAACGCTAGGGATTTGAATTAAATTTTATATTACATATTGTGACGTGACACAAAAAACAACAAACGGTTTTTTATAAATAAAAAAAAAATTGTCACCTCGAATATTTTACGAACAAAATACGATCTTATTTCCAAAATAATTTGTTGCTACGAAAAATAACATTTTTGACATCTGGTAAAATTTTGAGAAAAATCAAATTGACGGTTAAAAAAAAACACATACTAAAAGTTGGTAAAAATTGATTTTCGATTTAAGTAGGTATCTTTTTAAAAATTAAAGATATTAACTCCAAACTAATTTTATCTTAAAAAAATATAGCTTTTATCATTCAATAAAATTTTGGGAAAGATTAAATTGACAGTTTTATTACAAAAAATAAAAATCTAAAAAAAACAACACTAAAAGATATGAAATAAATGATTTTCGACTCAAATATCTTTTCAAAAAATTTGAGGTATTGGCTTCAAACTAATTTCATATTTCGAAATTTAGTAAAATGTTTATAAAAATCCAACATAAAAATTAAGATTTACAAAAAATAGAACGCCAAATTGGTAAAAATTGATGTTTGGTTCTCGACATCTCGTGTATAAATGAATGTATTGACTTTAAAATGATTTCTTTCTGTGCAAAATTTTCTTAGAAAAATCTAATTTGTATTTGTTTACATAAGAAAAAAAAAACCTTCAACATATGCTACTAAAATTGGTAGAAATTGGTTTTTGGCTAAAAATCTTGTTAACAAAAATAGATTTTGAAATCAAACTATTTCATCATATGCAAAATATTGTTGGTAATTTTTAGTTAATTTCTATAGAAGTTTTTTAACAAAACGCAAAAACCTACAAAACTGATAAGAAATGGTTTTCGACTCAAGTATGAATAGAACAAAGAAAAGTATTGACTTCAAATTACTTACCTCACACAAAATATTGTTATGATCATTTTGTAAAAGTTTTAGCCAAGACAAATCAACAGACGGGATGGAAAGTTATCAGTGGTCGCATCTCAGCCACTTTTTATTTATAGCTTTACTTTCGATAAAAATGAATGACCAGTAGTTCAAAAATATTTTTTGTGTGAATTTCTCAAGGCTGGGAAAAATACTGAATTACGTCAATCAAATTAATGTATTTGCAAATAATTTGATTGTACTTTGAAATTTCTATACGGGTATAAGATCTACAAGCAAGCGTTAAATACACTTCGTGTCAAGGGACATACCGCTTTAATTCCACATTTGGGTTTTTCCAAAAAACATAAGGGGTTGAAAAATATCGTAAAATAAAAAACGAAAAAAGGTTGTCCCTATTCATGTGACACGAAGTGTATGTTCTTAAATGAGAAATGAAATGAAGGGCGTTGATTTGTTTTACTATTTGTTATCAAAATAATGGTCCGGTTAGTGCGACGCATCAATTTATAGAATTAAGATTTTGGTGAGCGCATTATCTCCCGTCTCGGTGGCCTGTGGCGCTGCGTGACCTCCAACATCATGTGATTTAATACTACTGGAGTTTTTTTTTGTCTGGTTATGTTACGTTGCTTGTCTACGCAAATAATCCTGACACGATTGACGCTTAGAAAGAGAATATTCGGCTTAAAAGGACAAATAAATCATTTTTATAAAAAAATGGCAAACCCTTATCTTTAAAGTAAAGCTTAATTCATGGCTATAAAATGAAACTATATGCGTTTTTTCCTTCTTGAAACCCACACGTCTTAAAAAAAATCTGTAAAAGCCAAGAATCATGCAACCCATGAACATTTCATTCATGGATTTTTGTTTAAAAAAGGAAATGAACGAAGCAGACATGCCCAATCTTTTCAAACCAAATTTGATCCAAATATTGAATTACTAATCTACTAACACCAAGATTAAAGTGAAATTTATTTAAGTTTTATCTAAATTGTTTCATTAATGCTTGAAGTAATAAAACATTAAAAATACATTCATTCAGAACATAAAACTGCTTCCCACTTGATAACCAGGTTCTGTATTCTTCTCCAACTAAATAGGGATATCTAATGACGAAATAAAAACGTAATTTATGAGATTGCATCAAACTGTTTTGCTATAGACCACCCAGCCTTGAATCTCCTCAAAATTATGCTATAATTTATTTTGGAATAAAACACCTCAATCAAACCACGCTTTACAACCAAATAGTGTAATAATTGTTTTTATGACTTTTGACTAAAATCGCTGAAGCAAACTAGCAAGGAAATATATGCGTACCATGCTCCACGTGTGTCGGTATAGAAGGTTTTAGGTGCAGCTTATAGACATTATATTGGTTCATTTTCGTCTTTTTATGTGATAGGTAATGATAAGGTATTCGATAAAATTTCTTAGGCAATAATAGTAAAAATGAAAAATAATAGTTATCTTCAAACCAAAAACGTTAAAAGTATGTCATCTACCTATAAATGCATAATATTCATCTACGTTTGTTTTCCTTACAAAAATATTGAATACGTACATACCTTACTCAACTACAAACTGCTTTCGGACAGCGACATGCCCTTTTCTTGTAGATAGAGTATAGACACCAATTCATCGATTGATTCCTCATGGTCAATTTATTACAATCATAAACTTTTAAACCTAACCTATCATTTTTGTTAACATTTTTGAATAGATTTCGCGTTTGTATCTTGACTGCGCTGGCGCTGCAGACTTCAATAGCACATTCATAGCCAAACTTTCCCGTCTTAACTTAACAACTTGATGGCTAAGAGTAGGTAGTACATGTTATCCACCATAATGGCAATGGCGTACAATGAATTTTTGATCACAGCCATAGATAGTAGGTAGAAGAAAAGTAGATATATCTTGAACAAAAGATATGAATATGAGAAGGCAAAGCCATGTTGTGAATGAGTGCTAAGACAGCTACTGGATAGGAAGAGGTAAATTTATTGTTCAAGCTACGAAACAGCAGCGGAGGTTGTTAACAAGATTCAAGATAATGGATTTGAATGCAAAGGGATAGAAGCCTTAATGGAAAATTGCCAAATTGTGAGTACAAAATTTCAATTTTTCCACAGTTTCAGGAGAACTATTGATTAAGAAGCTTCACACTTAAGTGTAAGGCACAACAACATATGCTTTAAACTGATTTTCGATTGATTGAGAAAATTACTCAAGATTTAAATAGAAACCAATTCCCAGGGGCAAAACATTGTCTTGGGTGAAGTTGGCCCAATGTATTGAACTCTCCAAATTATGAGCTATTAATTTTACGAAACCGTTTTATTTGTAGCGCGTGTATTCCGAAAATTCTTTCTCAATTCTATTCAAGACATAAAAGTTAAAAATAAAAACTTTGATGTCTTCTATTGTTCTCTTAAAGTCGAAAAAATGTCTTCCACTTTATTTGTTACTGGCGGCCCGTCCCGGCTTTGCACGGTTGGACATCCATAGGTACAGATATTTAAGTTATAAGCATGCTAATTAAAACGACCATGATTCACTAAATTAGAAAACATTTTTTTGTCCTATCATTAATACTCTTCGCAGCGTATGCGATTAAAGACATTTTATGGCTAATTTTTGTACACCTTCGGTTGGTTTTAATAGGAATTTCTAAAGATTTCTATAGTAATCTAGTACTAAATATAGCCTATGTTACTCATTGATAATGTAGCTTTCTAATGAAAAAAGAATTATTAAAATCGGTCTTTTTGAGTTTATTAGTTACATACAAAAATACAAATCTTTCCTCTTTATAATATTATAGTGTTGATAACATTCTTTTAAAATTGAATTAATTCCGTGGGTAACGATAGTGCTCTTAGCTTTTCATATGTTTTCCAAACTCACATGTCCTTTCTTTCGATGTCGATTTTTTCTGCTTACGATCTGGCTACAACTACAAAACATGTATTCGTCCAAGACTTGAGCATAATTCCCATCTCTGGGCTGGTGCTATAGTAACTTAATCAACTTCTTGGACAGTATTCAAAGGAGAGCATTTACTTCCCATTAACACTTTAACTGTAAGACTCACGCTTCTATAAATGAATTTTTAATACCTAACCACGCTTTATATTTTCCTATTATTGCAATGTTCAAGAATTCAAAATCAATACACACCGAAAATTCTTTTCTAACCCTTCACTTTTTTATGATTACACTATGTCCTTGGCATATTAAAGGTACGAGTATATAAAACCCCTTGAGTGTTCGCTAATTAAAAAATAAAATCAAAATTTCAACATTTTCATAAAGCAAAATACCTACCTCACTGCATTTTTACTGTGCATATAATGAATAATAGCCTGTACTGTAGGCTCACAAAATGCGAAGATTTACTAGGTCTTATCACCATCAACATCATTATCATCAATTTTATTACGTTAAACGTGTTAACCAAGAAACTCCCACCTGCTTTATGGGAGGCTTTAATGGAAATGTAAAATGTAATTAGCGGCGCACTTGCGTTTAAGTGAAGACCATAGATTTCCACAGTATGAAAAAGTATCTAACTATGAAACAAATATTCTCAAAAGATCCCTAAGGGCAAAATGTTAACTTGATGTGACCACCTACAGAAATATAAAATAAAGGATGGACTTAAAAGGCCTTAAACCTTTCCGTAAATGTAATTTTTTGATCAGACCATAAAAAGTGTTCAACCTATAAATAGAAACAATCAAACAATGTCCAGAAATGCAATAACGCGTATTGCGTTTTAAGCAATATTTCTTTATATAGAAGGAATCTATAAAAGAATGTAGACAGGTTTTGTTTTTAGTCGCATAGCTTTTGATTATTGTAGTATTGACGACTAAAGAACAATATTGTGCCAAACAGTGATACCTAAAGAATACTTTGCCAAAGAATCGATCAAAGTAGGGTTCAAATATTCTTCCATAAAATGGTAAATTACGCACTATATATGTATGTCAGAAAACTTACACTACAAAAAATATAAAATGAATGTTCAAAATGTTCAATAGGAAACAATAATAACAATACTTCCATTTTTACAACATTATTTAAAAATATTTGTATATCAATCTAAATCCATCATTTTCATCCGTAGAAAAGTTTGTATAGGGCTAATTGCCGTTTATAAGTCGTTAGTTGACTGATTTAATAATCCAATCTTGAATCTTTTCTAACTTAATTTTTTTCGTTAAAATACATAGGGTTTTATGAATAACTCTATATTCGTGTAGCTGTCATATTTTGACACTTGTCGAGTAAAAACAATGCTAATACCGAAAACGGAACGATACGCGCTCTAACAATGATCACAATCGGGAACAAATATCTTGTGATTAAAGTCCTTTAGACTTTTATCTTTGGAGGTTCGTGAACGATAAGTTCTGCCAATGTTAAACAACGGATTTAAGATGAAATTCGTGATGTGACTTACATGGCTTGGGGCTGATTTAACCTTAAAAATACTCCATATTGAAAAACCTTATTCTAAATATTAAGAAATTTAGCATTTATTACAAAACTTTTACTCTTTTACTCGTTTTGGATACAATCAAAATGCTTTTTATTAAAAACAAAAATCGTAACATTTCTTGATCAAGGGAACATATCTATTTATATATATATATATAAATTTGAAATATTCCATACTCAGAAGTCTAATGTATTTATTAAATTACTTTAAGTTATATTATGTATTTTGTGATTATATTAGATTCACAAACATACATAATGTACATACATATGTACATCATTCTATAGATAGGATCTGAATTTTTTGAAATCTTTTAAAAACTTATGGCATGATGACTTTGGTTTTTGACCATTTTAAAATTTAAAAAAGGGGATTATTATAAATGTTGTATTTGTTTTTTTCAAAATTTTCAATGGTTTCCTGATTCTTTACAATTCTCAAGGATAATTACTTATGTAGTAGTACCCGTGGCATGATGGTTAGTGCGTTGGACTGTCATGCGAGAGGTCTTGGGTTCAATCCCTGCCTGTACCACCTTAATTAAAAAAAAAAAAGAGTTTTCACGGGTACTGCCTCTTGCGAGGAATTGACAAATTCTCCAAGAGTAATTCTTGTCATGAAAAAGTGCTTTCTCAAAATTAGCCGTTCGGATTCGGCATATAAATTGTAGGTCCCCTCCATCCCTGACAACATTACTTGCACACAGGAATGGTTGAGAGTTGTAAGTCACTAGGCCCTGGTTCTCTACGGACTGTTGTGCCACCTAATTTATTTATTTATATTTATAACTAGCTTTTACCCGCAACTTCGTCCGCATTAGATATTTTTTTTGGATAGAAGTATGAAAAAACCTGTGCTGTACTTTTTTGTCCGTATGTTTGAATTGTGCCGAGATGGAATGAGGCCATACTAAGTGTGATTGTCATAGGTTAAGTTAGGTTAGGTTAAAACATTTTAGCCCGCCATTGGTGACGTAAATTTGACTTTGATCAATGGTGACGCCGCCGATCTCACGGATCGGGTTTTTCAACTGAAGAGTTTTCGAAATGTGTTACTAATATTTGGTGTTAAATGATATTAATGATTAATTAGATCAACAGAAGCTCTTTTATTACAATACACAAATTCAAGTTCAACAAAAAACAATAAGGGAGAAGAAAGTTATTCGCATTTTTTTCGATCTCACAGACCAGTAGGTTACCATTGGCGGGTTAAAGAGCCAATCCTATGATAAATCTGTCCTTGAATTGTAAAAGTAGGTGAAAATCCAGGCATAACAACTTAATTGTCTACTCCGAAAGATGTCATTTGGAAACACGAATTATATTTTCTTATACGGCTCAAAAATCGCCGTGATTCATTGTTGTCATATAAAAACAGAGATTTTAGAGGTGCTTTTGACTCGCCAAGTAATGGGAGTGAAACTTTACCACCAGAACAACACATGCCCGGAGTTTCGTCTTTCCATTTTAGTGCTTCACAATGTGTGCACTTATTATCCATCCGACCAATGAGAACTAATCGATGATTAATGTAATCAATAATAAGGTCATAATCAAAAGCTGCGTCTTGAAATGCATCCCATGTATTTCGTGTAAAAGCAGTTCTTCTTTGTGTCTGACGTTCAGCGTTCAAAGTACGCCGTCTTTGTGATTCATTATGGGACTCTGACGCAATTAGTGATGCATGTCGCTTAGCGTCTAAGAGTCTTCGTGACTGTCTTTCATCTTCAGTTTCAGCGGCTCTTTAAGTTACGTGATGCTCATGATCTAAAGATCTACGGGTTTCACTCTGAACTTCAGTCTGAGAAGCTCTTTGAGCCCTATGGCGCTCAGCATCTAAAAGACGTCGTGATGGACCCTGCTCTTCAGTCTCAGAAGCTCTATGAGCCCTATGGCTCTCAGCATATAAAGCCAAACGAGTTTGGGTCTGTTCTTCGGAATCTTGGCTTCTAGCTATTTTCGCAGCTCGAGCTCTGCTAGAACTACGCGCTAGATTAGATTTACGTTTTCCAGGCATATTAGCGTAATATCAAGCTAAACGTAAACGAAGCCAAGATTAATTAGAAACGTAAACGAAAGGGAGATTATTTAAAAGCTTCTATTTAAATTAAGTAAGACTAAAAGGAACCAAAACAAATAGAAATTAAGCAGGGGCGAACGCAGGTAGGGGTTTTGGGGGTTAAAACCCCCTCCGAAATATCAGAATATGTGCAGTAATCAAATATCCATTATTGTCCAAAAAATGAAAAACAGAAAATGTACAAAATTAATTTCCAACTCAAATACTAAAACTATGTTAAACAAAAAATTTTAATAAATTTGCTACGGTGATAGAAATTGTGCACAAAGCACAAACACGCTAAATTAGAACAATAAATTTCTGTATTTTTTGGTTAAGAAAAAAAATATTTTTCGTGTTCTCATTCATACTAACAATTAAAATGTTTAGTATTTTTATTTTCAAACACTAAGGTAGAAGATGAAGGGTTTTTAGCTTTTTGTATAAAGCTAAATATTATTATTAACATAGAGATGCTCCCTTTCGCCATGTTTCTTATGGCTAAAAATGAAAAATTGAAAACAGAAAATGACGATCTCACGGCCACTTATGACATATGTATGTTTTTAAATGTAAAACCACCGAAAAATTGTTCGGTTCATTTATGTTAGTTTTAACTGTAAATTAAAAAAAAATGTTTAACTTAACTTTTTTCACTTCTTGAATTGTGACACAAAAATATTTTAAAACAAAAACAGCAACCCTGTTTGCCTTTGTCGCGTTTTTTCCCTATTTTTCAAGAACAAGAATCAAACTAATAATGAAAGTTACGTGATGTCACCTAAATTCAATATTTTTAAACATTTGAATGCGTTTCTGCATTTAAACATACCTTAATGTAAGACACAAAACAATATGGGGCATATTCATAGTCATATTTTAAACCCGAGTGTATTTGAACTGGAGTCTGAATTTAACATATATGTAGGTTAGACACTGCTGCTATTCATAAAGAATTTTCCAGCTCTGTTTAGTTAGAAACAGGTTTAAGCTTTAAGGCATATATTCTACTACAATTTTGAAAAATTTCACTTAAACCTATACAAAATAGCTTGTAGAGGGTAACAAAATAAATTGCGTTAGCTAGAGAGCCAAAATCTTTGAAACCCTTTAAACTATTTTGTTTGCTCTTAGTTGAGAAATTTTAGAAGATCAATTATAAACTTGACAATTTTTTTTCTCGAATCGATACCTTTCATACGAATGGTCTTCAATCTATTTCATCTATTTCAAAGGGGTCCCATCGGGTTAAATAGAGCTTTCGTTTTTTGTTAGTTGGTAGCATTCCAACATCCAGCAAAAAATATCAAGATATTGATATATGTATGCTTAAGTCTTTTTACATTTTAGTTTTTGTTTTTAAATTTTCAAATAAAATGCCTCGTAACTTAATTTTCTCAATCAGTTTGTTTATTTTTGACGTTTAATAGATTTAGAAACAGCTTAAACATAGGTTCCGTCGTGTTTATTTTTAGACTCCAGATTATCGTTTTAAAATGGATTTAAATTGTCTATGAATAACATAAACTGTAGTTTAATTTAGCAAAGACAAAATCAGAACTTATCAATGAACTATGAGTATGACCCTATGTCTTCGGTCTAAAGTTTCGAAACGCATTCAAAGTCATTACTTCTAGTATTTTCATGGTGAGAACAAAAGAGAACTGTGAAAATAGAAAAATCCCACCTTTTCACGGCAACTAGAAAAAAAGGCATACAAACTTATACTATACTTATACATGCATAATGCATATAAAAATTAAGTTTTAGCTTTGAAGTCAAAGTCAAACTGTTTTGCCAATCGTGAAAGCAAGTCATATATGTGTATATGTATATGTAATTTTTATTCATACATGTTTCTTAGTACCTGTATAAAATAGTGTCAAAAAAGAAAAAACAAAAAAACCCTTGACATTTAAAATAAAAAAATATTATAATATATATTTTTTGAAACCCCCCCCGAAATTTTTTTCTGCGTTCGCCCTTAATTAAGTAAGTTTACATACCGTTTATTATTTTAAAATTATTATTTTAAAACTAAAAAATAAACACGTATTAATATTAATTGAAAACTGACTTAAAACTACCTACCTACTTCTCGTAAATTAAATGATCAAAGACAAACCGAGTAAATCATTAAGTATTAAAGAAATAATTAAATTTACACGACAAATAAAATATTTGGAGGATTTCTCTGTAATTTGCATACGTCCGACAACGGCATGTGCCCTCACGGGTAGACCCACTCAGTGATGTCCTCCCCCCCGCGTCTCCACCTGCGTCGTCTACCGCGTAAGCGATCAGATTCCCCGGAAAGTAATTTTTCCCATGGGAATGCGTTGTTTCCCGAGGTCAAAAGTAAATCGTGTCCTTTCTTAAGTCTCAAACTATCTCCTTACCAAATTTTATTTAAATCTGTTTAGTAGTTTAGGCGTAAAAGCGATCGGCCTACCTGAATTTTCCCATGGGAATGCGACATTTTCCCGTGGTAAAAAGTAGTCTATGTCCTTTCTCGGGTAATAGAATATCTCCATACCAAATTTCATGCAAATTGGTTCAGTAGTTTAGGCGTGATTGAGTAACAGACAGACAGACAGAGTTACTTTCGAATTTAAAATATTAGTATAGATTACTTATGTATAATAATTTATAGAAATATTATTATTGAAAATGAAATTATAAAAAACTAGCAAACCCGGCGAACTCCGTTTTGCCACCAAATGGCTTCGTTTTTTGTAACATTTGAAAAACAATGATTTTCTAAATTTATCCCGCAAACACTAAGTGATTAGCCTTGCGACTTCTTAATTGTCATTGCGAACGCAAGGCGAACCGGAAATTGCAATCGTTATTTGAAGTCAAACGGAAGATCAGTCGGAATCATTGGTGTTCGAGGATTACATACATTTTCACCTGCATACTTTCCCTTAATAATGGTTGCATCAATCAAATTCGGCATAAGTCTTTTCATCGCAAGTCGAGTACCGTTGCAAAATCGCGGTGGATTCAAATTACGCAATATCATAATAACTGAACCAACTTTGAGTTGCAAGTTATGTAGTGGAAATCCTGGTAACTCCAGAGAGTTCAAAAACTCCGTTGGATAATTAACTACATCATCGGGATTTGTTATGGAATCAACGGATTTGTATGTCACCAAATCACCAACGATTTTTGAACCAACGACGGTGAATTTCAGTGCGTGTACATCATTATTCCTTGCGGCGAGAATTGCTCGTTGACTTAACCAAGCATAATTCTGATAATTCTCACTAATGTTTGGGAAAACATTTTCAATAAGAGCTAATTGAGAGTCTAAAAATCGGCAAAAGTCGTTGGTAAGAGTAATTAATCCAGTTGTCGCATCAACTGGCACTTTTCCATTTCCAACAGCTAACAATTGTTTGCACTTTGATCATTTTGAAGTTGAAATCTCATATTGGTGGTTAGCGATAATGTTTTCACGTTATTCCACAAAAGTGATGACTTCAGGCAAGCATTCAATTCAACTGCAGGCGTTCCATGGGGAATTACTGGCAACGTCTGCCTGAAATCGCCTGCCAACAATATCATCAAGCCGCCAAAGATGTGGTTACTTCGTCAAAGATCCTTCAGTGTGAAGTTAAGTGCTTCAAGTGATTTCTTATGTGCCATTGTGCACTCATCCCAAACAATGAGCTTGAATTGCATCAACAATTTTCCCATTGCACTGGATCGGGAAATATTGCATGTTGGAGTATCAATTGTGTTTAAATTGAGTTGCAACTTAAGCGCAGAATGTGCAGTACGACCGGTGTCAGTTTTTTGATACTGTAATACAAAATTTTATATAAAGTGATTTGGGGTCAACCAAATATTTCACTTTTTTCTTAAATTGCTCTATGATAAAAAAAAACACTCACTAAATTTTTTAAAAAGTCGTTTTTGCAATTTTTCTTATTATCTTTAAAACAAACGTTATTTGAAGTCGATACCTCTGACGTTTCTAGAGATATGGTTGACTAAAAAAGATTCCCAAAAGTAAGCTTTGGTTTAGAATATTGGGCCCTTGAAACGTAAAAAAATTTAAAAATTTTCAATTCCACAAATTGGAACTAATCGGAAGCTAAACGAAGTTCACCGCTTTTCTATTGAAATTTTTCCTGAATTTTGTCTGCTATAAACCTCACGGAGCCCGAGACCTTTCCAATAAAAGCAAAACCGTGGACATCGGTAGATTTCTTCGGGTGTACTTTATATGCCCATTGTCCATCAGCAACGCTTATTTTCCAGACAAAGTCACAAAGTACGTCCGTATACAAACCGACCGACGACGCAAAATCAACCGATGATGAATCTCAGTACAACCTTCGCTTTGTATTCTTCGAAGGCAGGAAGTTTTTACTTCAACTCTTTCGCGATAGCTGGCGAAACAAAGAAACTGATGGTCCATACGGTATCAAACATTTCAGTTTTGCGAAGATATGGACGGAAACGCATGTGGTCGCAATTAAAATTCACTTGAAATTTTGCCGTCCAATTGAAAGAAAGAGAGTAGATCCAAAAGCTACTGTGCACCGCGAGGACAACATCAAACCCATAGCATAGATGATTATACAACGAGCGATGCCAATTATTATGAAAATTGATGCTTCATCCCGATAAGGAATCGTTGGCATTATAAATTCAGTTGGAGGAATCTACTCGTAGTAGGATGTAATGGTCAATTATTATTATTATTATAGTTTTTATTCTTATTGCATTCTTTTTTTTTTGCTTTTAATCCAATAAAAAAGATTTCAATCTTAAATTGCAATTTATGCGGATGAACCACTGGCACGTTTTTTTTTAGCGAAGTAAGCATATATCACTGACTGCAATAATTAGACTCACACATCATCGCAGAGACACTTTTAATGTTGAGTTTTGTTTTTGAATTCCTAGTCCGCCCACTGTTTTCAGATAGACGGCTATCAAGAGCTTAGCTTATAGCCCGGAGGTTAATGTATACAGACTTTAATGCAGTATTAAATCTAAAGACTTGATTGTGAAGTAATTTAGCTAATTGAATTTGTCTGGTGCACTTGCAATGAAGAACCATTTATTAATTGGTGGCAAGTTCTTGTTTCCCAGATAATTTTCTAAAGTGGCCAGGAATCCAGATTTAAATGTCAGTTGCAATTTTTGTGCATTAATCCGGTTTCAGTTGTTTGTAATTGTCATTCCTCTTAGCAAAACTACTATTACTAGTCATAAGAGTATTCCTGGTAGTTTTGGAAACATGTCATTAATGTTGTCTATGATTGTAATCTACTTTTATCAAAAATAAGTAATATTGAATGCTTACATAATTAGGCAAAGATTTTAATTGAAAGTCCTGATATAATGGAATTCATATACTAAATGTATAAGAGGCAAATGTTTTAAATAAATTTTACACTCCCATGTGGTTAAGATTATTTCAACTTTGTCTACTCTGATTTGAAAATAAGTCCATTTCGCTCTAAATTTATCATTATCTCAATTGCCGGTTATTATTTTATTTGCTATGTATTTTGGTACCTTTTCTACAGCCACTAGAGTTCAGTGTGGAGATGTTTTCAAATTGCATGCTACTATTTTCTCCCAGCAAGACTGCTGTAGTAAAAATAAATAAATAAATAAATTAGGTTGCGCAACAGTCCATGAAGAACCAGGGCCTAGTGACTTACAACTCTCAACCATCCCTGTGTGCGAGTAATGTTGTCAGAGATGAAAGGGACCTACAGTTTATATGCCGAATCCGAACGGCTAATTTGAGAAAGCACTTTTCATGACAAGAATTACTCTTGGAGGATTTGTCAATTCCTCGCAAGAGGCAGTGCCCGTGAAAAAAGTTAGGTGGCACAGGCAGGGATTGAACCCAAGACCCCTTTGCATGACAGTCCAACGCACTTTTTTTTTTTTTTTTTTTCAATTCATTTTTATTAATTCAATCTTAAATCTATCTTAAAGCTAGACAAAAATTCATAAGACTAGCCTAATTAACCATAACTTACAACTAACTTACTGGTCCCATACGGACACTCTAAGTTAAACAATAATACTTAATGCTAATGCCTTTCGGCCCTAAGATCTATTCAACTTCAATTCATTTTATTTATTTTTGTATTCATTAGAAAATTTAGAAAAATTAATGTCAATATCCTTTTTTATTTTTACTTAAAAACTATACTTAAAATAAGGTCCTTAATATAAAACTTAAAGCTAACTAAAACTACCTATTCTACCTATAACCTACTTAAAACTAGAACAACCACAGCAGCAAATCTAACTATCTAACGTTTTTTGTTTTTCATATTTTGTCTTTTTTTTGTATTTTTTTTTATTATTCCATGTTTTTTTTTTAATTTTTTTTTTATTTTTATTTTTTTTTTTTTTGTATTTTTTGTATTTTTTTTTTGTATGTTTTTTTTTGTATGTTTTTTTTTTTTTTTGTGCCACCATGCCTATTCTACTTAAAACTAAACCCTAAAACTATAAAACAAGTATGTAAGCCGGCCAAGGCTTAAAACCCCATCCCGACTACTCACTATCAAGTACCGATTGAAGCCACCAAAACTGGTTCTCCTGCTTCACCCTATCAGTTCGGTCCCTTTCGGACACAGCCCTACTGAACCGAAGGAGCTCTGCTCCGCCTTGTGCCATGACGTCCCGATTGTACAGGAGTCGCCTATCCACAGTTCGTCGTCTGACGTGGTAGATTAACGGAACTGCCAATCTATCCTGTATCAGACCGCATCTATCTAAAAAGAGGAATGCCTCTGGTGGAATGAAGCCGCTCAAGCGTGCACTTTCAAAATATTCGTCGTTCGGGTAGAACGCCCCGAAAATTAAATTGTTGGTCGAAGACATAGCTCTTGCAATGTGACCTCGAACGAGTTTTATCACGAAATTGTCAATTCTGTTGATTCGAGCCCCGTTGTATAGGACCTCGTTGGAATAGTAGTGCACGTAAGAAGATTCGGCTGTTCAATATAAGCCGGTACAGCGTCGTAAACACTGCCGCTCGAACACCCGAAACCTCTCCATCTGGGAAGGGGCAACGTTGAACCACACAGGACAACCATAAACGATCATCGGCCGTATGAGGGCCATGTAGCAAATTACCTTCACTCTGGGGTCAAGCCGACTGCTAAAAAACAGCCGTTTCGTCAGAGCGAAGGCTCCTCTGGCCCTGGTCAGAGCAGTCCAACGCACTAACCATCATGCTTCGGGTACTACAGACTACAGACTGCTGTAGTACCCCAAATATATATCGCCAATCAATAAATTATTCAATATTATAAAATGTGACGTGATTCCAACGGTTTTTTTATAACTCAAAAAAGCTGAAAAAAGAATATTTGCACCTCAAATATCAATTCAATTCAATTCAATTCAATTTCTTTATTGTAAACAATACACTAAGACAATGTCTTTTATAGTATTTGTACTTTGGTTGAACAATTAAAGTGCTGTTTGATTCTATATACAATAAGATAATACTTAGGCTGCTAAAAATATTTTTTTTTTTTTAATAATACATATAAGACTTTTCCTCTCTTCTTCTTTCCTATTTCCCCCTTAACATCCTAGTTGTTCGAAAAATGTTTAAAAACCTCGGTCTTGAAACTTACTGCATCCGTTATCCTCTTAATGCTAACCGGCAAAGAGTTAAAAAGGCGAATGCTGTGAACGAAGAACAACCGTGAGGAATTTAGATATCTAAAAGTTGGAATAACTCGATTATTTGTTCTTGACGATATGTACAGAACTCAATTTTTTCATAAAGGTACTCAGGTGTTCTTGTGCGAATAATTCTGTGGAGAAAGATACAAATACGGAAATTTACGTATTCGACCATAGTGCACTTAAGAATTTTTTTGCTGAAAGCAGAGATATGGTCATATCGGCGAATACCATAAACGTAGCGAGTCATGTCATTAAGCGCCACACATAGTTTGTATTCAGATAAAGAATCCAGTTTCGGATACACGACTTCAGAAAAGGAAATGATTGGTACGAGTAGAGTTCTCATAAGACGAAGTTTTGTTTCTTGAGGAGTAAGAGAATTAGATACCCATAGTTTTCTTAAAGTTCCGTAAATACGTGCAATGACATAATTTATATGGTCTCTGCAAGAGAGATCCCTAGAGATTTTGAATCCAAGACTGGTCACAGAATCTACAAAACTAACATGGGCACTATTCAAAGTAATCGAAGGTAGATCTCTATGGTTGTATGTCTTCTTAGAAATTAGTAGGGCTTGACTTTTATTGGGATTGAGCACTAGACCATTTTCCTTAGCCCAGTTAGAAATTCTCTCAAGATCTTCATTAACGCGAAAGACAAGATCCTCTATTAAACCGATTCTACGTGAGAGATAAATTTGTATATCATCTGCATATAGATGAAAAGAGACGTGCTCACAAACCGAAGGCAAATCGTTGATAAAGGCACAAAACAAAATTGGCCCCAGAATAGAGCCTTGTGGCACGCCCATCTTCAAGTACGTATGTGCTGAAAAATTGTTTCCAACACATACACGCTGAGTTCTGTTACACAAATAACTACCAATGAGACGAACAGCTGAATTCGAAAAACCAAAGTAGTGCTCAAGTTTTTGACAAAGAACTCGATGATCAACTTTGTCAAAAGCCTTCGAGAAGTCCAATAGGCACAGTACTGAGATATTGTCTTTATCGTATTCGAGTCTTATATCCTCTAAGATCTTTACCATTGCTGTAAAGCAGGAATGGTTAGCTCTAAATCCAGATTGGTATGGAGACAGCAATCTTTTGGACGTAAAATGGTCAATAATTTGTTTAGTAAGGATTTTTTCGAGAACTTTGGACATGCAAGGTAAAATGCTTACTGGCCGGTAGTCGGCGAGTTCGGAAGGTGTGGGCTTTTTCGGAACAGAAGTTATCCTGGCTGCTTTCCACGCAATAGGAAACGTAGAAGTGACAATACAGTGATTAAAAACATGAGTGAGAGCGTTAATCAAGCAGGGTAGGACAAGTTTCAAAAATCTTAGCGGAATACCGTCTTCGCCTATAGCTTCTATCTTACGAAAAAAAACTACATTAACTCCAGAATAAATGTATTCAACAAGGAATACATTTTTTGACATGTTGACGTTTTTCTTACAAAAAATAAGCACTACTAAATTTTGGTAAAAATTGATTTTCGACTCGAACATCTTGGTAAAAATTAAAGATATTGCTCTTAAGCTGGTTGTATCTTATTAAAAATATTGTTTTCAACATTTAGTAACATTTTTAGAAAAATCCAATTGACAGTTTTGTTTTATAAAAAATAAGAATTTACAAAAAATACTACACACAATCTGTGAAAAGTGCTTCGAACATTTTAAGAATAGATGAAGGTATTGACTTCAAAATTAATTAAAAATTAAAATAAATTAATTAATTCTACGCAAAATTTCGTTGATTTTCGACTAAAAACGTGAAGAAAAAAAAAAACAGATATTGACATCAAACTTAATTTATGATATATAAAATATTGTTGCTAACTTTTATTATAGTAATTTTGTATGGTATTAACCTATATCTTAGCACTTTCATCAAACGTTTCTTTTCTCTCATATTAATTCTCAAAAATTGACCGCTTATTTTTGAAAATAAAAGGAAAATTTTCCAAGTGACACAAATTGAAATTTGAAAAAAAAAAACAGTTTTTACTCGTAGTCTCTATTTTAAGAGTGATTGTCAAAATACAATTGATTCGAACGAACTCAATCGTCCAAGCCATTTGATTTTCGAGAAATAAGAAACTTATACCAAGCCGAATTGGTTAAAAACTAAATAGCTTGTTTGTGTATGGCCAGTTTAATGTTGAATGTTGAAAATAAAGAAAATCTCAAGTAAAATTGTTAGCGATTTGACAAAAAAGCATCTGGAAACTTTTTTTATGGAATCTGACAGGTGGAATTTAAGAAAGTATTATTATTTCCCATATACAAAATTTAAGTTGCAGTATTTCATAGGTTGATACTTGAAACTTTTTTTTGTTTGTTTATTTCGTATTCCAAAGAAATAGATCAAAAATCTCTAGATAAATAGAAAAGATTTGACCATATGTGATGCAATACCTTCCTCATCGGTAAATTGCTATTCTAAAAGAGTATTGTCTCTTAAATACGGCTAGTTCAAAAGTCACAACCGAGAACCAAATCAAGTTTATTTTAAAGTAAGCGTCCACACTCCAATTAAAACATTTAAATTCAGATTTCAGATAGATACGAGTCCTAAAGAACATCCGTCATCCGAGAAAGGACAATGTGAAAAGATTAATGAACATCACAATCTAGCCTCTCTGATCATTGAGAAGAACTAAGGTGACCAAGTTTGCTTTTTTAAATCATAGATGATTGTGAGATAAATTCATTATAATTAAAGATGGATAAAAAAAAATTGAAAAACGGTACGAAAGATGTTTTTTCAAAAAAAAAAATTAAAAATGTACATTATGTTTAGGGATCGGTTTTTCTTAAGCTAAATTATCTACGAATGTACTTGTACACATTCAATTGGTACGTGTCGTCGCCCCCGTGGATGTAAATTTCCCATCAACGTCGTTGGACGTGTTTTGATAAATTTGAATGAATACGATGAAAACAAAACAAAATATTTAATAAATACAAATAATAACTTTTTATTTATGTAAGTTTAAAAGGAAAGGTCACTCTTTAAACGTCAAACTAACTACGAATCCGAAAGTACTGAATGCATCGACAAAAAAACAAACAAGATGAATGAAATGCGCAACGTACAAGGACGTAAAACTCAGTACACGCCTCTGCTCTGCACACATAAATTTATGGGAATTTTACACTGCATCCATAATTCGCTGAACCTTTTGTCACAGGACTTGTAACTTAGGTTCGGTGTAATACCTTAGGATAGGTAGGTACTAGTTTTCAAGAATAATATATCCCCTTGCATATATACACATATGTATATCTTTATAATCAACACCTTTTACGAATGGAGGCTATCCGATGGTCTCTTTTATCTGAACCTTTTGATGAAAAGAGAGGTTAATATGTGCAAGCGATTTTAAGGTTACATTTTATACAAGGCCTTCGATGATGCTAGAGTTATGGTCGTCTTTCGATAGTTTCTATCAGGGGGCGATTTATAGCAAGGATAATGGTAATTTGTTGCAGTTCGACTGAGTGATGCATGTGGAGAGGATTTTGATGAGTTCTGAAATAAAGAGGATTTACGCGAATGTTTACTGTGACTAATAAGATTATGCGAGAATGCTCGACTGAATCGAGCCAGCTTACTTATTTATGGTTACATTTTTCCATTCAGATTTTATTCGCACGAAACTATTGAGCCAATGTTTCACTGATTTTAATTATGTATATTAAAGCGCCTTAGTGCACATCTACTTAGGCCTCAATTTTTAAAGTTTTATTCGTTATTTTTATTGATGAGGGAACATGACGCTAATGACTAAACCTGCGTAGGCTTGTATTGTTTTTTTTTTTCGAAAGTATGCTACATGAGAAGACGAAGTATATAGGAATAGGTACAATATCTGATTTTATGATCATCGTTTTGTGCACTCCACCCACGTTTCCGTTTAGTTTTAGGTTTATTACTTGCCCAACGGTGTCGTTTATAATGATTTTTAATTGCTAATTTATGGATACTGATTTCACTGGCGCTTCTTATGATGACAAAGATGGCGTTAATTTTATAATAGCGAATTTACATGATCATGATCATTTCAACTGATTTTTATATGCATACCTTACCTATAGACTTGTACTTATTTTTATTGAAAGTGATAAGATGTTATCGATTTGATGGAAACGAGTCAGGAATGAAAAATGCATGATTATAAAAGTATTTAGGTATGGTATGTTGGTAATATACTTACAAGAAATGTTGCATTTCTTCTAGAATTAAGATGTGTGTAACTCAGTGGGGGAATGACCTTTGAAAGTTGAATTGACTGAGGTAGAGATATATATGTATAAAATAACAATGTCATATTTTGATGGAAACTAGCTTTTAGTTTGACTTGACTTATCAGCTTTATTCTTTTTTTCTACAAGCATCAAAGAAAAGTACATTACAGAAAAGTACACTTATTTTACGAATCTAACATTAGTTCAGTAAAATTAAACGAAATATATTGAAATATCTATGTACAATTTAAAGGGAGTAAAATCCCATTTTGTAAAGTAAAAACGAGGATTCAAAATCTGAAGAAGAAAGAACCTGGTTTAATTTCAGGAAAATACCTCAAAATTATAAATTAAAATTGCCAGTCTAACATCAAAATAAGTGAAGCATATATATTATACGGAATTGTAATAAAAACAGCTATATTCAAAGACTTTTCTTTTACAAGTTACCATCAGTTACACCTAAACTGTAAAATTATCATTTATCATTATCATTTTGTTTTCATTCCCTTTAGAATTAAAATATGTTTGTATATGTTAATTTAGCAGTAATTGAGACATCTCAAACATCAAAGAGTAAGAGCAACACTTGCGAAAACTGTTTGCCAAGCTAAAAATCCGAGTACCTCTTTTGTTATGTCATTATTAGGATAAATATATAAGTCATCTTATGGCTTTATTTTAGAGTTTATATGCATTGTTAGAAAATTGATAAACTTACATTTCACAAGCCTTTTTCAATTTGTATGATTAAAAGCTTTAATCTCACATTTAGTTTTGTCAAAAAAAAAATATGTAAGATAAACTGAACACAAACAAAAGTTGCGTATATGAACAAGGTTTTCTCACTTTTTAACAAATGAAAATACCGGGACGAAACGCCAATATACCGATTTTTGATGGATTTTAGAATTAAAAAAAAAAAGATCCATATTTCTCCAAGATACTAAATGTATTTTAACTGTATCTATAGCTAAAGATTTTCGTAAAATGTTTTGTTAAGAGCTACATCGCGTTTTACCCTAGTCTTAAAAAGGAGTATTATATGTTTTTTGCATTTTCAGATAGGCACATATATTTCAAAAACGTGACCTACTTGAGAAATTCAGGACAAAAAATTCCTTTGAAAAAGTATTGTTTGGTTTATTAAAAACATAACTTGACCAATGTAATTTTACGTGTAGTTGGAAACAGCGTTAAAAAAGTGACCAACTCAACTTATTTATATCCCTATCGGGCCATGAATTATTTGACCAAACTTTGGATTCAACCTTAAACGGACCTAATAATTGGAATTACTAACTGTTGACTGGACCATTCCATCTATTGAGTTGATTTATTGACCAATTTGTGTACTTATCTTGATTATTGGAATTATAGACCAAAAAGCCGACGGAAAACTATAATTCCAATAATCAACATTCCATCTATTGCTCTTATAAGAATAATTGTATACAGACGTCATATGGATTTAGCAAATTGCTAAAAGTTAAAGTAGCCATTCCGTGATTTTGATTTTAGCAAACTGTTAAGAGATAGAATGTTAAAATCGTTTAAAAATAGGTAAATCATCTTATAAGTTTAGTAAATTTTTACACAAGGCTTTAACATTTTACTAAATCATTTAAAATTTTTCGCCATTGGCTTCAAACTTATTTCAAAAAAGTTTTATAAAATGCAACAGTGAGTTTTTTCATAAAAATTAATATCTACAAAAAAGACAAAGCAAAACTGGTAAAAATTGATATTCCATTCTAGATATCTCGATGGATAAATTAAGGTTTTGACTTCCAAATGATTTAATTCTGTGCTAAATTTGTTGTTAATGTAAGATAATAGTCTTGTACAAATCCGATGAGTAATTGCTTCAATAAGAAATATAAACTTTCAAACAAATATACTTTACATGGTATAAATTTGTTTTCGACTTAGAATATCGTTAAAAAATATATTGAACCAAAAATTATTTTACTATATGCAACATGTTGTTGTTAACTTTTAGTTAATTTTTTAGAAGTCAATTCAATTGACAACTTTCTTTACATAACAGAAAAACCTATAGAAAACCTACACAAAAAATTGGTAAGAAATGGTTTTCGATTCAAGTATTAGGAATATAAAGAAGAATATTGACTTCAAATTTGTTACATCACACAAAATATTGTTATTAATGTTAAGTTTTTAGACAAATCGACTGACGGGATAGAAAGTTATCAGTGTGGTTGTAAACTTTTCTTCAACAAACGTAGTTAACATTTTTTAATCTAAAGGTGCGCACTTTCATTTCGATATAAACAAGAACAAGAATTTCGTAAGAGAAATCAATAGATGTTTATTTTATTGGTAAGAGGAATTATGTCATTAAAAATGGAAAACTACAACATTTTAAATGAACAATTCGCACACTTACTGCTATAACTTCACGAATTCCATTTTTAATTTCTTGAATATAATAAATTGTGGAGCATTGGCATAGTCTTTAGCTTTCACGTGGGTCAAAGAAGCTGCAAACTGCGAACTATGACTCCAAAATGTTCAACATTTTTTACTGAATTTTAATAATTTCAATGATTGTTCCATATTTAGCAATGGAAGTTCTTGGTAATATTTAAAAGATAACAATCAACAATCAAACTACCCATGAATTCTCTTATAGAAAACCCTTTAGTATAATTTTATTACCTTCTTAGCTTAAAATGTTAATAACATTGCTGTTGGGTTTAAACAGACTTTGAACTGAATGCACAACATATCGCACACTTTACCATAATACAAGTATGACTGCAGCACATCACACATTTAAATCGTTGAGCCAACAAATTTTGACGTTTCTCTTTATTTATTTACGAAAAGTCTTACTAAAAAATTCAAAATATACAGAATATTAAAATACACACAACCAAATTCTAACAAGCAAGCACGCGTCGATTCGATTTTCCTCCACTTTCATTAAAAAATAGAAGAAAAATGTATAGTTGAAAAAAGACAAAAATTAAATCGAACCGAAGAACACCACAAAACAGAGACCATTAAATACCCCCGAAGAACAAACCAAAAGCAAATTAAAATTAGATGCAATCAGTTCAGTTTTCATAGATTTGTCGTTCGGGTAAGACGTGTGTAACTGTCTGTTGATTCAGGTCCCGCAAAACTCGTTGTATTTTTATTTTCGTATGATCGTAATGTTCTTACTCTATGAATTTTGATAAGCCTTGTCTTTATTAAATTAATAAGTTAAAATAGGAAGTATTAATTGGTAACCCACTCAGAAAACAAATAGTTACAAATAAAATTATTGAAAATAAGAAGTGTACATTTAAAGTGTTTAACTCACAAAAAATGTAAACACAAGGAGTGAGGAATATTTAAAGTTATTGTTTATTTGTCCATCGATTCATAAATAAAAGAGTTTTAAAATAAACAGACAAATAAATAATCAGTTCAATAACATCTCAATTTTTCTTGTTGTGAATCAAAAGCAAGTTGGTGTGAAAGGTGGAACGTAAAAAAGCGGGAAATTAAGTATTTATTGGTAAGGAAATAATTTATTGATTTAGTTTATCTTGTGGCTCATTAATTAATTTTAGAATTAATTTTGCAACAATTGGTTGCATGTATGTATATGTTAAAGTTTATGAACAACCCTGAGTAAAATAAATTGTGTGATTCAAATAATTTTCTTAAAATATATTTTTGAAAATCCAATAAAAGTGCTGTGCGCCAAGAGATGTTTATGTCTATTGGAAATACATAGGTTGGCATTTGGCAATGAAAATGACAATCACAATTATTTTGAAAGTGACAGGTCGAGCCTCTAGTCTATCCCTGTGCGTGTTCTGTGCGGGGTCAGTCAGTAATGCGAACAATTTGATTTAGCAATAAATTTCAGGAGTGACAGTGGAAATGTAAATAGGTAAAATAAGTCAGTTCACGTTTCTGCAATCTGGCATTTGGGAGGATGTCTCTTTATTTTCTAATGCAATTCTGTGTGATAAAGAATCCAGACACCTTATTGAAAGCGAAAGTGAAGAATTCTGCATTCAGATTTACAACAATGTCAAGAACTCGGCAATTTAAGAAACTTGAAAATATAGACCTAATGTTTTATGTATTATGAAGTTGGGTATACATATGTACTTATTCTTCGTCAGAAAGAGGATACAATTGTGTATTTTTGTTTACAAAGATTTATAGTTAACCATTCGATTTATTTTTGTCTACTAAAACAACAGAGCAGGTTGCCAATTAAGTGTCAAAGAAAGAGAAGTTATATTAGGGCTGCCATTGTCATTTGAATATTGTAATTTCACATTCAAGTTGGGTGTGAGAAATGAGAGTAATAGAATATAATTTAATCGAGTCCAGTAGTACAGTCTTGTACAAACATGTACTTATTTGGCAACTATTGGTCTAGATTGGTGGGAAATTTATAATGAGTGAAACCTCGTCATTTATAGGCTTAATATCATTTTGCCGCCCACGATTGGAATGTTTGTTAATTACCTTTTACGTATGCGTAGGTACCTAGGCATAAAATAAGCTAAATTAAATCAACTTTAAATGTATGTATGTACATATGTACATGCACACTGTGCTAACGCTCTACTAATTTATATAATTGAGGGAAAGTACCTACCGATTTTTTTTATTCTTCAGCAAAAATTAATACATTTGTAAAATTTCTTTTAATGTTATCAAAGGGCTTAAGTTTAATAAAAAAAATACACCTAATTGATTTTAAAGAACCGCAGTTTCGACATCGTCGTTTAACAAAATCATTATGACCTACATAAGTTTTGAAGCAAATTGGAATAATTTAAAATGGTTTTAATTTTCGTTATCTTGATTATTTTAATAAATCTCATAGTTTAATGCAACCAGGAATTTAAAACATAAAAACAAAACGGTAAATGGTTTTGAAAACAGAGATTTGTAAAATATTCGAATTCAAATCAGAAATTAATATGAGTGATCTTAAAACAGAATTGGGGGGAGAGTACGATAACTTTGGCGACAAAGTTTAATGACGGATTTGTATAGAACAGTTAAAAACAAGCATTTTTTACTATGGCAGGGGGGGTCTATCTCCCCCCGTTTAGGCGGTAGGGGCAGTTTAAAAAAATATGTACATTAAATGGAAAAAAATAATTAAAAAATAACGGTAATACTTATAATTAAGTATTATACCTTTTTTTAAAGCCAACACTTTTGTCTATTAGCTTGTTTTTAAATCAAGTCAAAACTATGCATAGTTTTTGAAAAAAATTGTTTTAAAGTCAAAATTTGTGCAAAAAAAAGTTAAAAAAAAGGTTTAAATGTAATTTTTCAAAACTTTCAGATTATCTACTATTTTTTTTTTATAATTCATTGCTCTTATTTATTTTTGATCAAAAACTGAAAACTAGATGACTTGATGTCTTCTAGTTCTTGAGAAAATTGAAAATTACCAAAACAAAATATTTTAATTAAATTACTTTTTCCTTGCTTAAGTATTAACGTAGTCTTATTTTGATAGTAATAATCGATAAGATATACCTAGGGTAAATTAATTTGTCTTAAATCCAGCTTATTTAAATGCAAAAGAAACTTTGCATGCACCCCATCTAGCACCCACCGCACCTTGCACCCGCCCCACCTTGCACGCACTCCAACTTGCACCCACCCCAAATCCTATAGTGTGCCCAAGCAGGGGGGTTGCCACTGTTGCATACACCCAAACTCGCGCACACCTTACTGTTGCATACACCCAAACACGCATTACGCATACGCAAATACCATTATTACTATCAAAATAAGACCACTCAAGCAAAAAAAAAGAATTAAATTAAAATAGTAGTTGTGGTTATTTTCAATTTTCTCAAAAACTAAAAGACATAAAATCATCTAGTTTTCAGTTTTTGATCAAAAACAAATAAGAGCAATAAATTCTGAAATAAAAACAATGGTAGATAATCTTGAAGTATTGAAAAAGTTACACTTTAAACCTTTTTTTAACTTTTTTTACTCAAATTTTGAGTTTAAAATTTTTAAATTTTAAATTTTTCAAAAACTACGCATAGTTTTGTCTTGATTTAAAAACTGGCTAATAGAACAGAATGTTGGCTTTAAAAACATGTATACAACTTAATTGTAAGTATCACCGTTATTTTTTAATTATTTTTTTCCATTTTAAATAATAACTTTTTTAAATTGCCCCTCCCGCCTAAACGGGGGGAGATAGACCCCCCCTCCCATAGTAAAAAATGCTTGTATTAAGACCCTCTACCAAAAACCGTTATTATATCTTGGCGCCAAAATTATCGTACTCGTGCCAGAATTGGTCAATCGAATACAAAAATCTACGATCAGAACAAATAAAAATAAAATGAAAATGATTAAACTTGAATTAAAAACTATGTATAAAGTACAAGAACATATGTATGTACATATATCAACTTTATAGTTAATTTTGAACATAAAAGGAATTATCGTTAGAGTTTTTTCCTACGAATAATGGAACAGTAACAGCAAATAGATTCACTTACAGAAGTTTCACTTCAAATAAAGAGCAATGTTTATTCAAATGAAGTAACAACTGAATATTTAAGCTTTGAAAAACGGTGCGTGAGTAAAAGTACGTATACGTTACAAGAAAGGCGACTGAGTGAACATGGTGTACATACATTATGTAGACTAATTGTTTCTTAATTACGTTAATCACATAGGACAGTTAAAGTTATATTTTATTTTCATCAACATTTTTTTCTTTATTTTCGTGTAGAAATATTTGCTTTTGTTTTTGCCTAGCAAGAGATAAAAGTTGAACCAAACCTTTAGAGATCAGTATACTGTAACAATATTTAAAGTTTAAATTAGGGTTTTAAACTTTGCACCTACTACAGTCTTCTTGTGGACTCAAATAAAAACCCGTTTGCTGAACAAAGTAATAACAAGCTATTAAATTTCATATAAATTTAAATTGGGGTTTATAAGATGTTAGGTTTTGGACTTTTCTGAAGTTTTTGCCATACATAATAGAAATATATGTATGTACATATTCGAAATCGAAAAAGGTCTTAAGTCAAAAAAAATCATTATTCTTTCGTTCCAAACTAACAACTTGAATCTAAAACCACTGCTAAATATCGTTTTGATTTATTTTTTTTGATACTAATATCTTAAATATCTTAATTCACCAGTTTCTGACTTCAATTCTTTTGCCTAACGTCAAAGATATATGTAGTGTAAAACCATGTAACAGGGCTCTATTTAACTTTTAACGCATTAAGCGTAAAATACAGTTATTAAACGTCAAATAACCTTTATAGATAGGTCTAGAATCAATTTAAAGCTTATATAGAAAAGCATTTCATTTACATTGAAAAGAATTTTGTGCAAATCTAAATTTTTTTGTTTAGGAAGAATTTATAAATACGACTGATAGTAATTAGACACAAAATTAAATAAAGGTTTTATGTAGAGGTTTCCAAAGTAAGGAAACTGTGGGAAAGGATCTATCCTGACAAATTTGGAAAATAGATTAGAAGCAGTTTTGTAAAACAAGACCTGCAATTAATTCACCGTTTGAAAACAATAGATACACAATAAACTCAAGTTTGAAAGCCAGCTACTTGTTGATTAATATTATTTGTTTATTATTACTTTTGAATTTTTAATTTATAACTGATTTCATAAATTTTGGCAAGATTACGATAACTTAGGCGACAAGATATTATAACGGAATTTTTTAGAACAGTTAAAAATAAGCATTTTTTACTATGGGAGGGGGGTCTATCTCCCCCCGTTTAGGCAGAAGGGGCAATTTAAAAAAATTATATCTTAAAATGGAAAAAAATTCCTAAAAAATAACGGTAATACTTACAATTAAGTATAATACATTTTTTTAAAGCCAATATTCTGTTCTATAAGTCAGTTTTTAAATCAAGTCAAAACTATGCATAGTTTTTGAAAAATTTAATTTTAAACTCAAATTTTGAGTAAAAAAAAGTTAAAAAAAGGTTTAAAGTGTAGTTTTTCAATACTTCGACATTATTTACTATTGTTTTTATTTTAGAATTTATTGCTCTTATTTGTTTTTGATCAAAAACTGAAAACTAGATGATTTTATGTTTATTAGTTTTTGAGAAAATTGAAAATAACCACAACTACTATGTTAATTTAATTATTTTTTTTTTTGCTTGAGTGGTCTTTTTTTGATAGTAATAATAGTAGGTGGAGTTTGGGTGCATGCGAGTTTGGGTGTAGGCCACACCGAGGTCTGTATGGGGAGGGCATGCTGCCCCCTGCAACCCCCCTGCTTGGGAAAACTATAGGATTTGGGGTGGGTGCAAGGTGGGGTGGGTGAAAGGTGCGGTGGGTGCAAGATGGGGTGCATACAAAGTTTCTTTTGCATTTAAATAAGCTGGATTTAAGAAAAATCAATTTATCCTTGGTATATCCTTATCCATACTCGATTATTACTATCAAAATAAGACTACGTAAATACTCAAGCAAGGAAAAAATAATTTAATTAAAAGATTTCTTTTTTTGCTAATTTTCAATTTTCTCAAGAACTAGAAGACATAAAATCATCTAGTTTAGTTTTTGATCAAAAACATATAAGAGCAATGAATTCTAAAAAAAACATTAGTAGATAATCTTAAGATTTTGAAAAATTACACTTTAAACCTTATTTTTAACTTTTTTTTTCCAAATGTTGAGTTTAAAACTATTTTTTTCAAAAACTACGCATAGTTTTGACTTGATTTAGACAAGTGTTGGCTTTGAAAGAAGGTATAATACTTAATTGTGAGTATTACCGTTATTTTTTAATTATTTTTTTTCCATTTAACGTACATATTTTTTTAAATTGCCCCTACCGCCTAAACCGGGGGAGATAGACCCCCCTCCCATAGTAAAAAATGCTTGTTTTTAACTGTTCTATACAAATCCGTCATTAAACTTTGTCGTCTAAGTTATCATACTCTCCCCTAAATTTGTGTCTATATTTCTATATTTTTTATGTACTAAGTGAAAAAAAAGGAAATTTACCAAAAAAAACTTAATTTATTTCATGTTTTTGTGTTTTCTAAAATAAATTTTCCCCACAATTCGCATTAGCACACATCGAATGTATTTAAATGAGTATAATGTCTATAGGTATATACATTTGTGTAGGGATCGTATATTTTTGAGCTCGTTTGTCCGCAATATAAAGTCTGCAAGGTCATTTATTGGGTATTTAATTAATGTACTTACTTTTGTAATGTAGGTAAACTTGTTTTCTTGATTTGGATCTCTCTAACAAAATGGATATATCCACCAAAACAAAGCAACGACAGAAAATAAAAATCCAAAAGATAAACTAAAACATAATTGGCAGTAATTACATGATCCAACCACAAGAAAAGCAACTTCAAGTACGTACATATATTTGAGTATGTCGTAAAAAGACACCGCAGGCAGACGAGAAACTGACAAAACAATTCAAAAAAAGCAAATCGAAAATAATAAGAGTGATCCTCATTTGAAAGAAGAACTTCATTTAAACCGCCTTCGTTTCTGACACTTAAAATATTTTAAGTGGCAATCCCTTAAAATTTAATAAACTTACTTTCTCGTATATTCCATACAGTCTCTATATGTAGTGACGACGGCAACACTTGATTATTATAAATGGGAACATTACACCGTCTCGGCTGTCAATGTTCCCATCGAATGACATACACAAATTCATATTGGAAACAACATTTTGAATCGAATTTCCGAACTTGAAACGGAATATTAGTTAAGGTGCATCTGAGGGTAAAATAAGTCTATCACCAGAGCGAGGAAGTAAAAACGCGAAAAACATGTTCAACATCCGTAATATGATGCATTTGGTCATGTGTACTTTTATGAACCTACCTGTGACTTTAAATACATATACATTTATTGACCTCTTTAATATGATGTTTTGTTTACGGACATGACACAGCCTTCGTTTTTTCTGTAAACTGTACCTGATGACCCTGTTCTCAGTTTAATTTGACTCCAATTGCTGGGCATGGTCAATTCTCAATTGGACTTGTGCAATGTGCAGTGCAATCTCCACGCTTGCCATTCCGTACAGCGAGAGTCAGGCCAGCAAAGGCAAAATGATTTTCGGTCTTGGTGTGTTGGAATGAAATGCACCTGTCCTCTCATGGAATCCCATTCTGGTCGTGGTTACATGCGCACTACTTGTTTTTCCAATTGGAAACAGCTGACAGTTGACAGCAGACATTTTAGTTGCTACTCAAGTGACAGCTAAAAATCGTTTGTTTGGTATTTTATGAATCGTCTGACAATTGTTGTTATCGGGTTATTTCCATTTATTTTGTATTTGTGAGTTCAGCAAAGACTTGCTTCATTTTTATTTGCAAAAATAAATCGAATTGGGCATTTTGAATGTAAGGCACGAGTGCTATTGTGGTGTCAGTAAGTTAATGTATAATTTTGTTAAAATTTATTGAATGATTCTTCCAAGAAACATAAGAAATACTAAAAATATTATTAAACTGTTATGTTGTGTCTAACTTTATGATAGCTTCATTTTCTCTATGAGTGTGTTTAAATTTCCATTTTATTTTTTCATTACATTGAACAACGGACATAATATAAGATAAAAAAGGATTCTATATGTCAATGCAAACAATTGGTATTACTCCGAATTGGGCTTGGAATACAGTGCAAATTTGTATAAGTTTTTTTGGAAATAAAAAAAACATTCTTGTGACCGACAAAACTTTCGACATTTGAAAAATAAATAAGAATTTAGTTCCTTTATTTGTATGTTTATTTAAGGGTTTTTGTAAATATTTCTAAAAAAAGAATTAGTCTAAACTAAATAATTATTAAAATAATGAATTGCCGAACATTTAAATCAATCGAAGTTTACTATTTTTCTTTTTATGGAAGTAAAATAAAATATAATTTCGCAAAACTTAAATGAAGAAGTGCAAAGAAATTATTTATTAAAAAAATACGTAGGTATCATTTTCCCTAAGAATAAGAACAAAAAAATCATTACTGAACAAATTGATACAAACGAAATTCCGCTCTTAATGTCAAATAATATAATTTAAAAATGATGATCTGAGCGGTTTCATTTTCTTGATATATATGTATGTACATATGTAGATTGGATCATTGTGATAATAAAACGCGACTTATGTTAACTTCTTGCAGTTTCTGGCAAAGATAACCATTAAAAAAAATAAAAAAAAATAATTATGATAACATCTTTATCTACTAATAAATAAATGTTTATAAACTAATTACCCTGATTTCATACTATGATTTTCTAAGTATGTTGGTAAAAATTATTGTATGCTTTGTGCCAAAAAACTAAGTCATACAATTCTGTAACATTCTTATACCTACTGTTATTTTAACCACACATTTGTACAGAATATCCAAACTACATCAAAATGTGTTGTCGAACTTTCGTCTCATTTAAGGGCGACATTGGAGTTTATAAAGGTGCAAATTCTTCAAACTTTAAGATATATTTAATAAGAATATAAAAGTAAGTCACTGTTAAAGCGTTTTATTGTTTTTTTTTTACTTACTTTATTTCCAGTGTATAGGATACAAATTCGGGCATTCAGAAGTTTTATAATAATCTCTGATACATTTTTCTATTAGCCTAGTATATTTCTTGGGCGGTTATTGTTAGTCACATCAGCAACTTTGTTACTATTTTTTTTTTGTAAAAAAGAACTCCCTTCCTATGTGGAACATATTTCGAATAAGAAATATTTTATTTATTTTTCAATACGTTATCACAACAACACACCTTCAATCACCCGTATAGATTAATTAATTTATTTTACTGATTGAAAAAAGAAAAACAGACGCTCCCAAAGAGTTATTCATCAATATTCTACGATTAAACGAAACAAAAAACTTCACACATCAAATACTCGCACCCAGTTTAACATCCAATATAATATTTTAAAAATAAATTTGTACCATTCAGAATTTGCATTGTTTATTATGCACTATACCTACATTAAATTTTTAAAATGCCATTTTTCAATAAATAATTACGTGGCGCCATCAAAACCGTTTAAAGAATCGATGAAATAAATCCAATTGAAGTTCACCTATCTTAATTTTATTTGGCTCTACCTTAATATTTATAATATACTCTAAAACGACAAAAAGAACCATCTCAGATTCTAGACTCCACCTGTCTGCAAAATACGAGACTTTAGTTTGTCAATTCAATATAAAATTAAATAATACAAAATAAACAAAAGAAATTGTACATAACTTTTTGTATGGATTTCCTTCCAAACGATTCAATTTTTTCGATTCGATTACTAACTTTGCGAAGGCCCCACCATAAGCAGCTGAATGTAGTATCGACTCGAGGAGGTGGGAAAGTTGCAATATCAGGCTCTTTCACTTCTACTTCTCCCAGCCGAAAAAAACAACCTATGAGATACTTGCAGAATTATCTACCAACAGACATGGCAATGGCACTGAACACTGAAGTTATGGATTGTGTCGTGTCGTGTCTAAGAGGCAGTACATGAGCTCTTGGAGGCCCCTCCAAAGCGTTAGGCCTTATGTACGACAAGTCTACCATGCCTTGGAGGACCATCAGAGTGGCAGTATTTCTTGTTTTTTTGTTTTTGATACTTCGATAGTTGTCTAGCAATTACGTTTGTCGATTGAAGTGGTGGATGGAATCTTGACTAGGACTAAGACTTTTTTGCATTTAATGATGATGCTGTCGAAGTCGTTGCCCGTGATAGGATATTGTCTTCATCAACGTCATACTCAATGTCGTTGTCTAAGCCTTCACTTGTTCCTTCATCAAAGCAAAAGCAGGTGCAATTGCTAATGATCCCGTTGATTGACAGTTTTATTCAATGTCGATTTGTCATACCAGCACACTATACTCAAATGAATACACCTGCGAAATAAAAATTGGATTTGATAGGGTTCTTTGAAAATTATTACAATAAGAATATTATCACATTTATTATTCTAAAGAAATAATTTTGTAATCAAATATGAGTAAAGGTTTTTATTTTTAAAATGGGTAAGTTCATAAATTACCTAATACTGAAATACCACTGGTTTGTTATCTTATCAATAAAATGAGTGTGATCGGTTTCGATTGGTTTAAATTAAATAAAGGAATTCCGTGTTTGGTAAGACATTGAAAAGATAACATAAAAGATAACTAACTAATGTTTGAAAAAACAATAATCAAAAATAACAAAAGGTTTCTAATTTATATAATATAAAAGTATTAAATAGGTTGATTTTTAGTTTTACAAGTGTTACTAGATATCAAAATAAAAAAAAGAGGCTGGGATGCGACCCACTAATAACTTCCCATCCCGTCTGTCGATTTTTCGATTTGTCTATATGTATCAATTTTTACCAAATTTGCGTACTATTTTTTGTAGATTTAATTTTTTTATGAAAAAACGGACTGTTGGATTTTTATATCGAATTACATATATATGAATATCGAAAACAATATTTTCTGTGAAATAAAATAAGTCTGAAGCCAATATTTGTAATTTTTGAAAATATATTTGAGTCAAAAATAAATTTTTACCAACTTTTGTTCAATTTTTTTTAGGTTTTTAATTTTTTTGTACAAAAGCTGTCAATTTTATTTTTTTTCAAAATCTTACTGAATGTTGACAAAAATATTTTTTGAAAGATCAAAGTAGTTTAAAGCTTATATCTCCAAGTTTTGAAAAGATATTTGAGTCGAAAATTAATTTTTACCACCTTTTATAATTTTTTTTTAGGTTTTTATTTTTTGTAAGAAAACTGTCAATTCGATTTTTCTCAAAATTTGTCTTAATGTTGAAAACAATATTTCTTATAAGTTAAAATTAGTTAGAAGCCATTATCTCAAAGTTTTGAAAAGATATTTGAGTCAAAAATCAATTTTTACCAACTTTTATTAATTTTTTTTAGGTTTTTATTTTTTTTTTAAACTTTCAATTCGATTTTTCTCAACATTTTTCAGAATGTTGAAAACAATATTTGTTATAAGATAAAAAAAGTTTGGAGCCTTAATCTCAAGTTTTTGAAAAGGTATTTGAGTCGAAATTCAATTTTTACCAACTATGAGTAATGTTTTTTTTAGGATTTTATTTTTTATAAAAAAAACTGTCAATTAGATTTTTCTCAAAATTTTCTCAGATGTCAAACATTATTCTTCGTTGCACAAAATTGTTTTGGAGATAAAATCATATTTTATTCGTAAAATTTTCGAGGTGACAAATTTTTTTTTTTCAGTTTTTTTTTTGATTTATAAAAAACCGTTTATTGGATTTAAAAAAAAATATATATTTTGTTTGTATCACGTTACAATATATAATATAAAATTTAATTCAAGTCTCTAGCGTCATTGATTCATGAGATATTTAGGTTTAACCAAAATGTTCACCTTTTTTTTAAACTGCTATGGCAAAAAAAAAAACCACCCACGCAATTTTCTTGAGAGCCCTTTCTTCATCTTTCTGCCTTATCATCTGTATAACAAAATTTATTTGAAATCGATATCTCTTCTGGTTCTTGAGCTATGGGCGACGAAAAAACGTTCTGAACGTACAGACGTACGGACGTACGGACGCGACGTACGAACGTACGTACACACGCACGCACAGACATCTTTCTAAAAATCTTTTATTTCGACTCTAGGGACCTTGAAACGTCGAGAAATGTCAAAATTTTCAATTCGACAAATCGGACCCATTACAATAACTTCCTATGGGAAGTTAATAAAGCAAACCATTTTAGGACTCAATTTATTGCTAAGATTATTTATTTTGTATTGATTTGCTTATGTTACTTATATTATTATCTTTGAGTGGTCAGAGAAAATGTGTGTTTTTTAATTTAATTTTTTTTAATTTATGGCGTTTATATAATGACACATAACGATTGTAGTAATAATAAAAATATATTGCTTCCGCTGTAAGCCCTGCTTCTCAATAAAGTGCTGCGCAGCCTAATTTATTTATTTATTTCGAAGGTCGTTAACTAATTGCTTACATACTTATGCAAAAGACTAAGTATAAGTTTGAAATAGGTTTGAAATACAATATTTTATTCTGATGTCTAACTTGTTTTAAACCCATGCTTAAATAAACATGGAATGTTGTTTCAACAATCCGTATAGGTAAACATTTAAAATATTAACTTACATATTTTGTACACGATACATTTATTGATCTGCAACACCGTTCTAAATTTATTAATAATGCAATCGATCATGGACTTATATAGCTAGTTCTATGTTCAATCTCATCTACATATATTAATACACATAATTTACAGACTGATAAGTGATTAATTTCAAAAAAGATTGATTACTTCTCAATAATATGTAATAATATATCTATGTATATGTACTACTTAATAGATAGGCTTTAATAAAGAAGGTGTTTTAAATACATATGGGGAAACCATTAAACAGGAATAAGTCAGTCAAATGTTTGAACTCAGACCAACTAGAATATTTTGTATACGTAAAACAGTTTATAAAGTGATTGTTCTAAAAAGCCGAAGCCTAGAGGCTTAACTCATTAAATAAAACTTGTTGGATATTTACATTTCTTGTGTGCATAATATCAAAAAGTTGTCATAAATTTTAAAATTGTTAGTATTTTTCCAAGTTATAAATATACATATACAAATTCCATATATGTATATGAATGACATTTATGTGTTACAAAATTGTCTATAGTAATCTCAATGTGAAAAATTTGAATCTCTTGCAAAATTACTTAAATTAAAAATATAATTGTGCTATATGAAAAACATAAATTTAATTGTAAGAAATAAAAAGAGGGTGGAATGTGACCCACGCTGATAATTTTCTACCAGTGCCCGTCTGTTGATTTTTTAAAAAGTTTAACATATCTAATATTAGCAACAACATTGTAAGAATATGAAGTTAATATCTTTCTTTGTTCTTATAATAAATAATAAATCAAAAACCATTGCTTATCAGTTCTGTATTGTCTTTGTGTTTTGTAAAAAAAAAATTCGATTTTTCTAAAAACTTAACTTTTAGTTAGCAACAATAATATGATTAAATAAATTTGATTTTAATATATGTTTTGTTCCTGAGATTTTACGCCGAAAACTAGTTTTTACCATTTTAGTAGCATTTTGGAACGCTTTTATTTCTGTTAACGAAATAAGGCTGATGGCTTTTTTGTTTGTAATTTTTCATTGGACTTATTATTAGTAATAAATAAAATTAAAAAATATAGACGAAATTTTTCATAATAACTGTTATTTATAATTTTATATTGTACTTAATATTAGTAATAAATAAAATAAAAAATACAGAAAAATGAGAAAAATGTATGGTTAACCAAATTTGACCATAAACTGAAGAAGAATAATAATAAATAATTAAGTTTTAGTTTTTGTATTAATCTAAATTATTTTCTTAATATCTCTAAATGATAATTAATAGTTATTTTGCTGTATTGAGATTTCTCATTGTTGTGAAAAAAGTTATCAAAACGAAACTTATAGAAACTAAGCTTTAAACTTTTGTTACACCTGTAACTTGTGAGGCAACTCAGTTCCAACCCATATAAAACCTTGGGAAAATAAAAAAAATAATGCAATAATGTAAAGTAGTTTTATCATTACAAAACATTTTTTATGAAACTCTTAACTCGTCAACGGTGACGCCAATTTTATTTACATAGTTGGTGATTTATTTTTGTAATTATTAAACTAAACATTAATTTTTTCATTTTCAAAAAATGATCTATAGATAATTGTAAAAAATTACAAGGGTTTTACAAATTTAATTATAAAATAAAAACAAAACAAAAAAATCCAAATGTCATACAATACAATAATTTCTGTTAGTCTTTTGAGATTTAAAAATGTTGAAAAAATAAAACAAAAAATGTTCTCGTACAAAATGTAATGGTGACTACATGGCTTACATAATCGGTGACTCTGGTCTCACAGGCTACGTTTGCACCAACAATTTGAAACATATCCTTAAGTAGGGACTAAGTTATGAAACTTGGAAAGGGGATTTGAAATGCGACAGCTATTCAAAATTTCAATACAATCTGACCGTGGATAAAAAAGTTATTCGCTGTTTTGAAGAAACCTGGTCTCACAAAGATATAGGTCACCAGAGTGGTGGGTTAAGGAATGAGTACAGAAGTATTTAACACGGAATATATGTAATTCTACATTAGGTAGATGTTGATTCAGAACTTAATTCCTTCTAATAATTTAAATTTTACTTTTCCCTTTTTTGTACTTAGTATAGAAACTAAAATAACTTGCTAAATGAGTGCAAAGATTGCTTTAGAATTCCTTAACCCTTCTTTAAGTATTTATTGCAAGATTTTTAAATGTTATATATTTACCTGCCTTTTTATACCGATTTCTAGTATATAATATTATATTATAATATTGATAAAGGAATTCGAAAAACTGCAAAAAGATTCACTTTTATAAGCGTTTAATAGAATAACGAAGATTGACACTCTTTTATTGATTAAAATAAGTAAAGATCCCCTGTTAATGTTAGATTTTCAATCGATTCAACTGTTCATTATTTTTTTTTTAATTTTTCATGTAAGGAACTCTCCAATCTAATTGCTTTAAGAGGTTGATTGTATGCAAATTAACACTACATTACATTTCACACTACTCAGCACATAAATGTACAGAGTAGAGAACACAGCACCTTGAGCGACTAGACCATATAAGGTGATAACAACACAAGACATTAATACAAGACAGAAGGACAGAGGAGAAAGAACAAAATACAGAAAGAACACATGACAACAGCACGCGGTAGGTTTCGAGACGGTCCCCAATCTTTCTACTAACCACGCTCACTGATGCTTGATTTCGGTGATCGATGGGAACCGAAGTTTTTTTTTTTTTTGTAAATTCATTTTTATTAATTCAATCTTAAATCTATCTTAAAGCTAGACAAAAATTCATAAAACTAGCCTAATTAACCATAACTTACATCTAACTTACTGGTCCCATACGGACACTCTAAGTTAGGGAACCGAAGCTTTATCCGTGACTAGGCAGTTGCCAATATGCAAATTAATTATAGTTAAATTCTTCTTTTTTCAGTTTTTACACATCAACAGTAAAATTCATCTAAGGGAATTTTACAACCTATAAAACGTAATGTTTTAAAAGACCTTTACTATGCTTATCGAATGTCCATGAACTTGAACGAGTCCATACGCACAATTCTTCACCTCGAATTCCCACGCAAATATATGTATGCTTCCACTGCCATCACAGGCGCGACGTGGAGCGCGTCGCGCCAAGTGACGCTGCTAACCCGTATGTGTTGCAACATTAATGGTACTCCGCACTTTAAGAGATGCTTATCGTCACAGACGCCATATATCTACATATATGTATCTTACAACAACCATGTCTTTTTGTTTGTGGTATTCTACGACTTTAAAATAGTAAATTGTCGTGAGTTTTAAAAATAGATTCTCTTAAAAAGACTAGTTTGTCATAGTTGTTAGTTTATATCGCACCCACCCTTTAAAAACCGATAGACTTTTCGTTTACATTTTACTCCAAAATATACAAAACAATTTACAAGAAAATAATTATATTCGTATTTGCTATTTTTGCTTAGGTTTGTTTACAATTGTGTCTATATACTTATCGCACTATTATGTCGACAAGACAGTCACATCGCACGTGCTTGAGATTTCTTAGGGAAATTGCACTACTAAAGTGACACCGCACTTTAAAGCCCAAAGAAGCATTTGCAGTAGTACTGAAGACTCGTAAGCGTGCAAACAAAACAAAATGCCTCAATTTGAAGCAAGGCAATTCCAATTAGCATGTGGGATTTTTATAGGCGATTGTTATGTTTACTCGGGATATCAGCATTTAAATCCACGCAGTAAAGTTGACTCTGATGGTGTTTGCGAATAAATATAAACATAAAAATGTCTGTGCATTTGTTCACAAATATGTAAATTTATTCTGACGTTCATATACACTGTTTTTTTTATGGATAATATTTTGAATTTGGTTTTAACTGTCAAGTGAAAAGTTCATTGTCACTAAGTTGTGAAAAAAGTAATGCACACCACAAAAACGGATATTCAAATGTGTACTTAGAAGATACATACTTGCAAAAGCTAAAACAAATATATGGAGAATTATTTATAATTAGAGTAAAGGTCTTGATGTTTACATTCTTTAATAATCTGCCAATCTACGGAAAAAAATTATCTTAAGAACATCGTAATTATGATTTTATCAATCGCAAATATAAAACAATTATCCGAAATTTTCCAAGCTCTAAAAAGTGTTTATTATTAGAATTTAGGCAGATAATAAAACAGGCAGTCAGATAAATAAGAAATAGTGTTTAATGTTTGGTAATTCAAAAGAGACTGTACATTAGGTAATTCAAGTAGTTTAAATGAAAGCTAAAATTACAACAATAGCTATTGACTTTACAGTTCGATATTATTTATAAACAGTGGTGACAATAAGTTCTGCTACACTCCCCCACAATAGTAGTGTTGCTATAATTCAAACAATTTAGTATTACTTATTTAGGACAAGCGGGATGCCCAACATCGAACTAAACTTCAGGTGCTTGGTCTTTGCCAAGTTCTTTGTAAGAATATCCGCAATCATATCATCAGTGCAGATATACTTCAGATCTATTACACCATCTTCATACAGGTTGCGAATGTAGTGGTAGCGGATATCGATGTGTTTGCTTCTCGGATGATGTACTGGATTCCTGACCAACTGTTGAGCACCTATGTTATCATTAAATAAAAGAACAGAAGAATTAGTAGAAAAAAGTCCTAACTCTGATACCAAATTCCGTAAATATACGGCTTCTTTGCTGGCTTGCGAAAGGGCCATATATTCGGCCTCAGTGCTACTAAGGGCAACTGACATCTGCTTCTTCGATTCCCACGAGATGACTGCTCCACCAAATGTGAACACAAATCCTGTGTAAGATCGCCTATCGTCTGTGTTGCGTCCCCAGTCTGCATCTACGTACCCCTTAAGGATATCGGCTGATTTGATATACATAAGTTTAGCATCGATCGTAGTTTTGACATACCGTAGGAGATGCTTCAACGCTGCAAGATGTTCGCTATGTGGATCGACGTTGTACTGTGATAGTTTACTAATCGTATGGCATATGTCAGGTCTTGTAGAAACTGTCAAGTACATAATAGCTCCCACAATTGACTGGTAGTAACTCGGATCAACCTTCTTGCACAATTTGTTTTGGCATTTTGTCATTATCATTCCAGGATCGAGGGGTGTGAAACATGGCCTACATGCTTCTATTCGATGTCTTCCTAGTAACTCTCGAATGTATTGTTGTTGGTGTATCGCAATAGCGCCTCTTGGTTCAATACGCTCGATTTCTATGCCTAAGAACTGTGTGATAGGTCCTTTGTCAACGCTCTCAAACACCTTTTTGATTTGGTTCTTTATAGACAGCATTGATGACTCCGTAGAACAAGCGATGAGGAAATCATCGACGTATACAGCTAATATGTTTAGCTCAGCATCCTTGTTCATCACATATAGACAGTTATCACCATTGCACCTCTGAAAACCGATTTTCAGTAGTTCTTCATTTAATTTGGAGTTCCATTGCCTCCCCGCCTGTTTAAGGCCGTATAACGACTTACGCAATTTGCAAACTTTTTGCGGATGATTTGCATCCACAAATTCTGGAGGTTGGGCCATAAAAACATTTTCAGTTAACTCACCGTTGAGGTAGGCTGACGTTACATCGAGGTGGTGTACGAGAAGTTCATGCTGTACAGCAATGGCCAAAACCAATCTGATTGTCGAATACCGCACAACAGGGGAAAAAGTTTCAATATAATTTACCAAATACTTTTGGGAACACCCCTTAGCAACAAGCCTACATTTGTACCTGTCAATTGATCCATCTGGTTTTCTTTTCAGGGTGAAAACCCACTTACATCCAATTATTTGTTCCTTCGGTGGTGGATCCACAAGTTCCCAAGTTTCATTTGATACGAGTGCTTCAAACTCCAACCGCATAGCATTTTTCCAATGAGCAGCATCTTTACTGGAATAAGCCTCCTCAACGTTTGATGGAATCGGTGACTCAACTCGAATTGCATTGACTGTTTCAACCATGTGGTATTGTTTGGTTGGTCTACCAGGTTTACCGCTTCTTATTATTTTAGGTCGTCCAGGACCAACAGCTAAAGTTTTGCTTGATGGGCTAGTGGAATCTGCTGACTTTATTTCTTCCTTTGGGGATGTTGCGTTAAGTGTCCCATCGTTTTGAGTGTCTTGTTTTTCAGCAACCTCTGTGCTCTTATACTCTGTAAGTAAGAAATCTTTAGTGTCTATAAAATGATTTTGTATGTTATTTTCAAAGAATTTCACATCGCGACTCTTTTCGATTTTTCTTGTTTTCGGATCGAAAAGTCTATAACCTTTGGATTCCTCCGAGTATCCAACCAGCAGCAGTTCTCTTCCTTTAGCAGCAAACTTAGATTGTCCAGGCCTCTTAATTAAGACGACAGCGCGTGTTCCAAACACTTTTAAGTGCGAAACGCTAGGCTTTAATCCGGTCCAAAGCTCATGTGGAGTAATATTACCTAATATTTTGGATGGTGACCTGTTCCTCAGGTAAACGGCAGTATTTATAGCTTCTGCCCATAGGTATTCTGGCAGGTTCTGGTCCAACAAAAGACACCGAGCCATCTCAACGAGAGTACGGTTGGCTCTCTCAGCAACGCCCGTTCTGCTGTGGTGTATAATCTATTGTAAGCTGGCGTGTAATACCCTGTTTTTTCAAAAAATCATTAAAATTATTGTTGACAAACTCACGTCCATTGTCACTTCGTAGACATTTAATTTTATTTGAAGTTTGAACTTCTACCATGTTTTTATATTCTATAAATTTATTAAATACCTCATCCTTAGTTTTCAGGAAGTACACTTGTATTTTTCTTGATTGATCATCGATAAAAGTGACAAAATACCTAGCTCCCCCAGGCGATGAAATCCTCATTGGTCCACAGACGTCGCTATGCACTAGCTCTAGCAATTGTTTACTCCGAGTAAACGATTGTTTAGGAAATGGTTGCACCGTCAATTTTCCTTTTGCACATACGACACAGTCCAGGTTGACTTCAGAGGGATCCACATTTAAACCGGTTACCATTTTCTTGTCCTTGAGTTGCTGAAGACTAGCCGTGTTAAGGTGCCCGAATCTTTGGTGCCACTTATCAAAGGTATTTATGTTTTTGCTGGATTGAAATGAAATAAATTCAGTAAAAGGCTTAAGAATATAAAGTTCTCTTTTCTTATCAGCTTTTAAAACAATAACTCTATTAGGATTTCTTACTATGGCTGTGTTTTGTTTAAAGTCCACTGTATAATTATGGTTTGTTATTTTACTCACTGACAAGAAACTACCTTGTAGTCCTGGAATGAACAAAACATTTTTCAGAATAAGGTCACCTGTACCGATTGTCAACCTGACTGTTCCGATTCCACTTGATATTACAAACTTATCATTAGCAAGCTGTGCCTTTTCTCCTTTGATGTCATTATGCAGTTCGATAAAAAGCCTTTTATTGCAGCACATGTGGGAGGTCGCACCGCTATCCAAACACCATTCGTCCCGTTGCAACATCGAAGCATCTATGGATGAAAAGAGACCGAACGAAGATAACTGTCGTGATTTAGATTTACGGCATTCAGATGCGAAATGCCCTCGTTTACCGCAAGAATAACATTTTCCTTTCCCGTTACTGGAATTTTTACCATGATTTTTCTCACGTGATTTTGCGGCAAAAACCTGTTCACTTACAGCACTTTGAATATGATCCTTATTTAATCTTCTTCGCTCCTCCTCCATGAGTTTAGTTTTTAAGTTCATGACTGATGGCAAAGTATCACGACTTTCAATCGCGACAATGAAATTCTCGTAAGAATCTGGCAAACTGCATAATAAAATAATTGTCAAGAGTTCTTCAGGGACAGACACCTGAATTTCGCGCAATTTTTCTACTACACCTGCAAATTCGTTGATATGATTTTGCATAGATTGCCCTTCCAACATTTTTGCTTGCAACAACTGTTTAAACAAATTTACCATGCTGGCAGGCCCCTTCGGCTGGTATAGTTCACGAAAATTATCCCACGCATGTTTTGATGTCTTTGAGTGCTTGATGTGGATTAACTCAGAAGGTTTTACACTTAGAAGGATAGTTGCCAGAGCTTTTCCATCCCCTGCTTCCCACGCTATCTTTTCCTCAGGCTTTGGTTCTTCTGACAATTTCTTTGATCCGTCGACAAACGACCAGAGATCTGTGTGAACGAGCACGCTCTTCATGTGAATTGCCCACGTTCCATAATTTTCACCGTTCAATTTATCTGTACCAAATTGATAAATTGAACGAACTCATCGCGAATGTTAAAGAACTATTAAACTCGACTAACGAAATTTATAAAGGAAATTATTTATAGAGCTGAATGAATATGCACTTTTTTCTTAAATCTCTGAGTGACCTGGGCCCATAACCTATTAGAATTTAGGCAGATAATAAAACAGGCAGTCAGATAAATAAGAAATAGTGTTTAATGTTTGGTAATTCAAAAGAGACTGTACATTAGGTAATTCAAGTAGTTAAAATGAAAGCTAAAATTACAACAATAGCTATTGACTTTACAGTTCGATATTATTTATAAACAGTGGTGACAATAAGTTCTGCTACATTTATCATATTGACATCTTAAATCATGATAAAATAATACATTTTATCGAAATATATTTTATTTGCGTCTTTCCGGAATTCTTTGAGTTTTAAATAAAAATTATTTATTTTTCCATTCGGAGAGATTATTTGGAAAAAGTGTTCACTCCATAAGAACATATTTTCCCAACTTCTTAACTTTACTGAGCGTTGTTTGAATTTTTGTTTGTCGTTAAAATGACAATGTCTATTATTGGACGTACTCCTCTTTTTCTACCTTCACAGGTTAAATCAAGTGTTGATCCTATTCTTGCTTGTGTTTGTGTACCAAGAACTTTTAGCTCTTCGCGACATCAAGTTCGATTTTATTTCTATGACAGAAATTGCTTTGCCACTTGGCTTTCAATGAAAAAGGTAATATCAGCTTGTATTATTGCACCATTATTGAAATTTTTTTAGAAGCTTTTGTCATTGTCAAGACTTCAGCTTGGAAGACACTGCATCGGTTTATACCAACGCGCACCTTGAAATTGATATTTTTCTGTATTGATTTGTGATTTAGGATCATACAACTTTTGTGCCGTCCTTAGTCGGTCGCCTATCTTAACAACTTCTCAGTTATGACTAAGCTAGTTGCAATGAGCGGTTCTTTTATCAGAAGTTTAGCTCTTGGTCAGGAAAAATCCCCGATTTTCTTCTTCACCATGAAGCAACGGTCAGCGTTTGATCAGAAGTCACAGCTTTCTGTTCAAAGCCTTAAACCTTGATGCAACGTGAGGGCGTGGTCATACTCACATGTCAGTACTTTGTACCCTCGGAAGGTGGCGAAATCTTCGGTAACCGCCTCAAGGATTCGAATTTCTAGCAGATTCCATTCATCCTCAGTCAGTGAAGGATTCCCATAGTCTATTATAGAAACCTGCTTGCCTACAGGTCCTTGGATATTCTGGCTTTCTTCTTTTTGTTTGATTGTTGACTTGCTAGCTTGGACGTAGGAGAAAATGTGAAAAACCACGCAGACTTTCTCAATTAATTAGCTACATTATTCGGCACATTTGTATGATTTTACAAAAATATTTACATGTACATTGTACATATTATGTATGACGTATGTAGATAATCTAAGATTAAATATCAAAAAGAAACAAGTATTTTTGAAGGTTTTTCTGTTTGTAAAATTAAAAGTTAACTAGATTTTTAAAATTGTGGTGTAATGTTTGTTGCAGCATTTAAGTCTGCCACCTGTTGTCTATAAAAAAAGCTTCACTTACGAGTATCACAATACTTAATACAATCTGATTTACTTGAGCTTTGCAAATAAAGTCTTTTTTTCACAATATAAAAACGGTAACTTTTTCCTTTTTAACTAAATCATTAAAGGCCTGTATAGGAGATAAGAAGTTATATATTTCAATGTTTAGACGAAAAATACAAGTTTGTTATTTACTTAAGTTATAGACAAACTTGTATTTCCTATGTGGAAAATTGTTTTTATGTTTGAAAGATTTTTAAACACAAAGCTAATACCTGAGAATAAAATAATGTTTTTTCTATTAAATTAATATATTAATAGAAAAGCAAATAAATATATTTCCTAATATTATCAACGAATAAATTAAAGAATAATTTTTCTTTTTATGATGGCTATACGGTGGCGTATGTGTAATGTTTTTATATTTTCTAAAATTAATGTTGTATATTGTACTTTTCAGTTCATTCGATTAAAAGGCTTTAATACAAATATTTGTACACACAAAATACACTTAAAAACATTAAAACTTTCCTCTTCTGACTTTTAAAATATAGTAAAAAGAGTAAAGTTTCGTTCGAAATATTTTTTTTTGTGCTGTGGATCTTTCAAGACAATAATAATAATCATTATTTACTTAGAGATGCATTGTCTCTATTTTGATATTCATTGACATAAGAAACTTTCAATCGACAATTTTTACGAATTCCAAAAATTGTAACAAAATTCGGTCATTGCGCAAAATTTTATATGATTTTCCACTACGAACGTATTTCGTAATAATTCCTTTTTTGGGATTAGTAAAAGTTCCCGATGAAATTCGTCAAAGTGTTGAATGACCCTTAGCTTTTATGCATTCAGTTTACATTTAATTGTATGCTAATTCATTCGTTTTAAAATCAACACCAATTAATTAACAATTTTCCAATTGACTTCTTTTATGCTTGGCAATTTCGTTGCTAACGCACAGCTGGTCTGCTATTTATTCACAGCAACTGTCATTTCAATAGATATATCAATTTATAGTAAAATGTATAGTTCAATTAATATCCATTGAACTGCAGAATATTGTTGGTTGGCCTGTTCAATTGTTCATATATTAGAATATTTCTTCTGAAATTGAATTACTATATTGCTATACGATATTGTATGAACATAACCGTATATACATATGTATATAATGTTCATATATTTTTTTTTAAAACATTGATCGATTCATTTAAATTCACATTATCTTAGTAACTAGAACTCCTCTTTAAAGAGAACAAATCCCTTAAGAGCTGTGTCCAAAGTTATTTTCCAAAGTAGTGGGCTACTTTCCTTTTTAAAGATTTTTCATTTTAATTTTTTTTTTAAACAAACATCAAATCATTTGTTATGCGATCACAGTTTTTAAAAATAATCACATAAGAACAAAGCTTGAAGTTGTTAAGTGTTTTGCATATTATTAGATATTTATGAAAAAAATATATTAAAAATAATAAATGTGAGCATAGAAAATATTATATGTTAAAAAATTGGTGTCCCAAAACTTTTTCCCAATCTGAGGACGATATGCCACTTAGATGGAATTTTAATACTCTAAGATTTGCAAATGATATAGTTCTTATTTCTACAAAAGCTACACACATTCAAGAGATGTTGACGGAACTAACTTTCTTGTGAAAAATTATGGACTTTAAATAAACAAATCGAAAACTAAAGCTATTACAAACTACACAAAAGACGATATAACGTCGAACGAAGACAAAAGTTAGTACGTAGATGATTACATATATTTGGGACAGCTAATATAATTTAAGGACCAACAAAATTAAGGAATCAACAGACGCATCACAAATAGCTGGAAACAATTTTATATCCTTAAACATATATTACAATTGGACCAAAGTGCAGACAAAATAAAATATGTATATTTTCGACTTTGCTATTCTACCGATCCTTACTTACGGACTACAAACAATGAGCTTGGCTGCAAAAACAGTTCACCAACTAGAGATTTGTCAGACCAAAATGGAAATGAAAATTTTGAAAATACGACCAAGTCAAAGGCAGGATGGCCAAATAAAAGATGGAGTGACGATCTTACACAAATAAGTACAAATTGGTACAACGAAGCCAAAAAAGGAGACATCTACAATTTTTAAAAACATGGATCATAATTAGTAAATTAACTAAAATGTAACCAAAATACCTGAGGCAATAAAAGCTTATAATAATAATAATTGTTTTGAACAAATTCCATGGTTTATTCATTTTGTTCGGTCTTATAATTTTTTAAAATGTTGAAAAATTAGTTAGTTTTCTGCTCTCCCTATTATTTTTAACAGTTTTGTTTGTACGTTTAATTTTCCCTTGAAGCAATCATGTAAGAACTTTTAATATAGAAAATAATAACAAAAATTGACAGGTTGCGTTACCAATAATTTCATTAAAGACTCCAGTTCGATTCTTTTAAACAAATTCAAAACTTGCCCTACATATAACCCAAGAAATATATCTATACATATGTAAGTAGCTAATACTGTTTCTTACAATCTAATCATTCTATGAATAGGTGCATATTTTTTATTATTTTCGAAGTTATCGACCCTATTACCTACATTACTAGGTGGCATACAATATTTACCATAATTTCTCCTACTATGTCAACATTTATTATAATGTGTACTTTTGCCATAAGCTAAGCAAACACATTAACAATAATATTCACACACCTACAACATGTTTAGCAAAAGATAAAACAAAAAACACTCTGATCCCATAAATGTTAAACCTTCTTTACAACACCATCCGGCTGAATGAATCATTCCATTACAGACATGTTTTACGACATTTAAGATACAAAACAAAATATGGCTTTCAAGTTTGCACTCAATCATGACAAAGTTTATGGTTTTTGGTTAAGAATTTCCCATCAAGATAAAAAAAATATCTGATGACATTGCAGCCTTTAACTTCACGCACATTTATACTTGACTTCCTCATCCGCAATTCAAAATTAATTAATTAAAGTTATTATTTTCCTCCCCTTAGGTTGTCACACCATGAATCAATGATATAAGCCCACAGAAGCCAAAAACTATATTTATATCTACAATCGAAAAAAGTAAGAAAAAATAATCAAAAGTCAGATGAAGGCAGACAATCTCCAAGACAATCCAATCTAAATAGAATATAAAATAAAAGAAGGAGGTATATTTTGGATGTGAGAAGATAATTGGAAATCTATCACCAATTTAAAACCCTTCAGAGGTCTGGAATTAACCATCACACAGTTTGATGTAAATCGCCCTCCGCCGCAGCGCTCTACCAAAGACATGGTGACTCGATGATTCAGATTCAGAGTGCATCATCATTAAAAAACGAACTAAAAAAGCACCTTCCTTATTTACCTTGTCCATCTCCCCCGGCCAATACCTACTCCTTAACGTGAACATACTATAGCCAAAGGCAACTATACACAACACAGGCATCGCATAGCAGTGGAGCCCTCTCAAGTTCAGCACTTTAGTGTTTTTTATCACCATCGTTGCGCTCTTTTATGTGACTTGTTTGTGACGTATTCAAAAATAAGAACAAACAAAACAAAGTCTTTTATACTTCGTCCCTTTAAAAAACGCTTCTCATCCACAAACCACGCAACGTCACCCTGCTTCTCTATCTCTTTCCTGCAACTCAACAACCACTTGTATCAGCAACAGCAACAGCATTTTCAACCAACACAAACATTCTCCAAACCAAATACTTGTTTAGCTGTTCTGTGTGTATAGATACTTTAATTTTTGTTTTTCAAGACCGAGAGCTCGAGCTTTAAGTTCTTCTAAATGAGTAGCGAACTGTCTGTCAGTGAAACAACACCGCTTCGCCGGCCGGATCTTAGCGAGGAACTTTCCACATCTACACCGACTCGTAGTGTGAACGCGAATAATATTCATCAAACTGCTACGAACACGAACGGTGCAATTATTAATAAAACTTCAAATTCATCAACGCGTCACAACAACAACAACAATAATAACATAGAAATAGATTCCGCGATTCATCGCATTGACAATAACTGTGATCATAACTCAATAACCATGGAGACGAATAAAAGGATACTTTGTCGTATTGGAACGGATGTGCTGATCTTAATGTGTGGTAAGTGACAGTTAAATATTATTTTATTTGAATTCATAGAAGATCGTTTTGTTTTTGCCAAATTTAATTGGTTCTTCCTAGTTTTTGTTTTGGCATTGAATTTCATTCTCACAACGTCATCATGTTGTTAGTGTATTTTTTTTTTTTAATTATTTGATCGGATTTCACTTTTCAATTTTGCATAAGGTTTTTTGAACTGTGTTTAAGGTGTGTCTTAGCTGAAATTGTATCTTCTGACCTAGTTGTGAATGTGTTCTTAATGAATCTCGGTCGCTGCTAATTGTGAGAATTCAAAATTAATTGTGCTTAAAGCTTAAGTTTTTTTTATAGGAGCAGTAGCTCCAAAGAAAAGGTAATTAAAATGCGTAATATCTTTCTTTTGGTCGAGGTCATTAAACCTGCGAAATTCTGTTGGTTGATCTGGGACAAACTTTGCTGTGGATTGTTTAAATAAAGCTTCATACAAAATTATACCTTCCTTTTAATGAAAATTAAAACAAGAAATAAAAAAAAACAATCTTATTGCATTGTGTAGCAAGCGTTTACATTTATTGAGTCTTGATAAAGTGAAAATATGTGCGTGCCTAGAATTGTAATTCGTCTTAGGTGTCGACTTCTGTTCCTTTTTGGGAAATAAATTTAACAACATACAAGTGCAATGTACTATGGTACAACAACGGCCTTGAATTAAATACATACAAACAAGTTACAATGATGAGATGGTGTTTCCATTTGATAAACGATGTACCATTTAAGCTTTGACTACTATAGGTACCTAGCATACTTGAAATGCAACCGGATAGGTAAATTAGACTTTGAACTACCCACATTTGTGCATATGTTTCTATTGTATCTCGTTTATTTAAACTTATTAGTTAGATAGCTTGGTTCAGTTGATTTAAACTGAATAGTGAAAAAATAGAAAAACAGATTAGGGTGGTTGATTTCGTAACAGGCGGCGGGCGTACTAAGCCTTTGTTAAAGCTATGAGCTTTCAAATTATTAAATAAAAATATTTAAGCATCGAAATCAATTTTAAATCGAATTTGAAGTTGAGCAGTGAAGACTTTCCTTTATTAGTTAAAATTTAAGACTCTAAAAGTACCTAAACAAAATGTATGGGTAGTTTGTACCCATACATTTTGTTTACCAAACCTTATACTCCATAATTTTTCTGTTGACAAAATTTGTTGTCAAAATTTTATGTTACCTCTCCTTGTTTGAGGCGTCAAACTACAATTCAAGAGTTGGGTAATCCAATCAAATTTATCGAAAATTACATAAGTTAAATTTCTTTCACAATTCCACAACACATCACTACTTGGAATAATAGTTTCTACCTGAACAAAATCTTATAAGAACATTTTTGTTCTTCAACTTCAAGTTTCCAAAACAAATAATACACGTTTTGGCACCTTAAATTAATTACATATACATATATTTTATATAGTGTATACACATTTGACTTTGAGCAGCTGCGTATATTTCTCGGATCATAAAAGCCCCAAGTATGATGTGATTCATCCAGAAACCATGACACAAACATTTTTTTCTTTACAAATAAAGTATAGCTGCTCATTTATTAAGAGTATATACATTCGTATACATACATATGTATATGTTCACCACATAATCTACAAACATAAACCATATTAACATAAAATTAAGAACCTTTTTTGAATCACTATTCCTATCATTGATGATCGCGAAATTTTAATATGATTTGAGGTTCATCCTTTGAGAATGTTTCTTTGATTATGTTGTCCCATAAAATACAAGAGAAACTTTTAAAATATTATTAAAGCATCGACCCATGATAAAACTCAAACTTAGTCCTACTCAAAATTACAATCTTTAATCAATGAATCACATTTTAATATTTTTCACTTTCTTTTTTCGGAGTTACCTTTTCCAACATTTTTTACCGAGAGCACGCATAAAGATATATGTATATTAAAGATATACACAAATTTAAACTGATAGGTTTTGTAAAATTCAAAACTTGGTCGCTTTAAAGCTAACATTTAAGAGCAGTAACTTATTTGAATATTTACCATTTTATAGCAATACAAATTCTAAAGAGAATGTTATCAAGACTCAAGCGCGGAATCTAAGATGAATTGAATATTGAAGTCATTCTTTTAAAGTAGACCAAAATGACTATAATTTGACCAAAGAGACATATGGAATTGGTATATTGTTACTAAAAGCCACTATTTGTAAAAGTATTCTCTATTTTTACGTATTGAATTTTATTGTCCGAAGCACTATAATTACAACAAGGTAAATTGTTGAGAAAATGTTTTAAAAAAGTGCGTATACGCAACAGTGCACCATTAAACGTTGAAATAAAAACATGGCATTTTTACGGAATAACATTCTATTTTTAAATATTATGCTTCATAATATCTTTATATTGATAAAAAACAATATCGTGTACAAATTACGATTACGATTCAATTTACTTAAAAACAAAATTAAATCCATTTTAATTTAAATTTTGATTATAGTTTTTTAATTTGTTATATAATGATACTAATTAATTTTTGAATCCAAAATAAATTAATACGTCGTTAATTTGTATTTTCTTGTTGATTGTTGATATGCCTATTATCTTAAAGAATATTATTAAATAATTTTTAAATGATGTCAAAAAGTCTTAAATACCCTTTTTCCAATTTCTAAAGAACCATTAAATAGGTAAGTGTTCAATTGAATATCAAGTATAGATCATAAAATTCGTTAAGTGTTTTGTTTGACTGATTTGCTATTTTTATCAATGGTTGCAGGTGTTTTGTTTTTTGATTACAATGAAAAAATTAATAAAAAAAAAACAACAATTCCTTTATTGACACACTGATATTTTATATTTGTGTATATACATATATCTTTTCAAAGTAAATGAATCATAAAGCAAACGAAATTGGTAAAACAATCGTCCATTCAAGTCTCAACAAAATATTAGATTTGGCGTGAAAGAAAGCAATTATTTTCCCGTAATTAACCCCAAGTAATGTATACCACATATAGTGGTTTAATCAGTTATGTATATCAAACTCAAAAAAATTGAGTGGGCCGGGATAGTTAGTGTGTAAGACTGTCATGGCAGAGGCTTTCTCTTGAATCTAAGCTTGTGCCACCTACTTTTTTCACGTGTTCTGTCTCTTGCGAGGAATTGATAAATTCTCCTTAAGTATTTCTTGTCATGAAAAATAATAAACTATAATAATAATAATAAACTATTTTCATAGCAACCGGTAGAATTTTTTGACATACATTTCTGACATTCTATCGAGTAATAATATTGAATGTTTGTCAGTTTTGATTTAGCGGTAAACAATTTTTTCATTGATTTCATTTTATTAAATAAATTGTCAATTTAAATTAAGTTTAATTTTTCTGTGAGCCAATGTTGAAATTTGTAGTGAGCTGGACTTTTCCGGGTCCATAACAATATTTTCTAACAATTTAATATATGTAATTGCACATTATGTAGTACATACATACATATGTATGTACAACAAATTTGGTGACTTAATAAAACAATATTAAAAATAAAATAAATTGGGTGGCGCAATAGTCCATTGAGAACTAGGGCCTAGTGACTTACAACTCTCAACCATTCCTGTGTGCGAGGAATGCTATCAGGGATGAAGGGGACCTACAGTTTTAAGCCGACTCCGAACGGATAATATGAGAAAGCACTTTTCATGACAAGAATTACTCTTGGAGAATTTGTCAGTTCCTCGCAAGAGGCTGCACCCGTGAAAAAAACTTTAGATGGTATAGGCAGGGATCGAACTCAAGACCTCTGGCATAACAGTCCAACGCACTTACCATCATGCCACGGGTACTACAATAAAACAATATTAGGTGATCATTTAATCGTTCAAAGAATACAAAATATTGCTAAGCCGATTTCTAATATCCTACACTCTCAATTGTTAGGGTCTAAAAAATCAAAGAATTCGAAGAAATCAGAGTTCTAACGCCCAATTACTTGATACAGAAATGAGATAGAACTCAATCGAGTTTAAATTTTTCAATAAACCGAGTTATTACAAAAACATACTCAATTCACTTATGAAACGTGTATGAAGGTCAATATTTTACAAATATGTTAGGTATACAAATTTTTCGCCTTAAGACTAGTATTGTTCTTATTTTTCACAATAAAAATTAAATAAAAAAGAATACATTTTGCTCAAACAATAAACTAAAGAAGTTCATATAATTATGCAAATTACCATATATGACCTAAGATAATTTAATTTTTTATATTTGGATCAAAAATTTTTAACGCATTTGTATTGCTATTTTTAATTAAACACAACACATTTTTAATAATAAATAAAACAAACAACATCGTTTACTTAAACCAGTTTTATACAAATATTCAGCTTTGTTTATTAACTTTCTGTTGATCAATTCAAAATAACACAACCAGTGGAAATACCCCCTTGGAAAAATTATTTGTATTATAAAAATGCCTCGTCTTATACTGAAAGCTTATATAAAATTCGCAGCTTGATTTAATCTAATGATCTCATTCGCATACCTACCTTTGAATTTAACTTTAGGTGAGATGAAAAAAAAAATTAACACAGGTAATCACCTTTATTCATATATGTATATAAATAGGTATATAAAATAATGTACAAACTATTTTCTTCACAATATCGAGAGATGGAAACAGCTTGGCGTAATTTCACAAAGTCACACTTACTTATAATAAGTGGCTAAGAAATACACCAAAGTGAAGCTTCAAATAAAAAAATATCATTAATTTAATAGTTGCGCTATACTGCTTCACTCTTGATTATATTTTTATATCATGAGAAAAAGACGATGAAATAAAATAAAAATGCTTTCTACTTTTTGTAAGTCTTATTTTATTTCTCTGTAGCTGCGCCTTATAAAAACTTAATACTTATACGGATCCTACTACGCAACTTTGTGGTGTCAATTAAATTTGTAAACGATGTTGCGCCTTAGCACGTCTTTCTTTCATTATTTTTTTTTTCATAAACTCTTGAAATTTTAGTATTGCACAGTACTCTTTTTCTAATAATTTTCAGTTGCTGTTTATGGATATAGTATAAAATATATAAAACATAGATATTTGATTTCTTCAATGTAAGTCACTGATAAACAACTATGGGATCAATCTTTTCGATAGATCCGTTGACATTAATTTGTTGTGAATAGAAATTTTAAAGTTAAAAGTAAATGAACTATGATACTTACATTTAAAAAAACACAAATAATGTTTTCCTTATAAGAAAAAAACTAACGGCAACACTATAAAGAATGTCGTCTCACTGCCAATCTGTTTGATCTTGTGAGTCACAATGTCAGCGTTGATTAATTGATCTAACTCTATTTGAAATTGTTTTTGCCTTAGTCTACAATACAAAATGTCAGAACGAAGCTTTTAATTCAATTATCTTATTATAGAGGGAAGTGATATTAAAAAGCTTTAGTGCTTACTTGTAAGTAAAATTGGTTAAACAATTGTTTTTGTTGACAAGTTATTTTATGATATGGGGTATTCCAACCCAGAAAATTGCCAAGCGAACTTATCTCATATATTTTAGGTTAGACTGACATTGAACTACTCGTATCTCATTGCTATTACGAACTTATCAGCACTTGAATTACGATACAAATTGATGCAAGCAAATATTGAACGTTCTTTATCTTTTTCCGTCAATAATAGCTTCCTTATAACAAACACTTTTTTCTTTAAATCAAATTCTCTACTCATGTATGGCTATGGACACGAAATCAGTAGATGTTATCGATAATAAAATATTATGTTTTTATAATATATGTATGTATTTTGGTTTCCTATGATCACTAGAAGTAGGTCACGCCTTTAAAGCTTGCGTTTAATTTTAAATTTAGCAATATTAGCGTTATTCTCTATTATATCTTTATTTAAATAAGAAACCATAGTTTTTTTTTTTTTTTTTTTTTTTTTTTTTTTTTTCCGCAGGAAGGTGAGAAATCTTCATGAGACACTATAAGCCCGATGCTTATAGTAGTGTCAGATTTTTACTGACTAAAACTCACCTCCCTTATCTTCTATATTATTACTACAACTAAGTCCAGCTTAACAAGTAGTTTTAGCGTCATTTTGTTCGCGTTTTGTCAGGAAGCTCCCCAACGAGAGGACCTGAAGATTCCACAAAATTCGAGTGGAGAGATTAATTTGTTTGCGCTAGATCAGAAGGTCTTGTTCGGTGCAGACGCCGAAAAACGAACGCCTCGCTAACAGATTGTTGGATTAAGTTATTACTATGAGTTCTAAGTCGTGATCTTAGCTCTGTAGCAAATTTTTTAATTTCGTCTTCTACATATTTTATATTTAAATCTCTATGTAAGTCGCTATTTCTTACATACCATGGAGCATTTACTATTATTTTAAGTACTTTGTTTTGGTATGTTTGCAAAATTTGTATATTTCTTTCGTTGGTACAACCCCAAAGTTGTATACCGTACGTCCAAACTGGTTTCAGTACTTGCTTATAAATAAGAAGCTTGTTATAAACGCTTAGATTGGAATATCTTCCAATAAGCCATGTCAATTCGCGGAGTTTATTTTCGAGTTCATCGCGTTTCTTTTTTACATGAACTTTCCATTTAAGTTTCGCGTCTAGAGTCATGCCTAGATACTTCGCTTCATTAGCGTATGGAATTTGCACAGAATTTATATAAATAGGTAAGTTATATACTTTTTTATACGTAAAATTTGTGTGCGTCGATTTCGTTTCATTAAGAGCAATTCGCCATTTCTTTGTCCAATCTGAAATGCTATTTAATGCCTTTTGAAGCTTAGAGGTTGCCGTTTCTATTGAATCCGATATTGCGAGTACAGCTGTATCATCGGCAAAAGTGCCTAAAGTTGTGCCTTCTGTTTGGGGTATATCACGGGTATAAAGAACAAACAAAATCGGTCCAAGGACGCTACCCTGGGGAACCCCAGCGTTTATTTCTTTAAACTCCGAATACTCCGTTCCTTGCTTAACTCGAAAGAATCTATTTTCTAGGTACGATTCAAGAATGTTATATATTTGCTCTGGAAAGACTTTTAATTTATATTTTAGCCCGTCATGCCAAACTTTGTCAAAAGCTTGAGAAACGTCAAGAGTTGAGCAAATCTTTTTTTCTTCAAATGCTTTTTCAATTTCGTTAGTTATTCGGTAAACCTGATCAATTGTCGAGTGATTATTCCGGAAACCGAATTGGTGGTCGGGAATTAAACGTTTTTCTTCAATAATTGGTAGCATTCGTTTAAGAAGCAATTTTTCAAATATTTTAGATATAATTGGTAAGAGAGAAATTGGTCTATACGATTTTTTCTCATTCGGTGGCTTACCCGGTTTGGGGATCATTATTACTTCGGCGACTTTCCATTGCGTGGGTACGTAAGCAAGTCTTAAAGCAGCGTTAGTGAGCTGTAAGAGCTTAACCATTGCTTTTTTAGGCAACTCTTTGAGGACACGACCGTTAATCAGGTCGTAGCCAGGAGCTTTATTGTTTTTCTGCCGTTTTATTTCCTGGACAAGTTCAGTCAAAGTAATATTCCTGATAGAAAAATTTTCCGGCGCTGGTTGGAGCTCTCCGTCATTAGTCAGAAGCTCTTGACCATCGAAAGGTTTGAACGTTTCCTCAAGGTGCTTAGCAAATAAATCCGCCTTTTCCTTATCAGTTTTTGCCCATTCAGAATTATTTTTTCGAATAGGTGCCGACATTATTTGAGGCTTTTTAATACCTTTTATCGTCTTCCAAAGAGAATAATTCGTTTTTTTGTCTGCTGTTAGGCTTTCAAGATAGGCAGAATTCTCGCTGTTTTTAAAATCTCGTAACAAATTTTTAATCTTGTTTGATAAAAAGTTGACGACACTTTTATGCTGAGGAGCACGTGATTGCTGCCATACTTTTCGAGCTTTTCGTTTTTCGCGTATCAATTCTTTTATATCTTCTGGAATTTTTTCTTCGTATTGCCTTGACTTTTTACTACAGATCGGAGTATTATTCCAAGCTGCTTCTTGAACAATATTTATAAATTTTTCTGTTTCATCTTCTAACTCAAACGGAGTTTGCAAAGAGACGTTCAGTATAATTCTATTTTCGCAATCTTCTTTGAATTTATCCCAATTTGTGTTATTATTTGTTAAAATTAGGGGCTTTTCTTTTTCGATTACGTTACTGTTTATTGTTAAGATAACGGCCGAGTGATCCGTAGAAAAATCGAAGTTATCATCTACTGTCATATATTTTCTGTTCATTCCTCTTGCGATGAAAAAGTCAACAAGATCGGGTGTTTTCGCTGTATCGGTTGGCCAATACGTTGGTTTTCCTGATGAGAAAAATTCAACGTTACATTCAATACCCGCTTTGTAGAGTTGTCTACCCTTCGTCGAAATGCAACGTGATCCCCAAAATGAATGTTTCGAATTGAAGTCGCCGCCAATAATAAATTTTGGACCTAAAGCGTTGAAAAGATCTTTAAAATCGTTTTTGTCTATCTTGGACCGAGGAGGACAGTAAATAGACGCAATATTAAAAAATACGTGTCTAACTTTTATGCTAACGGAAGTAACTTGCATTGTATCGAGCTCGATATTTATCTCAAACGAATGATTGATATTTTCTCTGATAAATACGGAAGAACCACCCCTTGCTCTTTCGGATGGATGGCATGCGTGGTAAGCCGAATAACCTTTAATACTTAAATTTGAGTCTTTTTTCAAATGAGTTTCAGAGATCAAACAAATATCTATTTTTTCGTTAAGTAGAACCGTTTCTAGTTCTTCGATTTTAGCGGTAAGTCCGTTAGCGTTCCATGTTATTATTTTGAGTTGTTGGGACAACTGATCCATGTTTACGGTAAATTTGGTGTTTTAAGAGCCGCCGACTCAAATTTGTCCAATTTCTCAAGAATAATTGTGTTAATTCTCCCTTGTTCTTCTAATCGTTCAAGTATAAGGGAAAATACATTTTGAACGGAGTCAGGTTTAATAGTTTTAGGTTGTTCGGGCGCCGTGACTTGAGCGTACGTGTTCGTCTTTTTTGTTTTTATGTTTTCTGAGGGTAAAGCGTTTTCATTATTTTTCCCGTCCGTTTTACTCGACGCTTGAGTATTAGTCTTGGTTTTTAATTTTAATTCTTAAGAAACCATAGTTAGCCTGTTTTTGGAAACGGCATTTAAGTCAGGGCTGATCTAAAACTTAAACCCTTTGAAAATGAAAGGTCGCAAAATTCGATATTGCATTCGATATTCGATATAAAGATCTTAGCTTCAAAGTGTCATATTATAAAAAACCGATCGTAATGGCATATGTGACGGTGTAGTCACATACAAGTTTGAAAAAATATGATCTTTTTAGTTCTTTTGAGGTTTTTCAATAACAGGTTTAATTTTGATATTAAAACAATTTTTAAGTGAAATCAATGGATGTTTATTTCAATGAACAGTTAATACAAACGACACTAATTAAATGGCTGCGATGACCAATTCGTACTTTTACGAGTGTATGATGTCTGAAAATCTGCAAAGTGTGACAGCCGAATTTTCACCATTTTCGTAGTGAATCTATCAATTTCAGTCAAGTGTCAAAAGATGACAGCATCAATAGGAACAACTGCCCAAATAGCGTGTTAGTCAAAATGAAACCTCTTATTGCAAGACCCTATACCATGTTTGTTTTTTGAAAACATGTGCTAATAAAATGCTGACCAGTTTTATTGTAGCACTATTCAAGTGTCGATAGGTAAAGTATTCTTAGCTTTTGAAGATCATAGAAATAATCGCTTATGTGTCTAATGCAAACAAATTAGTTTTCCTTACCTTATTAGTCATTACCAACTCCTTGAAGATATGCACATAACATAAGATATTCTTAATTTGGCTTTGAAAATATGTTTGTTTTTCGCACGACAATATAGAATCTTTCGATATAGAATTTTTTATCTTATGGTCCTAAGCAGGCTAACAAATTTATTTCCGTATGGCTTACCTACAAGATAAGTATATACCTAATAGAACGTTTAGTATAATTTAGGCCTTATATCATATTAAAATGATTAACAGTTATATCTTCTGTATACGAAAACCACTTATCTTATCGTCGAATATCTAAAAATAACTTAAGCTACTGTGAGAGGGTTTATCAAAAGCTTCTTCTGTTGTTTTATTGAGAATGTAACGCAAATGATAACAGTCGCTTTAAGCAAACGTGTATTTTAATATGAGTACATACTTACGATATTAATCTTTCTTAAGAAAATACCTAAGCTTATTGTCATTTTTCATTGTATAAGAAAAGTTAGTCATCCATGGCGCCAATAGAAAAACCTTTAATAATGAATCATGCTAAATAACGATTAAATTATTTCTTAATTCTTTGTTCATTTAAATCAAGAAATTCTTTTAAATTATGAACATTGAAAGTCAATGATTGAAGTACTTTGAAATGCCAAAGATGTTTGTTTTATTTATTGGAACTAAGCTGTTGTTAGGGATATGCAAAAATATATAAATAATGAAGCTGTTTGTTAAGCCTAACCTTTCCTTAGTCACATTAAATAGCATCAAATGAAAAGTTTAATTATGTAAAGATACATTTGATACAATTTGCCTCTCTCTTCACCTATCCCGATTGGCATTCTTCGGCCTTACTGGTTTACTGGTCTTCTGGCTCCAATGTAAACACACACAATGCATTTTTCTACCCATTACCTATTTGCTCATGAAAGTAACCTGACTTGCCCACTGGAGTCTGAAGAGTTTAATTTGTGTTAAAAAATCTGTTTACAATTCCAATCATAGTGCTCAAGATTCTCTCTTGAATGGCTAAGAGTTCAGAGTACCTACTACTGAGCACAAAAGTCTCCAATCCATATGCTTGGAAGTAGTAGTTAGGTTATAATAGGAAAAATGATACATATAAACATGAAATACGAAAAACCAATTAAAATAAATTGTACCTTCGATAGAAAATTTTAGAACAAAGTCTTCGTTTGTTGTTAAAACTTAGTTAGCTGCTGACGGTTTTTAACTCTTTCAGTACAATGAAAATCCGAATTAACAGAATGTGACGATTAGTGCTCAAACAAGGGCAGTGAAACGATCGAATAATAAAATCTCTACAAAAATAAGATGTGCAGTCTTTATGTACAGATGCATTTTATTTAATTTTGACTACATTAAAATGTTTTAATGATAAGTTTTGACTAAATTAAAATTTTTTTAAAGACTTCATTTAAATGTTTTAAAGTGTGTTTCTACTTAGAGCCTTTTAAAAAGTTTCAGAACACTTAAAATGTGAACTCAAGTGTTAAATTTTTGAAACGGTTTCATCAATCGCTTGAAACGATCTAAATATATCAAGGTGTTTAAGCTGAAGGTCATTTTGTTAATCCACAATCAGAAAATAGAAAACTATCTTGATGCACTTAAATGTTCATTCATGACATTTTTTTTAGCTATACTTAGTTCATTTAATTACGTCCTTGCTGCTTTTCCGACGAACGTTCACGACAGAGCTCATCTGGTGTGCTTACATTCAGATCCCCATGCTAATGGTGTCCCATTCATGAAACGACTTTTAAAGAAAATCCCAAAGGAAGCCTAATGCACTGCACACTGCACTAAAATCAAAGATATAGATGTGGTTTGTGGATAGTGGATAGTGGATATGCGCCACGATATATCGTATACAAACATAATAAAGCTCCAAGGTTACCGCCAGCAAGTGGTTGTTTGTGAGGTTGTTTCCACCTTCCTTTTCTATCCACAGCAAAGTTTCCTTTTACTATAAAATACAAACAAATAAGAATAACATATGCACGCAATTCAGTAGAATAGTTTTAAATTATATATGTACCTATTTCATTAATAGAAATAAAATGTATGATAATGTTGTATGTCTCTCACTCATTTTTGAAGAAAAAAGATCAAGATGTCAGTTTGGACAAGTTTGGTCTAAAATTGATAAATAAAACTTCTTAAAATTATGTTTTCAGTATTTATTTTTGAATCAAATTTAAATTATAAATCAATCCAATGTACTACACGGAGCTATTAAATATTCTTGAGTTAAAGTTTACAACTACATTGAATACATCTGACCGTGTCTCCACTGCTTCTAATAATATTATTAGTTGTTTTTTATTCTTTTATTTCTGTTTTATAATAATTTTTACTACATTATACTTGTTCAGAAAATTGTTGGCAAACAGATGTGTAAGTGCCGCCTCGCTGAATTTTTGTGTCGATTTTTGTTATTTCTGGAGTTACTATTATTTGAAGGTTTTCGTAAGTCATTGAAAAGCAATGATTTGGAATAATAGAACTAGACCAAGCAACAGGTAGTCGTTAAGGTATTCATTGGCCGTTATATTTAATTTGAAAGAAAATTAGAAAAGAGAAAAGCTTAAGCTTATAATTAAGTGCAAGGCAGTATTGAAATTGATGCCTACAACTTTTTATTTTTATATTCAGCAGCAAAGTGAAAGTAGGACAAGGGAAATTCTTTAAAAAAGTCATACAACTTACATTTCATTTAATCTTTTTTAAATTGCGATTACAATAAAATGCATGAATGCGTCGCACGTAAGTGCCTATAAACACACATACATTTTTTTTATGACGTTGGTAAGTGGATATAAAAACATTTAAATTAAATAGTAACATAAAAACATTCTCACTAACGTAATAAAAACAAATTAAAATGTATTAATGTCTTGTTCACTTTGTATTTTAATGTGTTTTTGTAGATGAATTTTGAACTAATGATTTCACAGCTGCCAAAACTGTTCCCTAAAGTTTGGATAATTTTTACCTAGTCTGAAGCTTTTTTTTCTTAAGATATGTTTTGTTTCAAAAATGTAGAAAATACAGCAGTTCCTAGACATTAAAGCTTTTATACAAAAAGAAACCCCACTATTTGAAACGCCTGTAAAATAAAGCACCAATTAAGCCATGTTAAAATTTCGTTAAACGGCACATGGCTTTAAGTGTCGTTTAAATCAATTAATATTATAAATTCAATTATTTTTTCACGAGACTTGTTATTTAATAAGTCAACCATGAAAAGTGTTGTTAACATTTAACTTTATTATAAACAATAATAACTTGACGTGTTTCGATGGCACTTTTAATAATCCTGAAATGTATATTAAGCCTTTAAAAAATGTAAGCTTTTCGAACCCACACATTCCACCGCTTATGCTTACTGGAAACAAAGTTTTTGCACACTAAAATGGAATATGTGCACTTAAATGTTTTTGGATTTTTTTTAATTCATTTTTGATATATGTTTTTATATTATCTACAAATTAAGTTGTCTTTCAAATTGAAAACTTAACATCCGTCAAGAAATACAAATTTCTTCAGATGTCATAACAAAAAAAATTTTAATCTCATAGATTGTTTCAGGTAACTAAGCTTACTGCTAATTCCTTGGAAAAAATAGAATTCGCTTAGGTTCTGACTTTGAACTTTGATTTGATCCCAGAACAATGAAATTTAACATACAATTTTGAATGGTCAATATTCCCATAGGCAATATGACCAGATTTCAAAGTATGCAAATGAAATCTAACACATAACACAACTTTTATTTTGAAAAAAGTAAGAATGTTAATACTTGATTTTAAAATACATAAATGTTTGCTGAAACAAAAACTTAAAGATGTTTTTTAATTTTGTTTGTAAAATGTCAGAATTGCTACAATTATACAAAAAACAAGTTACAGCTGAGTTCCATTCCACCGAGATCTAAAATTCCTATAAGTCAAAAATGATTTTAACCTGAGTACCATAGATATCATTAGATGTGAAGAAATGCTCAAAATGAAGGTCCAAAGATAAACCGAGAATTACTAGATCGAGTTTTTAATTTATTTACGGCCAATGTCTTGGCAGAGTTATAAAATAATTTAAAAACTCGATCTAGTAATTCTCGGTTTATTTTTGGAACTTTTCTTTAAAAATATTTATAACTCGAGCATTTTGTAGACCTCTCGGTTTAAAATCATTTTTGAGTTCTAGGAATCTTAGATCTCGCTTGAATGGAACTAAGTTCTAACGTGTTTTTTGCTATTTTTGTAGCACCCCGTATCTAGTTGATTTAAAATTCTGAATTTTACGAACAAAATTAAAAACATCTGTCAGTTTTCGGAGGAGCGGATATTTAATTTAGCATTTGGCTTTGATTTTCTCACATTTTTAAAAATAAAAAAATGAGTTTTCGTGTTTTATTGGATTTCGTTTATGATTGGTATTATTTTAAATTATTCTTTTTCTCATAAATGTATGTACACATGGACATACATTAATGTTACACTGAAAATTTTGAATTGAATAAAGCTAAAAAGAAATTGGTTTGCATTTCATTTGTTCCACTGTTTCTCAAAAGCTCGAACCATGGATTCAGATATTAATCCTGCAATCTCTAGAATATCATGTTACGTGCAGTTTAAATAATACAAACTATTATATTGAAAAAAATCCTAGAAATCGTGTGTTTAGTATATTCAGCCAAAAGGACAATATGATTAAAAGTTTAGTATTTTTTTCAAAAACCGAGTTCTAATATCGTACACCCCCAAATTTGAGGGTCTCATAAATCGAAGTTCCATTTCAGACTGAGATCTAAATCAGAGTTCTTACGCTCGAGAACTTGATGAATACATGAGTTAGAACACAATCGAATTCTAATTTATCATTAAATCGAGTTTCAGAGACCAGAACTTTGCCAATGAATTAGCCGTTAAGAAGTTCGTCAAGAAATTTGCTGTAGGTCTTTTTTTTAAATTAATTTAAAAGTCATTTACATAGGCATGAGTTTTCTTAAATTAAAAATTAGCACCCAACTTCTAATATGCATTAAAGAAAATTAACAAACAACAAAAGATCGAAAATTTCCGGTAAAAATGAAAATTTTACTGTTGCATTAGTCGCAACACAATTTATGTATTTGAACAAAAAAAGTTGTTGAAAACGTGAAACATTGTCGGTGTATTCAAAACACGCCTTTTTTGGAGATTTATTCAACAAACATGCCCCAGCTCAAGAAAAAAATATATTGACACATCGTGCAACCGACCATAAGGGAAATACGTACTAGCTATTCATTCTTTTTATTTTTTGTTTACATTATTTATTCCTACAATAGGTCGGTCTACGCCACAAGTGTATATTAGGAAGCGTATTCAGGTTACCATGGCTCTGGTATTTTTTTTTTAGGGCGGTATAGAAAAGTTCTAACTTTTCGTACTTGGAAAACATGCTGTTGTAACAATATGATGCTACTGGGAAATGAAAAATTAAAACTTGGTATATGCAATTTTATCCTCATTTTCTAAACTCTCAACCATTTTTGAATTACTCAAACTATGCCCAATACACACAATATTTCAAAGGTGAAAAAATAATTTCTTGAAAATCTGGAGCAGAATTTCAAATTTCCCCCCTTAAGGAATAACTACAGGACACATTTCAAAAAGCAAAATATGATTTTTTTTTTAATGTTTTAAAGAATGGGGATCTACAAAAACAAATTTAATTCATGCATCTATCAACATTCATTTTAAGATTAAAAAAAAAAATTCTTTCTGTATAAATCCATTTTTGGATGGATTTGGACTTTTATAGTGAAGTAGTTAAATAATCATTTAAATAGATTGTGGTTCGTTTAAATAAAGCCGAACGGTTTTAAAGATAGACAATGTGGTACACATTATAAAAATATTTGATAGCAAGAAAATATTTATAAATTTTTGTTGTGTTGTGTAATCTTCAAATCTAATTATATTGTCAAGTTTTTAGTGAATGCACCAAACAAACGAACGAACGGACGATATGAGAGGGTTGAAATAAAATAGAAGTGAGCCGCTATTTCCTATTTAGGTCATCTCATCATCAAATTGTACGTGACAATTGACAAGAGAGCTGTTATATGGTATACCCTAGATTTGTTTGAATTGGATTTGGAATTGGACACAAAATGTGTGTTGATGTTGATTAATATCTCATCGCTCCTTTAGAATGGATGAGAGTGTTAAGAGTGCTATCGAATCAATTTGTAGCTAAACATGTTTGGTTATGGTGTTGTTGTTGTTGAATGTATATAATATACATATATTAAATTGCGGGCGCATTATGGAATTGTAAACACCAGGCCTGTGTATTAACTTGCTTTGAAAATGGGACAGTTTTCCCTGTTTTTTTTTTTTGTAAACAAAATTATAGTTTATTTTAAAAGATATTCGTGTACAAATTCTGCATTTAATAGTACCTTGTAAAGGGTTTTTTTAGGCGTTAGTTTTTCAAGAATAAATAAAACGCATATAATTTAATGTTATGGCCAAAAATAAAAATAAATCTTTATTAGAAAGTTATGGGTCTGCCATTATGTTTTAAAAATGATTTTGCCCAATTTTCGAACGCTTTTTGCCGTATGGGTTTACTTTGGTGCCGTATGTCAGCAATAACGCGCCGAATATTCTCTCTCAAGGCGTCAATCGTTTCGGGTATACCTACGTAGAGAAGTAGCCCCACAAAAAATAGCCCAACGGTGTTAAATCGGACGATCTGGATAATGCGCTCTTTGAATAAATAGATGTGTCGCTTGAACCGAACCGAGCGTCCTTGAGCATAGATCAAGTGACAGCTGTCAAGAAGAGCAAATCCGAAAAAAAGTATAACCATGATGTAATACTACTTAGACGTGTAGTTACACGTCTAAGTTTTCAAGTTTCATTTATAGATTCCATAAATATTAATTGTTTGATATTAATTTTCTTACCACCTTCAATTATTTTGGGCATTCATTACCAACTTTAAATTTTGGGGATTTTGTTAAAGAAAAACTGAGCATATATGTTTTTTTTTTCTATTACATTCAAAGACATGTTAAAAGTAGTTACAATATATGTATGTATGTATATTTGACTTGGGAAAAAAATTAAAACCAATCCGGTTTCCCCAATAAATGCTTTTGGGATTCGCAGCAGTAACAACATTAAATTGTTGTTATTATTATTATTAATATTTCAATTTTTTAGGTTTGTCTTTAAGCTTTTTTATATTTCGTAATAAGAAAAAAGCAACCGCCACACAATTTCTGTACAAATTAGCCGCTTTGTTGTTTCTTATCTTATGGTGCAAGTAGTTAAACCAAAGGCTTCTTATCAATTTTGAGGGCAAAAGGTAATTTTTGTAAGTTTAGTTAAGTTCGGACGGGACGCCATAGAGTCTGTGTGTAATCAGAATGAATTGTTAATGTGACAACTTGTGTGTTATTGTCACACGAGATCATTAATTTGGATTTTTTTTTAAATATGACGAACCAATATTGGGGTCAAACTATGAGTAAAAAGTTATCATCTTCAAGTTCGAAAGAAATTTAAATTGAAATTGTAAGTATTGATTTGTTTTATCAACGGGTGGTTGTTCTATAAGATTTTCACTTGTAAACGTTTGATTATTTACAAAATGCGACGATTGAATCTGTACTATTTTATATGTTTGAAATTCGTCATAGTCTCGAAAAATTAAGTTGTTTCTTTGGTTTATTTTTAAAAAAATATTCTCAATTCTTTCTGCCAATTAAAAGTATCTACTAATATAGTTTTTAATTTAGGTTTTTTTTAAAGGAAAGCGATTTATGAAATTACTTCTTACAATCTTACACATTTTTCGAATAAGATGTTCATATAGTTTCATTTTTCATAGAAAATGTTTAATAACAACATACAGATCTTAATAACATAAAAATATTGATTTGTTTGCTTTTTAGAGACTTTAAATCCCGGTAGTTTGCCATACTATTAGGTTCAAATTTGTTTATTTACCAGGAGCCATTTCTTCGGGAACTTAAAATCATCAATTAGAATCGCACCGTAGAATAAACCACCTTAGCACATTTTTTTTAAGTTGTCAAATACCATATATTTAATACGTTTGACCATAAGATGTCCTTGTTTTTGGCCCTGGAGTCCCTGACATTTGTTTTAAGATCATCTTAGAGTTTCATTATTTTAAAATCAATGACCTTTGATGATTAAATCTCCTTTCCACAATTTTTAAAAGTGGTTTGCTTCAATATTTTGCTTAAACTCTTATTTAATTGGTATTTTCTCTTTCAAGAAAATCCATATTTTTCTTTCATCCGAAAATTGACCCAACTTCGGATTCTGAAGAGAACTAGCTCAAAATGAATAAGGTGATTCCATCAAAAACATTAACTGTCTTCTGTGTGTATTTCTGAGCGAATTATAAGTTCGTTTTTTTACTATTTCTCCCATCAAATCTAACCAAATCTGTCTTTGTTTGTCAAAACATAAAATATTTATTAAGATCATTGCAATTTGGAATAATTTGCCTTTTGCCTTTGTTTTATGATTGGCATACTTTTTGCTAACTGTACCATAAATTCAAACAAGAAATTGATATAATTGCAGTATAGTTAAATTATAAAACTTGCAAGGATGAAATACATTTTAAAAGCAGTCATTAATTATTGAATGAAATGAAAATCTGTGTTTGTATTATTTGTTCCATCACTGAAGGTAACCCCATTTTTCCTATTGACAAAAAAAAAAATCCGAGAAAAATTAAAGCTAAAACGAATATTTTACTGATAGCATGCAATGGCTTTATTAATGTTTTTTTCCCAGAAATGCCTTAAAATATAAAGTCGTATTTTAATTAATAGTGCATCAACAAAACAATGAGATAGCATGTAAATCAACATAATATAAGTTAAGTATTTTGTATGCGTAGCTCTTGTCTTCTTATGCATTTGCCACACTTTTCCGATAAAGTAGAATTCCATGAAAATAATTGTTATGTTTATAAATAAGTCTTCTTAATTTTATGATTATTCGTTTCCAAGGTGGTTCTGTTTCTAAATATAGAAAATCTGTATTTCTTCAAATGGCACGTACGTGGGAACGCATAATCGTTTAAGCAATTTTATAGCGCATTAAATAACATTACATGCTCGAAGCTATGTTTTTTTCATAAACTAGGACATCAGATATCCCAAATTTTAATGGAATGGTATAAAGCGTTCAAGTAAGCTTTACAAGAATTCCAATTTCACCGTTCAATACTCAGAAACTATAAAACATTTTCACAAGCAATGCTTAGTAATAAAATAAATATAACTTATGATACATTCTTAAAATAAAAAAAAAATGGATCCTACAAAACTCGAGTTATAAATCTCTAAAATTACCATAAAGTATAAATACGCACGTCGATCATAAGCATAAATATCTCTAAAGCCGATTCTAGCCTTTTAGAATTCGTTAAATCAACCTATTAAATTAAATTAACATGCTGTTGAAAACACATCAGACCCTCGAACTTGCCACTGTTTTTCTCATGCCACTTTATAAACCACCACCCAATGCATAATTTTAACCAAGTGGGTATTTACTACCTCTATACCTTCTTATATTGGGGCACTCGCACTTCTCTCTAAGTGGAATAACCATATAAACAATTCGAAATTTTATAGTCCTAAGAAAACCCACATAAAAATGCCTATATAAACAACAAAAACGGTTTTAAACTCTTAAATCTAAAGAAAATGGATTTCCAGTTGCTCCCTAGGTGGTGATGGTGTACCATTCCTGGAGCCCATTTCTCAATGCATTATTACATAAATGTCATTTTTAATGAACAAAACATGCACCATATATAGAATAGAGCTCTTGGTATGCTGCACAACGCTCTTACGTGCGTCGTCATCGTCGTGTACATTGGTATAATCCGTCTTAAAGAGGGGAACAACTGAATTCCATTCATAATGTTGTTTAAACGAATTGGACAGACAAAAATGTATCTTTTGGAGGAATCTACGTTTTTAAGATGGTTTGTCTTTCTGTATGGAAGCATACCTAATCCAAAGGATCAAATGGGAAGAGTATAGAGTATAGGGTTCTTTTAACAATGGATTGTAGGTAGCTTGAGTAATATGACTTCATAAAGACGAAGGCAGTAATATATAAAGAAAATTAGAGTTGTGAATCTCCTAGAAGATAATACAAATTTTTTTCTATCAAGGTGTATTCTCCTTACAAATGTGAATGCGGTAATTGACGAAGCTCAACAAAAACTCGAGACTGAAAGTGTTCTTTGTTTATACACTTTGAGAAACCGAGATAAGGAACAAACCTTAAAATACCCTGAGGTAAGATTTGTTTTGGTGTTTTTCCTGTGAAGTAAAGGCAAGTTATTGATTCTGGAAAAAAAATTTACAAGTGCAATGAAGGGGAATTGAATACACATTGGTTTAAAAGCTGAAATCATTTAACATTTACGAAAACAAACATTTCCACCTTCTCAAACTCGATTTTGATCATAAAAATTGTACTAATTCAAATGTGTTGATGGTAAAAAGGAAAAATATTCGAAATTTGACAAGTTGCAATGCACTCACGTCCCTTCTTTCCAAGGTCATGGAAACGCTGATTAATTATCAGCTTAAGAAATATCTTGAAGAACGAAAGCTTCTTAATGACCGGCAGTATGGCTTTCGTAGCAATAAGTCCACTGGTGATCTCATGGTTTATCTCACCGAACAGTGGAACAAATCTTTACATCGTTTTGGAGAAAGTAAGATTATTGCACTTGATATTTCAAAAGCATTTGATAGAGTTTGGCACCAAGCTCTCTTATCGAAAATGCGATGAATCTCTTCTTCGTTGGATTAGAAATTACCTTTCGAACCGTTCAATACAAGTTGTATTGGATGGTTTCAAGTCTGAAATTCATAAAATAAATGCTGGTGTCCCCCAGGGCTCCGTTTTGTCTCCGACTCTCTTCCTTATATTCATAAATGATCTTTTGTCTGCCACTTCTAATCCATTAAACTGTTTCGCGGACGACAGTACCCTCAGATTTTCATATTCGTTTCTAGATTCACATCCTTGTCCTTCGGATGTGGAACTACAACGGCAGCGTATGATATAAGCTCATTAAATTCTGATCTTGACTGCATTGTCCAATGGGGAATCAAAAACCGTGTAGAATTTAATGCTTCGAAAACTCAATGCTGTCTCCTGTCGTTAAAGCGTAACATACCCCCGATGCCGCTATCTATGAGTGGCACTTGCATCTAGGAAACTAATCAACTGTCAGTACTCGGTATGTGTATCACAGATCACCTTTTATGGAATGATCACATATTTGATATTGCCAAAAAAGCTGCCAGGTGCTTATAGGATTTCTCCGACGGTGCAAGAAATTTGTCACCCCTTCTGATCTGGCTGTAATTTAAAAAGCCTTCATTCGTCCAAAACTTGAATATAACTCCCATATTTGGGCAGGTGCCCCTAAAACAAGTTTGATCCTTTTAGATAGGATACAAAAAAGAGCTTTGAAAATGATCGGCGATAGAACTATAACCAAAACATTTACATCTCTCGAACACCGGCGTAATGTTTCATGCCTTTCGTTGTTTTACAGATACTTTTACAAACAATGTTCTGTCGAATTAGCCAGTTGCATTCCCCCCCTCAAACAATTCAGCCGTAATACTCGCACTTCCAGGAATGCTCATCAGTTTACCCTCGAGCTCAATTTCGGACGTACTGTTATTAATAGAGATTCTTTTTTTAACCACTCATCGAGAATGTGGAATGCTTTACACAACTCTGTTTTCCCCTCCCATTTCAATATTCAAAATTTTAAGACCGTGCACCGGTTCTCCTCTTAAATCCTTTCCTATTTTCCTAATACTCGCACTGTGTTTAACCGTAAACGTGTTAAGGGTATTAATATCCCCTTGAGTGCCTGTACTTTATATAAAAAAAAAGAAGACCTTTAAAGAAATCGAATTTTGGAGACGTTATGATTACAGTGAGTTTTTTTTGGAGTGCATGGTGTTGTTAGACTTAAAAATGTATTTTTTTAAAATTATTTTATTTATAGAAAAAAAAATCAGTCAAAAATACATAATTCTGAACAATCTTCACAATTATTTTGTTTCAATTTAAATTCATATACAAGAATTTTTTATTGCCTGCATAATTGGTGCTAAAAAACCAGTAACCTTCATTGAGCGAATACATACGCCTTAGCGGTGTATTTTCTTTAATAAAACCCTAAGGACTTACAAACAATTTCAAAAAGAAAAATGTTCTCACACTTTTTTACCTGCAAAAGAAGATGGTGACATATCAAATGCAACATTCATCCAATTTTGTGTTGCTCTAAATTCTACTACCTATATATTTTCGTCTCAGATTTGTATCATCTACTTTAATTGACGACTCCCATGATGATCGTGATATATGAAGGTAAAGATCTCTATATACATACCTCTATGCAGGTGAACTCAAGATTCTAAGAAATGATTGACGGGTGTAGAAATTAAATCCATCCAATTGAATTAAAAACAATAATAGAACAGGTAGATTGCCTTCACTGTATAGTGTTTCCAAAAGAAAACATTCCTAATCTTCATCATACTATTAAAAGGTTTTGCAATTGTTCGAGCTGACCATGTTCTTAAGGTAGGAGTTTCAACACTTGCATTTTTTAAAGATGTATGTATGTTAAAATTGTATTTTTTGTTTCAACTACATATAATGTCTTACTTTATAGATATTCTCTAACGATTTTGAAATCAAGTCCGTGATTACTTTTACAAAACTAAAACTAATAAGTTTGAAAAGGATGCAATTCCAACGATCAACACAACCATCAGTACGTGCTTGAAGTGTTTTTAGGGCTTATCGATTTATAACACCAAATTCAGAATTTTTAAACCATTTATTTTCTTATAATGTGCATTACGAATATTCATAAATACATCAACTTAATGAACCCTTTAATTGTTATTCTTCTTACTATAATACATCTCCGCATTTGTGTGGTGTTGGTTTGAGAAACATACAGATTTGTTTCTGAATTAAATAGGTTTGTTGGCATCTTGAATGTTTCCATTAAAAAGTTTTTAGGCGTTTTATGTTTTCTTCATAGAAATTCTAACATATAAAAAACATTCTTTCACAAAACAAGAACAACTATAATTATTAATATGCGTTGAATTTATACAATACCCACACTTTTGAATATCTTTTTAATATTCAAAACAACCTTTATCAATTAACAATGCTGCCCCGACGCGGCTGGTCTCCGCGCCAGTGAATACTCATCATTGTTTAAAATGTATAGAATTTGATTTATGGCTTTTTGTCCCGCTGTTAACCTGCATTGACTTTCGACAACCCTTTCCTTTGACAAGCTCTATAGGCTAAGTCAGTTTATGCTATCGCACGGTAGTGCGTTTCTTAAATATTTTAAAATATTGTCTTGACATAGAAGAAATATACACCATAACTTCCTGAATAAATATTTAAACCCAAGTACCTAATTGCAGTATTCGTGAACATACATTTTTATTACGCCTTTATTAGACCTTCAATACTGTTTATTTTTTTTGTTTTGTTTAATGTTATTTTCTTTGAAAAATTCAAATTGTCGCAGGTGCGGGAGTAAGGTCAGCCTAAATATGAGTCGTGCTGTGCTGGCTGGTTTTTGAAATTTAAATTTAACCCGTTTAAGGCACGATCTATAAAAGACAATATTCCGGAAATCCTCGAACAATTTGAGAAATTCGAAGAAATCAAGTGTTTTATGTTTTTACATACGTATTGTTTATTTTTAAAGTACCATATATTTAAGCATTAATTTTGATTTAAGTTTTGGGCATTTTGTTTATTGAGTGTTTCTAGGAAAACAGAACTATACAAATACTTCGCTAAATCAGGCGTGATGGGCAGACGTGCGTTTCAGAATGAACTGAAATAATTTGCTCAAATAATAATGTTGTATTAAACAAAAAATGTATTTTCCCATTACTTGTTTTATAAAATCAAATAATCTTTCAAATCTAGAATCTCATTTTGAATTCTTATATGTACATACATTGTACATGAACATGTTAATGTTACATTAATGTTACAATTACAACAATGCACTGAATGCAAAGATTTGAAAGAATTGCAGAGATAAATTTTCAAAAATAGCTATGCCCTCATAAGCAGACCTTGGAACTCTACATTAAAAAAGATATTTCAAATCCATTTTTTAGAACATTTGCTTCATTGTTATGAAATATCTAGTTTAGCATTCAATAAACATAATACCTAATACCAAGAGTTTGAAATTAATACACAATTATTTAAATCCGGAACTATCGTTTTTTTGTAAAATGTGCCGTTTGTGAGCTACGAGGTTTGCTTATGAGACCGTCAAAATATATGGGGATTGCAGCATTTGACGTATATGAGTCTTAATAAGCCAGGTTTGAAGAATTTCTTTTCCCGCTTCCTGAATTCCAAGGGTCTTAAATCAAGTTTTTAGTTTTCTTTCAGTGCTCCGTCTCAATTATGTCCAGTGGCCAGTTAAATACTAATGTTTCGAACAACAGTATCTTGAGTGTTTCTTTTATGAATTGCGCAGTGAAAACAAATAAGACAAACTCCTTGGAAAGTGCTTAAACCAAATTAACCAAGTTCCCCAATTCAGATTTAACTAATTAAATGTCCCCTTAGACACCCAAATTAAAAAAAAATATGAACAAATTCTTTAATAGCCTTTCTGAAAAATGTTTGAAATTCAAAAATATTTTAAGAAATAAAGTTATGCCACGAAAAGTTGTCATTAAGTCTTCATAAACATAAAAATTCTCTAAACCGAACATTTAATTCGAACTAGCAAGAAAATATAAGTAACTAATAAAACATTTCTAAATATAGTTCTAGGTATTTCTTATGTTTAACAACAAGAGAAATTAATTTTATTTTGATTTATTAAAACATTTCAATATATTCAAAACTAAAGTAACAATAAATCAATTCATTTCCAGAAATTCAAAATATTCACACCAATTTTCATAATAGAAACGGGAATTATAATATCACACTTCAATTAATTGTCACTTTTCTTCCTACATCCAGGAAAATACTAATGTATCTGAAGGCTATAAATGCATTGCATACGTGATGCATAGTGCCACGCCGCGCGCCGGCCGCCGCCGCCGCACAGTGTGAGAATTCGCTCATTTAGCGGAATTAAATTAATAGCGGTTACGAGTTTTACCTTTTGATAATTCTTTTTTTGCAGGATTAATTATAAATATGTGAATAATGAAATTTAACAACAATTATTAAAATACTTTGTTAATTTTTTTTTTACAGAGCTTTAAAAGTACTCGTTTTTTGCAGTTTGATAGACCCTTCTTAGCAAAGGAATTTCGCTCAGAAAAAAAGCTTATGCTTGATTTTTTTGGTCATATTTATAACTAATAGATACCAATATGAAATTAAAATAGAATTTTATATATACTTAGCCAAAATTTTAATGAACGGAGTTCTGAAACTACGTGTTTTATGCACTTAGGTAAGCACATCAGGAACAATTAAATTATGCTGAAAAAAAACGTTTGTTCCTTTTTACTTATATTTATTAATAAAAAACATAAAATACATAAATTAAAATAAACATTATTTATATTTTTTTACAAAAAAGACCTTAAAAACAAGGTTTTTATATTATTTAGTTGCATTTAAAAGGTCTAAGATTTAATGCTTGATAGCACTTTTTTTCCTTTTCGGAATGCACCTTATACTGGCTATAAAAGGGTCCGATGTTATCAATAGCCTATTTAAAAGACCCGTTATTGTGTCCAACAGCGAAGTTTTTCTCGTTAATAGCTCACGATATTTGCTGTTTTATTTGCTCCTAGCTTCTTGCGCTTCCTCCGAAAGTTGGTCAATCGGCAAAATCGGTGGATTAAACTAATAATAATTTAATTGATTTCAACTATTAAATTATCTACAATTCATGTTTATACACTTTGTTCTATTGAAATGAAAATGAAAAAGTTATAGTTAAAAACAGATTTTCAATAAAAATGTCTTTAAAAGTCCAAAATCGAGAAAAAAGAAAGAAAACTTTTAAAATAACATTTATTTTGAAAATTGTTTTTTTTTTTTATTGAATTATAACTTTTTTATTTTTAGTCCTACATAAAAAGTTTATTTACATAAATTGTAGAGAATTTAATTATCTACAAGATAATGTCAGTATTTTTTGCGAAAAATAACTATTTTCAAAATATCACGTAGAACTCTTATCACCCCTTTATAGAAGATGTCCCCTCAATAAGAGGGAGGGGGTGTGTGGTGGGTTGAGCTCCAAAAATCGAAAATTATACTCACACTTAACTCCCCTACACATACAAAAAAAAAATCTTGTCAATGTAGCACTTCATGTTAATATAAGTAAAATAACAATTATTTTGACATTCATTTTTTGCTGAAGGCCATTTCGAAAATGAAAAAAAAATGTATGGGCGTCGCACCTATGCGCAGCAACTTAAAGCGGTTAATTATAGCAGACATATCAGGCTTTAAAATGCATATAGTCTCGCATCCGAATAACACCGAATAATTTATTTTTTTCTCTAATGAATGTTCAAATTGTATAAAATTACGCTTTTTTTTGTACCCTATCCTCCAACAAATATATTTAAACACCATATAAATTAAAATTTTACTTTCTTTTCAATTCTCCGATATCCTGTTAATAAAATAAAAGCAAAACTTTCAATAAAAACTGAACCGCGCACTCACAAAAAAATAAAGACCTAAACCACCTTAATTGGCCAATTGCCACCGAAAAAATGACTAATTGCAACTTTGACATCAATTATCTTCGTTCTACATCACTCCTGCTTAACAATTCTTTCTAAATCGGTTAGTAGAAGGTTTAGGCTCCAAGTAAAACCAACTTTTACATCAGTTTGTGCATATCATTTTTTTAATTAAATTCCGCTAGATTTGCGAATTCTCACACTGTGCGCCGCCGCCGGCCGGGTTCGTAGGCGTCTTAACGTGATAAGTTCCTTGTCGGCACTATTGTGGACATTATTTATCTTTCGTTTCTTTTTGTCAAGCGTTAATATCGTTGGGTCAGACAATAAAATATTATATGTATGTGACGTAGACATATTTATCATGAAGTGCTATGAGAGATATGTATAGTTTTAAGACATACATTTAATGTAAGTACCTATAGAAAATCAACGAAACAAATTGCTTGAACATTAAAATATATTTCAAATGATTGATTGCTGACAGTTGGAAAAAGATTTCTTTTAGTGTATGGAGCCGATGACGGATAGACTACAATGCAATTAGTGTAACATTACCTTTAGGTGTAATTATGATTGCCAGCTAGTTTTTCTTTTTATATAAGCAGTGGGCTTGAGATAATAAAAATAGAAATGAAGGTATAATTAAACCGCAATTCAACATGAGTACACCAAATGTTGCCTAAGGCTTAACACATAAGTAAGTCTTGCACCTACAAAAATATTAAAACAAACAACATAAATTTAGCGTTAGAATACAAAATAAATAAATATATATGTATAATATATGTTATATATAAATTGTATCTCTGCTAATGAAACGTATACAAGTATATAAATGTTCAGGTTAACGTAGAGATCATTGAAAAGATTAGAATAAGTATATACATATTTACATATCTAAAAAAGAGGTGCAATAATAATAAGCTTCAAACCAATGCCCAATTACACTGCTCGAAAAAATGACGTTTTTTTCTGTCCCACAAACAAGATGTCTTAAATTCGAATTCCACCTTTAAATTTTTTCTATCACATCAGGTTTTTAAAATATGCACCTTAAAATATGCTAAAAACAACCAAAAAAAGCGTTTTTGCGGCTAAGTTAAAACTCGAAATATCTCTAAACAATAAATTCTATGATGATTTTTCAAAGTTCTAATCTTTCTCTTCTAGATACAATTTAAATCATTTTAGTTTCTTACTAAGTTTCTAGAAATTCTAATTAGTTATGAGTCTTTGCTTGATTCTTTATGAAATTCTGAGCAAACCTTTAGTTTAATACATTCATAATTTTGATAAATACTTTTTGGACTTTTTTCGAATCCAAACTTTAATTTTAACAATTTGCTGCAGTTTTAAAAATACCCGTTTTCATTTTTTTTATTTTTTTTATGTATTTCAAAAATTTGATAGAATTGTTTAGGCAACAGATTTGTTACAAGAAGAAAACTTACTTCCAAATTGTTTTGCATAACCTGACGTGATACATTAATTTTAAGGTTTGATTTGAATTAAGGCCATGAAATATGAAAACCTATTGGCGAAGTGCAATTTTATTGCCGAAAGAAAACCTTGTCGCCCAGTGTTATTTTATATAAGATTTCACCATCAGTTTTTAAAAAATGTTTGATATACTTTAACAAATTTAATTTAAGTTAATACATTTTTTTATTCCAAATATTTTTTTAGAAAATGTTTAAAATTTCTGAAACAAAATCTTTGTGATTTTCTTGGTGCAGGGAATTAACTTCACGGGAACTACCTTCACATGGGAACTAACTTCACCACTAGTGGGAATTAATTTCACTTTTTTTTGGTGAAGTTATTTCCCACTGAAGGTGGGAGATAATTTCACTTTTTTGTGGGAATCAATTTCACTTTCATGTGAAGTTAACATAAGTTGAAGTTGAAAAATGACAGATACTTGTTGCTCGATTGAAATTTTTGAAATTGGAGCCTAAAACAAGTTTTTTTGAATTGATACCACGGCGTACTAACAGCTAGGTATGTAAGGGGGGGCATTCTGCCCCCCTGCAACCCCCCTGCTTGGGATCACTATAGGATTTGGGATGGGTGCGAGTTTGGGTATATGCAACGAACACGAATGCGTTGTGATTCTTTCATAACTGTGAGCCATACTTGCTTTTTTTTTGTTGGGAATTTCTTTGATTTTAGTGCTCAAATGCAAAAGTTCTTTGCATATACCCAAACTCTCACCCACCCCAAATCCAATAGTGATCCCAAGCAGGGGGGTTGCAGGGGGGCAGCATGCCCCCCCTTACATACCTAGCTGTTAGTACGCCGTGCTATCAATTCAAAAAAACTTTTTAGCAAAAGTAGCTATTCTAGACAATAAATCAACCATTTTGGCGTATTTTGTATGTAAAAAAGTGAACTTTAAAAAATCGGCGTTGTTTGCATTATTTTTTTGGCCTTATTTCTTTTTATAAATCAAAATAAAGCCAAATTGTTTTTATTTCGTTTTGAACAAATTTGAAATTTGGTGTTGTTTCATTTGGTACTATTTCACGTCACCAATTCAACGCTTGATATTTTTTCAGATATTTCAATCGTAGGTGGGAAGTTACTTCACACAATTTTCTGATGAAATTATTTCCCGCCTTCAGTGGGAAATAACTTCACTGGTGAAGTTAGTTCCCATGTGAAGGTAGTTCCCGTGAAGTTAATTCCCTGCACCGATTTTCTTCCCCCGGTTGTACTCCTAAAATTACAGAATATCTTTTATGACAAATTGAAGAACTGGCAGTTATTCGTACTACTCCGTTAATTCATCTTTATTTTTTTATATAATTTTTTAATTATTGAAAATGTAATTAAAATAATTGAAACCCTGACGCACCTTTCACCTATAATGTCAGTTACTGGTGAAAAGTTCGTATATGGTTTTTAAACCCGATTGGAGTAGGATACGGGACCCTCCTAGTGAACAGAAAATAAAAGATCTCCTTAGTCGGTTTTCGAGCGTCTGACAAAAAATAAAAAATACAAATATTTTTTACAGTTACCTATGTACTATATTTCATTAAGTTTATTTATTTTCGTTTTCTTAATGTAAATTAATTAACCAAATAATTCCCAAACCACTAATAAAAAAACAACAATCAATTTGACATTGGGTTTATATTGTTTTTATATTAACTTTCAATCGCACTTGTGTTAAATACGCCTCTCAAATAATTTTAAGACTTTTACGATAAGACCCAGCCTGATTTTAAATAACTGTATATTCATACATAGTCATTAAGTTCGTCTAATTTGATTGAAGTGATAAAATTTAAATTATTCTCTTTTAACTTTACATTTCTGATACTGAAAGATCATGATGATTTTTAACTTGCGACTAATGGTAAGTATTGCATTCGTACAAAATTTATAACTCTGTATTTTAATGAAACATGACATTGCGATGGTAGAAAAGTCTGTCTGCTCTCGCCCCTACAACCCAAACCATTGGTTCGATTGAGTTCAAACTTGGAAGTTATGGTTTTGAGTAGATTCTCGTAAGTTTTTTTTTGTTTACTTTTTTTTAAGACTAAGGGCCCTTTCACACCAAACGAATCCGAATCAATCAGAATCACTCCGAATCAAGTTGAATCTGATTAGTCATCTCCACTCTTTCACACCAGCTGAATCAACCTGAATCAATAAAAATCCTTTCATCTTCTTTTTGTTTTCCTTCTTTTAGTTGCTTATGAGCTATCATCATGGACGTCCATCTCGTATGGTTGTTGATTCAAGACTGACCGGACGAGGAATCTGACAGGTTGAATCAAGTGCGACCTCGAATCAAACCTGATTGAACCAAATTCGTCCGGTCTGAAGGCGGGAAAAGAATCCCTTCACATTTAAACGGAGCGCTCGAAGCCGAATCTTGGTCAATCAGATACAACTTGATTCGGAGTGATTCTGATTGATTCGGATTCGTTTGGTGTGAAAGGGCCCTAAGAGTAACGGTGGTCCCCAACCAAATTTTTGGGTCAAAACTCGAAAATTCGAATTTTCTCAAAAATGTTCTCTAAATTTTATCTTAACTTGACTTCTTTCAATAAAAAAACTGTTATTTTGTTTTTAAATTTTCTCAAGAACTAATCAACGGATTTCAATAATATTTTTGCACAAGCTTCCATACTGTCTTAATAATATTTTATAATCAAAAATGTCAAATTTTACTTTTTGGGTTTTTAGAAGCACACAATTTTTTTTCAAAATTCGATATCTCAAAAACGAGAACGAAAATCAAATGTTGAACGTATACATATGTATGTTAATAAGTTCTAAAAACTGCATACCAAAAATGTATTTTATTTCAAATTGAAAAATTGTGTATAAACAAAATTAATTTAAAACACCGCTCTAACAATTTTCGAAAACATACGAGTTCTATATGTAAACAGAGGCCTTGGATACAGGAGCAAGTTCGTGCGATCTAGTCGTGCACTTAATTTTATAAAGTAGTTGATTTAGTACTGTATAGCTACTAGCGGATAACATCTGTCTGCAGTTCAGGCTACATTGTTGCATATACATATTAATCTTTTCAGTTCAAATTAAAGTTAACTTAATGGCAAAAAATTGCACGCATAATATGCTTAATTTTTCCATACTAAAAATTTATTTTTGTCGAATAGTTAACGAGAGATCAAAGTTCGAATCAAAAGGGTCGTTCCTGACTTCAGCGAACCATTAATGAGTTTAAATTTTTCCACAATGAACAGAGAGCCGTGTGCTCGAAATTCTAAATTTTGTGAATCGGATACAGACGCCAGCTTGGGAGACAGCTTAGGTTATGAGTTTCAGGAGGGTTTCAGAGACTCCACACCATTTGACTCGTGTGTAGTTGAGGGAGGAATAATCATTGTTTATTGGATCCGATTTTTGTAGTTCATTGGCCTCGGAAAAAAGATACAAATATAAATGAAATTGTAACTTAGGGGGACATCTCGCTGGTATTTTGTATATGTTTTGGTCCATTTAAAATCGGACAACCCCCAGATCATTGTTTATTGTGATTTGCGTATATAAAAGTAGCATGAAATTCTACCCCATGTCACTATTTTTTTGTATAAAAAGGTGGGATGCAAAACGATTTTACATTGCAATGTCCATATAGTTATATGTTGGTAAACGTGATATTTGTGGGTTGATTTATTTATATTTTAATACTGGTACAATAAGCTCAATTTAAAATGTGTATATGTTTATCACTGTCTATCTACACGCATTCAAAGTTCAGATAAGTTTAATCATATCAAAAGCGTATTTCCACCCTAAAAACTTCATATAAGTAAGTGCGTTTTTTTCGTATTCCATATATAGTACAGTGACAAATTGCCAAAAAAAACGATCCGCAGTAGTCCGGTTTTTATATTTGAAAGTTGATACAACTGAATATTTGCCAGAATAATTTATCAAAAAATCCCAAAAAAAATAGCGAAATTCAGACCAGCTGATTTTTGATAGTTGACTATCAAAATCAAGAAAATACGTCTGTGTAATGTGATAGTCGATTTCAAAGTTTTAACCAAACAACTTGAAATAAAATAAAAACTTCAAGAAGGGGGTTTGTTCGTAGACTACTACATTAACATGTGGTGTTAAAGCGAGCTTGAAGCTCGCCTAAATTCTGTATATACCTGAATCGAGTTGAAATAAGCTCGATTCGCCTCGATTCCGGTTGGGGATCGGAGTCCAGTCAAAATTTGTAAAGAAAACCCTGTGTGGAGGAGTTGGTTTTACAGATGATGCATTATGGTCTGTTTATTTGCATGTTTGTGTACAAAAAATATAGTTTTGTTTTAATCAAAGTAAAAAAAAAATTGCACATATAGTAGGTAGCATATTCTTATATGGTGCTGAATTTTCAGAATTATCGAAACACCATTTGCATTTCAGGAGGTGCTGTCAAACTTAATCATTTTTAAATCTTCTTGTGCGGTGGAAACACCAAAAAGATAAGATTTATCTAATCTAAACTGAGATAAACCTTTTGTGGAAACATAGCAAAACTTAATTATCTTTTCTATTGTTTTCTCTTGCAAAATAAGCCCAGTTAGTCCATTTTCACTAACAAAACCAAATAATATCAACAGTAATAGATTGATTTTTTTCCCCAATGGAAAACACACATGATTCCAAATGCACAACTACTCAACGAACACAGCCATCGAGATAAAAATGCAATTTCAATCGTACCAACATTTAAGAACGAAATCACATAAGATCCATTCGAGACTCGTATAAAGGTCAAAAACCCATCCATAGTAAGATTCTACTCTAACTTTTATCGGTGTTATTCATACTGTGGATATTGTTTTTGTTATTTGTGTAAAATCCTACTATACTATGGATAGATTTTCCAACAAAACACGGGTAGTGTTGGAATTATTAAGCCATATGAAATAAGTAGATTGAACAATGACATACCTTGAAAAATGTAACGAATTTATTTAAAGTTATTTGTGCTTGGGTCGGTATGTCTATATATGTAAGTACATTTTTGCGTGCGTGTATAGTGTATACCCCTCCATTAAATGTTTACTTGTAGAAGGTCAGTTTTATTATAAAAATATCACCTTATTAAATATTTATTTATACATGTAAAAATAGGATCTATTTTATTTACCAGACACCACTCCTGCAAAATCCTCCTGCAATTTATGTAGTTTTTATGTTTTAACTTGGCCTTAAAAAAACAATTTGGTTGTCTTTAGCATCCTTAAAGGATCATATTTAAAAGCCTGATGTGACAACTTAATCCTTGCTTTGTTTGTGTGGTATAAAAAACGTAATTTTGTTTACCAGTGTTATTCTTACCTGAAAATGTCAATTTTTAACAAGTAATTGATTGTTTCCATAATCTTTACAAATACCAAAACGTTAGATTGATATTCATTTTTTCTTATAAAATTATACAGATCGCTTTTGAGAGGAAAAGTTTTATTTTTGTATTTAATGTATGACAGTCAAAAATTAAAAATAAGGATCGTATTAATTTGTATATTGATACAAAAAATTGAAACAGCAAAATAAGTAGGTACATACATATATCGGTCTCTATATGATTAGTGTATGTCATAGTCGTTTGAACTGGAGTCTAAATTTAACATCAAATAAAATATCTCGCAACGTTATTTTCTCAATCAGTTTGTTTATTTTTAACGTTTTATAGATTTAAAAACAGCTTAAACGTAGGTTCTGTAGTGTTTATTTTTAGACTTCAGGCTATCGTTTCAAAATGGGTTTAAATTGTCTATGATTAACTTAAACTGAAGTTTAGTTTAGCAAAGACAAAATCAGAACTTATCAAAGGACTATGATAATGGCCCCATATGATGAAGTTGATTCTTTATACTCTTGTGCAACTGTAATTAAAGAAATAATTATGAAGAGAATGTTTTGAAGCAATCATTTTATCATTCAAAAGATTTCTAAAAAGTAAATACCGCCATATTATAATTGCTTTATTTAATTATGCATACCGCATAAATCTTCCAACTGTTTTTATTAATTTAACTATGTAAGTTTGTAGTGTATATAACGTTAGAAATATGAGAATTTTCTCATAATAAACCTCAATTACTAAATTATTGCCTCGGATTAATTAAATAAAAACAACTTGTCATTTAGTTCAGATGAATGCATCCAATCTTAACTGCAGCGCGCGCCGCGGCCGCCGCCATCGCAATGAATTAAAATTCCATTTGTCAATTCCTGTTAAACTAGCTAAAGCAGCTCTTTCTATTCCATCGATCAAAATAGAATTACTATTTTGCATCACATAATTTTACCAATTTAATTGGTCTCGTGTCGTAAAGTTACAAATTGAAGCACCTCCAACGCACTTGCAACAAATCGAAAGTGTGCCTGGCGTCTCGGGTTATCTCCTTACGGTCGGCGGCGATAGGCTTCTCGTATCTCTTTGTTGATGCACCATATACTCGTAGTACCGCTTGCTTATCATTGCTGCAAGTACCAATTAATTGTAATTAATATAAGCGAATGTCATCGTGACTGCGTGATGCAAGTTGTTGCAATCAGCAAGTTCCGATTCCTATTGCGATAATTATTCTGGGATATCTAGTTCAATAGTTCAGTTGATCAATGTTCAATGTCATGTGTGGAAAAAGATATATTTTGTTTATATTTTTCAAAAAAAAAAAACATGTGCGCACAGCTGTTTATGTACAATTTGTTTATTTAGTATCTACAAAAATTAAAATTCCTTTTTCTTTTTATTTTCAGTTGGATTTCCTATTTTGTTGTTCTTTCTGTTGGGCGATCCGTACAAAAGAGGTTTTTTCTGTGACGACGAGTCTTTGATGCACCCCTTCCATGAATCTACAGTCAAGAGCTGGATGTTGTACATTATCGGATTAGTGATACCGGTGGGAATTGTAAGTTTAAACAAGTAATTGATGTTTTATATAACACTGGTCTTAAATCTTACCTACTATAGTATTGTATTTTAAATATTAAAGAATTATCAACACTGTCACAAAAAAAGTTATAGTTAGACAAATTATACTTTGACTTTGTGAATAAATTTGTACATTCATGAATTTGTCAAATTTAAATCTTGAATACAATCATAATAATCATTGAGATATCTCCACCCCAATATTTCACTTATATTGAGTTAAGAATGTGCCCCTAGAGACAAGAAGGAGATCTGTTTTTTTTAATGTTTTAAATGAATTATGGGTTCATATAACACATCAAAAATGTATCTCATTTTACAACTCATAATTCAGTGTTGTAATGATATATGCACGAAATTCTAAAAGCATTATGATTCATTTGAAAAATGCATTTTGAGTGTCTTGTCTTTTATCACTAATGAACAAACATGAATACACTTGTTCTTTAAAAGTTAACTTTGCTTTGTTGTTATATTTCATGTCAATTTAGTACTATTTTTAACTTCCTATAGGAAGCTATATTAATTGGTCCGATTTACTGAATTGAAAATGTTGACATTTCTTGACTTTTCAAGGTCCTTAGAATGTTCATCTTAAATACAAATTGTGTTAATCAGATTATAACGCAAAAAAATGCAGAAAGGGCGTTAAAAAAATGATTTGGTGGTTGACTCGAAATATCTCACGAAAAAAATCAATTAACCGTTTCGTACAAATCAAAGAAAAATAAACTATTTGGCACTTCGAATATTTTACGAACCAACTAAGAACAACTTTTTAGGCATATTTTAACATTTTGAGAAAAATCGAAGCCACGAGTTTCTTACAAGAAATAAATACTTAAAAAAAACACTTAAAACAGTCACTCAGTTGTTAAAAATTGATTTCCGACTCGAATATCTTGGCAAAAATAAAAGAGATTGGCTTCAAACTACAGGATATTTTCAAAATTTAGTAAAATTTTAATAAAAATCCAACTTTTTGTTTTATTTTTTCATATAAGTTAAGATCTACAAAAAAAATGGTATAATTGAAGTTCGATTCTCGAAATCTCGTGAATAAATGAAGGTATTGACTTCAAAATTATTTTTTCTTTGCCTTATTTTGGTGTTAACATAAAATAATGGTCTTAGAAAAATCCAATTCGTATTTTTTGTATATAAGAACTAAAAACTTAAAAAAATGCTATATTAGGTGAACAAAGTAATGTATTGCCTTCAAATTTGTTGTCTCACGCAAAATATTGTTATTAATATTTTGTTAAAGTTTTGGACAAATCGACAGACGTGATGGGAAGTTATCCGTGTGGGTCGCATCCTAGCCTCTTTTTTCAATTTTAAATTAAAACAAAATTGAGTTAAACTTTAGCATAGTAATTTAAGTTTTTCTGATGACCTAAAGTATTTTTATTTATAAATTTGTTTATATATATTTTTTCCAAAAACATAAACACTCATCGACATATTATGTAGATTGGTAAGAAGCCAGCTACTTCTGTTTATTTTTGTTTTGAATTACCTATTTATCGATAAGTTAACTTTAAAAACATCCCTTCAAAATTGTTTTAATAATAAATATTTCTTTCAACACAATACATCACACTGTTATTATTATAGTTCGTTTACCTTTGCACTCGTGTTAAGCGCCCCTCATTTTTTTGTTACAAGCTACAAAAATAATACCTCCATAAATCAATGATGGTATAACTTTTGAACTTAAGAAGCCGAACCCGGTGTCTAGAATATTACAAAATTAACCTTTGGAGAATATGGTTTTGCTGGAAACAAAAATAAAAAAGCAAATACAAAATAGATTCTACAATTTAGTGGCAAATGAAAAATTATTCCATAAAAATGTCTTTGGTTGTTTCGATGCCGAGAATTGTGGACCAATATATCCAATGCGATGTTGCAATAAATATGTTTCGTTGTCAGAAACGAAATATCTCACCCTCTCATTTCTGTTGACAAACATAATATCGTATGCACCAGTTAATTTTAAGTGCCTTCATCGGATATATTCCTCAATATCTATGCCGGATGATGCATCTTAAATCCAAAAACAACTATGTTCAGATTTATCTACTCAATGGCGTATTTGATCTTCATTCGATTAAATACAAAAATTCCTGTGACCCAAATTGTATCTCTTGAAACATATACATATGTACATTTTTATTGTGAAGAATATTCTCTGGAGTGTTTCGAAACTGTAATTGCTGACAAATTGGGAAACGAATGCAGATAGGTTTGGATTTGGAGTTTGAGTTTCATCTTTTTTTTGGAGTGCGAGTATTTATAATTGAAGCATTAAGTGTTGGTCCCCAAGGTGACTTTTCAGGGCGCCATTGTCAGAGGCAATTTTTACAATACATATTCATTTTATATAGAATTTTGTACAATTTCCTACGCAGCAGTTGGCGCTATCGAATTCGTCGCTGCATATTTTCCATTTTCAGTTTTTTGCGTTACTTACTTTTAATAAATCATTTCAAATATGAATTTAAAAAAAAAAAAAAACATACATCCATCACTTAGTGAAACATGCTAAGGCACCACTTTACACTTGTGTTTCAGTTGAGTTGCTCAATGATTTCTATACATACACATTTAATAACAAATTTACAAAGCACTTTATATAAATGTGTTGTTTAGGAGCGATTCCCAAGTTGGAGTTTACACGAAAGTTTTAAGATCCGCTCCTGAAACTAGAAGTTCATTGTTGCATGATGTTCACTTACATATGTATATGGAACACTATTAGTAATTGCTTGTTCTTGTGGGAAAACAATGTTAAAAGCCAAATTGTGCAACTTTATTTGGAGTATGTATACAACTACAGCATATTCATACAAATTGACACATTTGAAGGAATATAGGTCAGAGAAATATTTGTCTGAAATTTATTTTTCTGGTTTTGTCTTCCATGAAATGAATCATTTCACTGTGGATATATTAACATTATTGATTAAGATTGTTTGATGTCATGTGAAGACGAATAATGTCGAATGTGTAATAGAAGTTCAATAAAACCTCAAATGAAATATCATTATTTCCTGTTTTATTATTCCGGTATTGTCCATTTAAGTAAGTAAATAAGTAAGTAAGTAGGTATTGTCCATTTATATAGTAACAAAGTGAATGAATTTTACCAAAATGTCAAACTTAATGGGGTGTTCGGTAAAACATGGATAATCCTAAAACAGCACGTACAGCACATCATGACATCTCTGTCTGTTTGTTCAGTGTGGTTTTTACTTAATTCACGATTTTGAATATCACGTCTGCAAATGGATGAATTCAATCGATTTTCAATTACACTAATGTTCTACACTAATATGGTCCCAACAAATATTCACTTCACACATTTTATAGCGGTTGGACTTTTTTTTAATAAAAACAATGTATTGTTATTGTTATTGTTTTTGTTTCCTCAAACAAAAAAATAAAAAAAAAGACTAAGTTTCAGCTTCTCTGATTTTTCAAAATATTGGTGTTCACATTGTTCAACTCGAATGGACAATCTGGATCTATTAACCAATGCTAATCTTAATGTTTCTCCTTCGCCTTCTCCATTCGCCTATGGAGCTCTTCTTGGTATTTACCGATTTACTTTTATGCAGCCCTACCACAAAAGCTTGGTAGGCTATTTTGAAGGCTTTTGGGTTTCTCGCCAGAACAATAATTAATTAAAAAATTAATCGATCTATATGAAAATTCTGAACCGCCCGCCCTGTTATGCAAGTTGGAGTTAGAGTATCATCCCTTTTAAAGGAAGATTTATGTTGTTAGTTTATAGAAGGTTAAATACATTTTTTTAACAACTTGGGCCTTGCCTCAATTTATGAGACCAGTTCAATCCTTTAATTCTTAACCGTGATATTCAATAAACTAAAACAATTTAAAAGAGTAATTTATTTTACTGAATTTGTTCTTCTTCCATGTAATGATTAATATAAACTTATTTCTGAGATAATGTACAATATCATATCATTCTTAAATTTGCAGGATTTCCATACTATGTTAATTTTATAGAAGCTGAAACTTTCTTGCTCTTTTTTTTTCAATTTTTGAAAATAAAAACAAATTTAATTATTTTTTAATAAAAAAAATGCATAAGCTATTAAGTTTGTATTCCAACCATGTTTTGGTACCAATGTCCAATAATGTAGAAAATTGGTGTTAAAGAAAATGGATGGAATTCATGACAACAAAGATATTATTTACACCCTTTATTCAAAAATACTTTTTATATTGTTTCATGCAAAATTAAAGAGCGTCATATAACATGCTTTGAACAACATAGCAACTATTGAGAAAATATTAAGCCAATTTTGAAAATACTTCAAAGAAAACCGTAGGGGTTTGAAAACTTGTGGTCAATTACTTTGCCCTAGGTTTCAGAATACATTAGTCAATATGTATTCTTTAATAATGAGACAAAATATATTCTTTTCAACGATTTTACCTACATACATATTGACTAGGTCTTCAACAATATTTCTTATTAACTGTCATGTTTACGAGGCACATAGTTAAATTACTACTTATAGCATAAATTCTCTGTCGCGACAAGTCTCCAAACCCAAACACCATCTAGTCTGAGAATTTCGTTTTGGTTGTACCTCGCTTTTATTCCATACAAAAAACGGCCTTGTAAATTCCATGACAGTATCTGGTAATTATAAATTACAAAATTAAAGAACACTTAATGCAGTTTTACCTCACAACATCATAATATCGAAGGACAGCATTTATTTACATATGTATATACATATGTACATAGCTATATACATATAATCTTATAAACTATTAAAAGTCCCTTGCATTGCATTTTTTCAGGTGTCAATATTAACCAGGTACAATCAACCTTCAACACTTCGTCCAACTTTTATTAATGAATTAAACTCCCCACCCTTAAGATTGAATCAACTAGGTACCTACTTATAGTTATTTCACTCATCCGTCCATCCATCCATCTGTCCGTCCAGGTACATAAATGTAATAAGAATAGGACAGTGTATTCTTCGAAATATGCCAAACACCATGATCGCTGTCGCTAATAGCATTATTGGCCCTCGCTGCCTGGATTGGGGATTGGATCTACGTCAGCTTAATCGTTCGCAACGAAGAGAAGGAAAATCGTTCGTGCGTTGCCTTCAAATGTCAAATATAAGCATATTCTGACAGTTGGGCGATATTATCTAGGTGAGTTAACGCGCCTATAGTTATAACTACTATCTGCCAGACTGACAATGATGCATTGGATTGCGCCTGGCGCTATCACCTGGCGTGTGGATTTGATTGTATCTCAACGTACTTCAATATAGTTACTACCTATATAAAAATGCATTTAGAATCCTCATATCATAATCGTTTGTCCAAGTCCAAGACATGTGGTGACTCCTTAAAGGTGTTTTTACCTCGTCTATTTTTTTAACAGACAGACTACTTCTTGTCCAAAGGAAAGGGCACAGGCACTCTGTTTGTAGTTGATAAATAATGCAGCCACGCGTGCAAACCACGATAAGCAAATAATGATCTAAAACTTGTTAGAAACTGAGACTCAAAGTGTATATCATCATCACCGTACCTACCCTATACTTGGTCATTTTGATGTGTTTTATTATTCATAGAATGCCCTCCTTGTGTGTCAAAAACTTGATTAAAATCTATGAAATTAATATTTATAACTAATTTCATTGAGTTTGGTTCAGATAAAAACGAGTCAGTGTTATTATTATATCTTATTTTTCAATTACGAGTAAGTTCCCATTTTGGAGACAGTGAGTCCCAAGGTGCACGTTCTGAAGGATGATGAGAAATTGATTTCTGACAATAAGTCAATTATACTATAAGTACATATGTACATATGTACATACGTAAATCATAGAAAAAGAGTATGAATATTTTGATACTGTATAAAGAAACGCCAAATTTTATCGATTAATGGACTTATTTCAAAGGTATAATGTCTACGAGTAGGTACCATTTATACATTAAAAATATTTTCGAAATCCAGCTAGAGAGTGAAGACACGTTATGTTGTACTTCAGTTGTTCGTTGAATAAAAACAGAACAGGATTTCATTTTATTGCAAGAAGATCTTGGGAGATTATCGAAATGGTGTTTGATTAACTCCTTACACCTTAATATTGCAAAATGTCAAAGTTTAACTTTTTTCTCGAAATCTTTCATCAATTAACTTTTCTCATAAAATCGACAATACATTTCTTTCAACAGTAACCTCTAAAAAGGACCTTTGTGAAATTTTTGATTAAAAGCTTGATTTCTTTAAACATAGATTTTTTAGTAGCAAATGGTAACTCTTACGCAATTCAAAATAGTTCTGTGATCCATATACTTTGAAATTTCTGCTTCACGCGTATGAAGTTAACTCTTTTAGAATTGAAAAAATCTAAAAAAGATTCACTAGAGTACCTATTAATGAAAAGGCTTAATTGGAATTTAGATATGCCTTCCTATGGAACGAGATGTAAATTATTTGGAATCATGCCTCTCAACATTCGAAGAAAGTTCCCTGGAGTTATGTTCATTCCTGACCTACTGGCAAATTACATTGATTGTTCGGAAATTTTAGCCTTGATTAATTTCAATGTTCCTGCGAGGTTGCTAAGGAACCGATCGTTTTTTAAGATTCCATACCACAAAACAAATTAAACAGCCAACGAACCATTGTCTAGGGGCTTAAGAGTAACTAATAGCGTTTGCGATACGATCGATTTTAGTCTGAGTAGATTTTCATTTAAAAATAATTTACTTCTAATTTTAAGTGGCAATGATTAATATAATCGTAATTTTGTTTTTATGTTATATTATTATCAAGTAATTAAGTAAACACAGAAGAATTGTGACTTTGTTTCATGAAACAAACTAAACGAAGAATTAGGAAAAAAATTAATTTGAAGCTCGTTGAAAATAACACATATTCGTATCCTAATTTAATTATCATATTATAAAAATGTTGTCATATTAATAATATAAGAACGAAAAGACCTCTCTGCAAAACTAATTTTGTTTAAATCACAGTAGGATCCCTGTTTCGCACACGTAAAGTTCAATTGCAAGGTCAATTTATTACCTTGCCTTATATCAACCATACATTTCACGGCACCGTAGCTTATATAAGGAACTCAAAGATGTTGGTTGCACCTAATTAGCAGAAGTACTTTATAGTACCATGAAGACTGCAGCGTTGCCATCATTTAAAAATTAATTATCACTAAGAACTTTCAAATTCATCAATATTTTTTGAGATAGAACCATAGCGAGTAAGAGTATGAGTTTAAATAATCGGATTACTATGGGATTTTATGTAATAACTGTATACAAAAAATATCTTCAAATTTGCAGTTTACAAATCTCCAAAAGTAAATAGTACATTTAACATAAATATTTAAAAAAAAAATCAAACATGACGGCAATACTGTAATCATGTCTTGATATAGTGGCAATGAAATGTTCTCCATTTAACCGCGACTACCCAAAGATGTACCCCATGTAGTTTCATAAAGGTACTCTTGCAACTAAATTAATTTGTTCACAGTGCACTGCACATGCACAATGTCTCTCTTATCCTACTCCAGAATTTATTTTTATATCAAAACAATTCCGTTCGGTAAAGAGGATCGATTCTATACTGAAACTTTATTAATTGAAATTTGTTTAGGTTTACATTCTGGTACTTCTTGTTCACGATCTAATTGATATTGTTTTTGCAACAACAAATAATTAATGTATAGAAATTGGAAATTACTTACTTTATGATGAAAATTTTAATTTATTTTCGAATAACAATGTCAACGGGTGCTGCTCGAGTCTATAATGTGTATAAATTAATTTGATTTATAATTATTTTGAACTATCGGCGATTGCTTCAAATTGCAATTTATTCACATAATCCTTTGATTGATATTATATTATATATTTTATAAATAAAAATTACCTTCTTTTTTTCTTTAAAGGTAGTCGGAGTAGAACTGGTCAAGGCTAATATGAAGCCACAAACAACTACCACTCGACGATTCGTTTTCAATGGATGGGAGGTACCGGAATGGTTGATAGAATGTTATAAGAAGCTCGGAGTCTTTGGATTTGGAGCCGCAATGTCCCAACTTGCAACTGACATCGCAAAATATTCCATTGGCCGACTGAGACCTCACTTTTTTGCTGTGAGTATATACATATCTATATGTACTTGTAAATATAGCCGAGAATTTTCCTTGTCCTGGGAATTATTTTTTAATTTAATTTTTTGTTTGAATAATGTGTGCTGCTCGTTTGGTGGTTCGAGTCATGTAAGTTGTTCGGGAAACTGATATTGTTCATAAATAAAAATAATCTCGAAATGTGTATGGTTCATAAATATGTTAAATTTATTGACAGCCAATTAAATTCCTTTATTTATTGAGCTTGGATTAAGGAATTCCATTTTGTTTTGATCAGGACAAATCAAAACACTTATGCTTATGATTTTGAAGAAATTATTCGAAAAGTAATGCAATTTTTTCTCTGATACTCTTGCAAATTGTTCAATAGGTATACAAAAACATAGTTTTTTTTTCATTATTTATTAGATTTTTGAGGTGATTGACACATTGAATCAACAGTTGAAGTGTTTCAAGTGAAATAAGATGTTTTACTTAAAATTTAAAGAAGAATGGGAGAGCAAATCCTCTTATTAGTGTTAAAAGAGCTGAATGCAATTTATTAAGAGAACAGGAACTAAGAGGGCGTGTTAAAGAAAATGTAAGTATAGTCTATTCCTGCTTATACTTAGAATGTGGATAAGATAATAACTTATCCTTCAGCTTAATTGGTCGAAATGGATGTGGCAATGAAACATTAAAGTTATATTTGCTTTTCACAACGTATCGGCAGAGGTTGCTGCCTTCTTCAGAGGGAATTATGTAGAAATACTCATAACTTATTTTAAATACCTACGATTTTTTATTGTTTAGTCTTGCGCTTTGTGAAACTTCCATTGCCATATCCATTGTAATCAAATATGACAAAAGTATACTACAAATTTGTCAATAATTCATCCTTCTTATGAAATAAGAAAAAAAAAAAGCCGACGTTAGTGCGAACAATTCAACGGTCAATGTTGCAGATCATCTGAAACAATTTAAACTTTAGAAGAAATCATCACTAAACGAACAATGGAAAATTACGCGTTTAGAATTGTCTGGGCTTTAAATAGGTTGAAGAAATGAACGGTGCGGCGTCAAGATGGCCCTTATGGCTCTTATAATTATTTAAACAAAGTAAGAAAAAACGAATGTTTATTAGTGCGCCATCATAGTCATAGTGGTATTGTAGTATGGGGAATGGTTACCTAATTTAACACCGAGTATTGGCAAAAATAATAATAGTGGACCAGAAATTCTTCAATATCCGTCCTACTCGCCCACCTAAACTTTATTGAATATGAATTGTTTGAGGAATTGAATTATTCAATTTAGTTCGTTTTCATATTACTATAGGGCACAATACTAAATGTTTTGTATACCTACATGGTTTCATCAGTATGAAATATGAGCTGTGTTTTTTTTTTTGGAAAATTCAGTTTCTACAGGTCTGTTGTGTTTAAACTGTCTGTCTGCACCGCATTAAATTCATTTTTTTCTGTTCATTATTCAATTTTATACACTTATATCCTCAAAATACCATTAAAAGTCAATTTTCATTAAAATCAAAATATATTTCCTGTACGAGTTTTATGTTTTATTTAATGAACCTAATTGTCACCAACATGTTATTTCATTGAAAGAATTTCATTGTTTCGGAAAGACGCTCCTAAGCGCTATGCCCTCATATCCGTGTTTGTGTGTCACAACATAAAATTTATGATCTCAAGATAAAGACAGCCCGCCAAAGAGTATCATATGAGGGGCAGTTAAAAAAAAAATGTATCTTCAATTAACAGTCGCGCGTGCTTCAAAAGATGCTTCCAAAAAAGACTGCGTAGGCCTCGTGTAAAAAAAAAAAAAAAAAAAAAAAACAGAATAAAATTATTTATGTTTATATCAAACTCCATGTCATAAGTCAAACAGCTGAAACAATTTACTGCAATATTTCATTTAGGTAATAATATTTTCTTTCCTTGACGTTATTTTGAACAAAATATTTGCTATGCTTCGCTTATGGGTTGCACTGGCACATATGGTCCCAACAACACGAGCTGTATGCATAATTTCTTACATCCGTTTGAAATTAAAAACCATATTCTAAAATTGTGAACCTACAGACATTTTACAGTTTTGGATTAAATTTAATCAGATGTATGTAGGTATATGAGTTCCACCCATTGTTCATCTCAAAATAATTTTAAATACCACCAGATCTTCTTACTCCACTATAACTATAGATATATTTTATTGAAACAATAATAGTTTTAAAAATTAGAGTTCCAACCACAACAAATCATTTAATCAGTTGAATTGAGTAAAATCCAATTTCCAAACTATCTACGAAGATGTTCCTTGATTTTTTCCACTCAGCAAATACATAATACTTTTCAGCAAGTCAATATACTCGTATATGTCTTTCAGCAAGTATCTATGCATGAACTGTGCGAAATTGATATTTCCATTCAGCATTATATCCCCAACCCAGAGGAATATCTACTCAGCAAGCATCAATTTGTCATTTAATGCTGCGGTTGCTGCGTTGTTGCAGTATCAAATAAATTATGGGAGTCCATAAGTCTATTTGATGCATCTGAATTGAAAAGCAGTGGGTGAGACCGACCCAATGGTCCAGTGAATTATCCTGCACTGAATTACAAAAAAACGTGTTGAATTCAATGATACATTTATTATCTTCTATGCATAGGAGTCTGAGGGATTATTCATAGATTACCATTGCATCGTACCTACACCATTCCACCATTTCTGATGAGATATCTTTTTATATTGAATACTTTGAAGGATTAACAACTGGATATGCGGACTCATATGATGCCTACGATAACTCTATATACATATTTACAACTTCTTTATAGAAGATTTGAAGTCGGCATCTGTTTTAGCATGTTATTTTTGTGTGAAAAATTAGCTTTTCATGGAGCAGTACAGATAACAAAAATAATTCCGAAGTCTCAATAATGTTAATAAGTTATCATAAAAAATAGTTTTAGCATATTAACATGCATATATGCTTTGTTAGATTCGAGGGGGGGGGGGGATTGTGTCGTTGTGTCGTAGAGGTCATGACACCCTCCTGGGAGATTATTTTGTTTTAATTTGCGTTAATTGACATGGGTGTCGTATTGAATCCCCAAAAAAAAGAATCCCCAAATGATAATATCCCCAAACATATTTAATCCATTTTGATAATATCCCCAGAGAAGTAAGAAAAATGGAAAAAATCCCCAACTAAATAATTTATTTTACCAAAATCCCCACGAAATCTCCAAATCCCCAGTATCCGTGCATACCTTCATTTATGCATGCGGTTTTTAGAAAAACTCTCATGAAATTCTCTTATTTTGATATTAATAAATGATAATGATATATAGTTTCTAAACAAAAAATCATTTTTTCATTTCATTTCATTTTGTTTTTTATTCATTCATATATTTATTCACTATGAAGACATGCACTTCTCAGTCTGATTTTAGTATTCATAGAGAATCATTGTATTCGTAGTGCCTGCTTAGTCGTGTCTAAGTGTTGTTTTGTAGTGCCGAGTATTTCTTTTGTTTTGGAATAAAAATTGAAATGGACGATGTTATTGTTTCCAAATCTTTGGATTGCATTTCATGTAATATAAATGAAATTTAATGTATTCAAAACAATTATGATCAAGTAATGAATCATGCGATTAAATTGTGCGCGCGATTTAATCGCATGATTCACTACCCTAACATAATTGTTTTGGGGATATTCACTTGGGGATTTTCGCCCTGGGTATTCTCTCTTTGGGAATTTTTCCACTGGGGATTTCGTTTTGGGGATTATGGATTTGGGGATTTTCCTTTGGGGATTATATCTTGGGGGAAATTATCACCAACCCAATTGACATGACCCCCTAATATTGTTAGTTATTTATTTTTTTTAAATAAAAATAAAATTTAGATTTTACTGCTACTTTGTTTGCTAAAAATACTACTTTTAACTAAGGACTGGACCAAGAATCGGTAATCCAGCCCTATTCCAATCGCTCAGCACAAATTCATCAACTTTTGACCAATAAACGATCCAGGGGTTCATATGAGCCATAAAGCTGTACAGTTTAGTTGTATAAGTAAAGATGTCATCTAAAGATTTGTTAGTAATTTAACGATATTCACTAAAAAATGTTTTGCTGTCAAAAACAATTAAAATCTTTGTTTTCACAAGATTAAGAATTGGAAAAATCTTTAGTAATTTTTTAATTTATTTACATAAGATCTTTTCTGAGAGAAGGAACAAATATTTTTGCCCCTTGAAATATCTAAATGTAAGGTTAAGATACACATTATGTTATTTAAATATTTTCAGAACATTTTTAAGCGGGTTTCAAAAACATGTCCTTATGTTAAGTGTGTGACTTATAAATTGTAAGGCGAACATTTCTGACATAAATTCTTGAAAAAAATTGTATTAGTACCTATAATCAATTGAAAGTTATGCAGACTTTTTCTTTCTTATATTTTATATTGCATAAAACGTCCATAAAGCAAGCAAGACTTTTCACAACAATTTGTTGTTATGTTTTTCTGTACTTGATTTCTAAAGGTAAATATAAAGACATCCGTACATGTACGACACGTTGACTTCCGTTTACTGATTTTAATTACCATATCATAGACTGTGATCAATCATAACCAAATTTTCGTAATGACAAAGACAAATCTTTGTTCTGCATACATTTTTGGCACCCACACTGTATGGTTAATTAAAATTAGACATCTCACACAAGCCCAAATAAAAACAAAAACATACAATAATTTATATCGGGTGATTTTTTAAGAGCTTGAGAACTTTAAAAAAAAAAAACGCATAAAATTTGCAAAATCTCATCGATTCTTTATTTGAAACGTTAGATTGGTCCATGACATTTACTTTTTGAAGATAATTTCATTTAAATGTTGACCGCGGCTGCGTCTTAGGTGGTCCATTCGGAAAGTCCAATTTTGGGTAACTTTTTCGAGCATTTCGGCCAGAATAGCCCGAATTTCTTCGGAAATGTTGTCTTCCAAAGCTGGAATAGTTGCTGGCTTATTTGTGTAGACTTTAGACTTGACGTAGCCCCACAAAAAATAGTCTAAAGGCGTCAAATCGCATGATCTTGGTGGCCAACTTACCGGTCCATTCCTTGAGATGAATTGTTCTCCGAAGTTTTCCCTCAAAATGGCCATAGAATCGCGAGCTGTGTGGCATGTAGCGCCATCTTGTTGAAACCACATGTCAACCAAGTTCACTTCTTCAATTTTTGGCAACAAAAAGTTTGTTAGCATTGAACGATAGCGATCGCCATTCACCGTAACGTTGCGTCCAACAGCATCTTTGAAAAAATACGGTCCAATGATTCCACCAGCAGCGTACAAACCACACCAAACAGTGCATTTTTCGGGATGCATGGGCAGTTCTTGAACGGCTTCTGGTTGCTCTTCACTCCAAATGCGGCAATTTTGCTTATTTACGTAGCCATTCAACCAGAAATGAGCCTCATCGCTGAACAAAATTTGTCGCGAAACACATTTCGAACCGAACACTGATTTTGGTAATAAAATTCAATGATTTGCAAGCGTTGCTCGTTAGTAAGTCTATTCATGATGAAATGTCAAAGCATACTGAGCATCTTTCTCTTTGACACCATGTCTGAAATCCCGCGTGATCCGTCAAATACTAATGCATGAAAATCCTAACCTCAAAAAAATCACCCGATACATGAAGTTTATTTCCATAAATCGTAAAGGGAAAGACAAAAAGGCTGAAATGACGAACTCATCCTATTATCTAAGTTCATACTTCAATTCAACTGTGGGTTAAATTTTTTTTCGCATCCATGGGTTGTGTGGGAATAACATAATGTGTATTAAATTAAGATTTCAATTTCCTTATAGCTAACCGTATTTCATGAAATTTGAGACTTTTTAATGCAAAAAACACATCATTATAATCCACCTCCAACTTCCATAGCACAACACTCAAAACTAATTTATTCTAATCCACATTCGTATCTCTATTATTTTATATATATTTTTTATTTTTGCAGGTATGCCAACCTATAATGCGCGACGGTACCAATTGCTCGAATCCAATCAACGCCGGACGTTACATAGAGGAGTTTACATGTCTCGGAATCAATTCCACACCACGGATGTTGAAGGAAGTTCGCCTCTCTTTCCCTAGTGGTCATTCTAGCTTTTCTACCTTCACAATGGTCTACATGGCTGTGAGTATAGTTCTTACAGTTCTAATTCAATTTAATTCTGAATTCAATCTTAAGTTTCATCAATACATAATTTCGAAGCTAAAAAAAATATGAAAATAGATTAGTTGTAGATAAATGTTCTCTTAACTAATGACAATGTAGTTGGTACATCGTTGCATATATTTTAGTCTGAAAGTTGTTTATCATTTTTTTAACATCTCTTATTCTGTTTTAGCAAACAAATCTTTTGATAAATATAAAGTACCTACACAAAAACATTCCTAGTTAGCAGTTTGCGAAATATTTAGTAATTTACTAAGGGAGTCCAAAATTGTAAATTGCTAATTTAAAAACGAGCATCCAAACATGACATGTTAAACATTGTCAAAAAGTGACAGTTCATGAAAATAAACAAAGCAAATACACTTAAACGGACCTATTAATTGGAATTCATCACTGTTGACTGGACCATTCCATCCACTTATAAGAATAATTCTACAGATGTCATATGGATTTAGAAAAGTGCTAAAAGTTAAAGTAGCCATTCCGTGATTTTAACTTTAGCAAATTGTTAAGAGATAGTAAAATGTTTAAATAGTTTAAAATTAGCTAAACCACCTTTTTAGCCTAGTAAATTGTTAAAAATGGATTTAACAATTTACTAAATCGTTTTAAATTTAACGTCATTGGATTCAAGGTTTTTTTCAATTACATTTCCAGATCCAACATACATTGTTTTACCTTTTTATGAAGGTTATGCGGTACACGAACTAACGAACAAAATAAAAAACAATAGTGCAAAATTTAAAACAACCTAAACATTGTTAAGGACTTAGTATTTTACTAGTTAGCATATTTTGAAATATTTGTCAATATTTACTCGCTATTCCAAAAACTTAATTATTTTCTAAGCTCTTTTCTTTTTTATAAAAATGGTGTACCTGAACACGTCTAAACTTGTGAAAAAATAAAATAAAACTCAATCTGAGGAGGGTTTCTATTAATTTTCTGATTTAACCGTTCGTTAAATGTTTAATGATATGTACTATGATGTTAAAATCCTCTAAATTTTGCAAAATAATAATAATTAAAATTTTACTATACCTATCGTTTAAAATGTTGCTCAATTTTTATAAAAAAAATATGTAGGTACTTGTTTTTAATGAGTATAAGTCCGGTTGTCCAATTTTTAATTTTCATCCGAAATGTTATAACATCTACGGTTTTAAGTTCAATTTAATTAATTTCGATACAATCAACATCTGTCATGTCTGCGGAAGCTGATAGAGATGTAGATTTGAATGAACTCATAATTTCCAATTTTTATTATTAATAAATTACATTTTCATTTTTTTTTATTCCTATACAGCTGTACTTGCAATCTCGTATGAATTGGAAGGGATCAAAATTGCTAAAACATTTCCTCCAATTTCTTTTGATTATGATTGCCTGGTATACTGCACTGAGTCGTGTTTCCGACTACAAACATCATTGGTCGGATGTGTTATCCGGTATGACTATTGGTGCCCTTTTTGCTGTTATTGTGGTAAGTTTTGAAATTTAATCGTGTTTTTATATTTTGTTCTTATAAATTGTTGTAAATTTATTTTTCCTATGAAAATTAATTAAACAAGTCGAGTTTTTTTTACATTTACATTCCAGTAAATTTATTATATAATATGTAAAATAATCCGGATTATTTTTCAATTAAAAATAATGAGAGTAAATTTTGGATGTTTCGATACAAAGTTTTTTCTTAGAGAACGGAATTTACTTAATTCAAAAAGAAATTTCAAAAAATAAAAAAATATTTAAAATTAAAAATGTTACATTTCAAATTTAAATTAAATGGATATTGTCAATAGACAAATAATAAGCCCTAAAATAAAACCTTAACATATTCAAACTTTTCCGATATTTTTCAAATTTAAGACATACAAAATATATGAAAAATAGTCTTCTTTGGAAGGAATGTAAATTATTATTACATTTCCTCTTTTGCATATGCATATAAGGTATATAATATTAAGCTCACAATTTTTGACATTTATTATAATAATAAATCTGATTCTTCGCAGTTAGCGTCTTGTTTTCAAGTAATTTTAAAGATAATATATTGACATATGTAATGTATATAGTTAAATCGTTTAGGGTTAAGGATATAACAACCCTGTTTATTTGTCTTCAAATTTATCATTGATTGGACATCAATAGTGGTTCAAAATTGACTCAAGCGATAAGACTTTAATAATCCAAATATATTTGCATATAATGTATTTAGGATGCATATGTTAAATGAGAAACATTTACATTTTCTGTCCCATATTAGTGTTTTCAACCGGTCGCCGCCGCTAAGACTAATTGTACGACCTCAGATTCTAATAGACTTATTTTTTTTGTTTTCTTAAAGTTTTGTATTCCCTACATGTTTTTCATATCCCATGGCCCAAGAATACCTCTAATGTTTCCCCGTTTCTTGAATTTTATTTGTATATTTTCCTAATTGTACATCATATATTTAGTAATTACATTTTGTTTGCAATGGAGACCATCAGCACCTTGACATTAATCAATTGCAAGACTTGCTGGTCTTCGTTTATGAATCTAATGCCTTTAAACATCGTATTCTAATTGATAACTTATATATTCTAGGCGCGTTTTACACCAACAAATTGGTTTAATTGGTACACTGTATGGCCGATGTCAGAACAAACTACTCGTAAATTACAATGATCGTGTTTCGAATATATAACATTTTTAAAACATTTTGTTTTTTTTTTTGTATTTTTAAATTCGCTTGAATAGAGTGTAACATAACAAAATGTGTTTTTTTTTAAATCATGTATAAACAAATAAAGTCAACAGCATTACCGCATTCAAAAATAAAGTTGTTTAATTCTGTGTCAAAAATTACTTAAATATAATTTTACATTGATAAATCAGTTTCTATTAGAATTTGAATAATTTTTTTTAAATTAATTCCACTGGTGATCGCCTCAAAAGAATTGTTAAAATAAAACTAGTTTCAAATAAAGAGTCACCCCAGAGTACAGATGTTACAGAGGTATCTGAAGTTCGCCACTATATTTTGTCATATAAGACAAACATTTTATTATGTGTACGTACGTACAGTTTATGTATATCGTTTTCGAGAAAATTTAAAAAATAAACCTTAAGTTTGGATTATGGTTTATCCCTCTTCTAAATACATAATAGCAAACTAATCAAGATAAACTTAAAAAAATCTCTCCATCAAATTTGACCAAATTGATGAAGTGAGATACAATATGGACATATTATAAAAGGCGCACGGAAAGGTAGCCCATATTTGTTGGTATATTGGGATTTCATAATCGTACTTTAAATAAATATTGGTTCGCTGGTCCTCTTTAAAGTTCACGAAGATAAATTTTGTATCAATTGTTTCGAAGGGTTTTGTCACTAGAAAAATGATTTTTCTTAAAAGTGTGGCTTATGGCACATCTCACCAAAACAAAACACAATACATTTATTTTATTATTGTTTTTAAGATCGTAAGCGCAGTGTTTAAAGTTATCATTTTCATTAAATGCATTAAACAATACATATTTCTTTTAAATTTTTAGTTTTGTATGAACACAAAAGTGAATTAATAGTTTTCTCAAAGTGACATTCTTCATTTGTTTTCTGAAAGCTTTTGAGTCTAAACGTGACCGTCAATCTTAACTTAACCCATGCCTACCCTACCTGCAAACAGAATTGCGTAAAACTTAATTAACTTTTGCTTCTTTCAGGCGTTTTTCCCAACTAAAACCCATTTGGCCTTTTTTGTGATATTGCAGTGGTTGAATTCATTTACAATAAATTTGATTTTGACAAGTGCGACAACCACAAATAAAAATGTCAAAAAGGAACCCTAGTGTAGGGACCACGTTACATTACTTTACATTATTATTGTTTTAATTTATATCTCAAGCTGATAAATTCAAATGATGAATTATTATTATATCTCAACAACGTGAAAATAGGGTTCTAAGTCTTTTTAAGTGTTTGTTTTAATATAACTTACTTACTTTCATATTTCGTATTTTGTTAGTAGTTAAAATCGAAAATTTTAATGTTTATTGCTTTTAAAGGAGAACTTTGAAAGGAATAATACAAAGATATTTTTTTTTTGAACTGTCATCATTATAATTTAAATATGATTTCTGCCAGATGACCGCATCGGCTGGATTGCACGTATTCTTAACTGGAGGTTCAACTTTCGATGACTTTTTCCAAACTTTGTGGCCGGCCGTATATCGGCAATAACGCGGAAAATGTTGTCCTCCAAGTAGTCAATAGTTTAGACTTATCGGCGTAGACTAGAGACATCAGATATCTCAATAGAAAAAAAAAATGGTTGCCTGTAAAGTCGGTTTTACGGGCGAAGATTTTACGTGACAACGTCTTTTTCTCGGTAGAATATTTATTGATATGAATATAATTAAATTGCACAATAGGAACAAGGAATTGAATGAAAATAAGAATTGCACAAATTTTTTAAACTAATAATTTACTTAACACTATCAACATTTATCAATAGTATGACATAACCTATAAACTCAGTTTCTCAACTTTTGTGTCAATCTAACAATTAATCAATCAATCATAGTTTACGATAATGAAATATCAGTGTACAATTATTTACCTTTATTGTTGTAGTTGTTGTAAATGACGAATCTAAGCACTCCACATTTTCACTACAGACACAGCTGACGATACTTTAACCACACGTGTGAACTTGTATTATGACGCTTTCTTGTTTTTCCAACGCCAAGAACGTTCGAGAAAGACAAAGACAGAGACACAAGCATGCGCCGATTCAATGCGCCTAATTCTCTAGTGCTGCGCGCGCGGCAGACCGATCATAGTTGAGTGGGAGAGAGACGCAAGGCATTTGGCGGGCCTCTCTCTCGTTCGGTGACTCATCGTAACGTTACCGGGCGTTACACTTTTTCATAAGTGACTCCCAGCCGCAACCTAATTTAAGACGTTGTCACGTCAAAAACAAAATTGCCATTGAATAGAACCATCTAGGTGGCCATGGCCAATTCAAGGGTCCGTAACGTAAAACTATGCGACTACCAATCGTTTCTTACAATAAAGTAACGAGTTTTGTCTTGTTGAAACCACAGCTACTGCACATCATGGTTGTTTAAATTATGAACGAAGAAGGCAGTAATCATGGCTATACAGCGGTCAACATTGACTGTAACGTTTTGGCCAGCATCATTTTAAAAGAAGTACGGTCCAAGTATTCCACCAGCCCATAAAGCACACAAAATCAGTTTTTGTAAATGTAACGTTGTCTCAAAATACACTGGAGGATTATCATCACTTCAAAGGCGGCAGTTTTGTTTATTGACATATCCATTTGCCCAAAAGTGAGCTTCATCGCTTTACAAAACTCGCTTATGAAAAAAAAGAACCATGATTTTCAAAATAAATTTCTACAATTTCTAAGCGTTGGTCAGGCATCCAGTCAGTTCGTGTTGAAATGTCAAACCAAACTAAAAATTAATCACTTGAAAGCCGACACAATGATTGACAGTTAAAGAGGTGTTGCCTCAACTTAAAGTTATATACCTCTTAAAAAAACAACTGTTATATATTTTACGATAGCATGCGTCATAAACGTAATGTAGCTTCAAACCTCGGGTGTTGATAAGAAAGATAATTTAAGTTTAATTTTTTTTTTATGTATTTACATATTTATTATTATGTTATACACAGATTCTGAAATAAAACAAACAAAATTGCTGACAACTGTCAACGCGCGATAAAATATAAAATAGATCTATGTATGTATTATGGCGTTAAGCTCGAGCTTACGATATTTACGATCTAAGCGAGCACAAAGCTTGAGCTAATATTTTAGATTGCCTCAAAGTCGGGCACATGTGATTTGTGATTCAGCTATAAGCTGCATTAACTCTTTTGTAGAGCGTTCAATTCTGATAAAAACCCGTCTATGGATCCGAGCGAGATGGACCATAAAATGCAAACTTTCTCTTCAATACCTTTTGATATATTGCTCATTAATTTGCCGTTGGTTTTTTATTTTACAATTTAAACATCGTCCCTATAATTTCTATAAACAGAGCAACTTTTCTGCATTTTTAAATATAGTAAAAAATGTCAATGAGTTTAATCTTTTCTGCTTTTTTCAAGTGTAGAGACATTTTTTTTTAGAAATAATTTCTTTGTTTCGGAGATGTTTAGACCTATTGCTTTGTATATATGTATGTATATTTACAAATGCATATATATATATACAAAGCCTATTGTTAAAAGTAGTCCCAAAAATATGCAATAAATTAATCTTAGAACGTTTATGATATAAGCGCCATCTAACAATTCATACCAAACACTTTGAAAAATTACCCAATTGAAGCTGAAGGTGGATGCAGTTTAATTCTTTATTTTTGGTAGTTGAATTAATTTTAAGTTTTTGAAATGAGTTAAGGAATTATAAAAAATACTTCCTTACGACAATTCTAATTTGATGGGTATTTATATAGCCGCATTTAAAAATCAATAAATGGATTACCCAAAACGCAACCCTTAAATACAACTTCTTTGTTTAAATTGAATAAATACGCGGTCATATTCATCTCACTCTACCCTACTATTTTAAATAGAAATCAAACCACCATTAAATGTGTTAACATCTTCAATAAATATTCAAAAATAAAAATTTTAATATTTAATTTTATATTATCATATAGTTTTGAACATTACTTGTTAAACCTATTGCATAATATTCTTTCAACGCCAACATTTATTAAATATATGAATACCTTACCTATGTCTTCACACTAATCCAAAATTTTTAGACTTTGTTGTTAATTATTAACAATAATCAATTACCAATATCGTAAGATACTAAGAAATAAGAAACTCATGGCGAATCTCTTGAGGTTTGTGGAAAATACATTTCCATATATAAAATAATTAAAATACAAAGGGATCTTTCAAAATGAAAACATGTTTTAGTAGATGATTTTTTTAATTTCGCAGTCTGCATTTCTACAAAAAAAACTAACGTCCAATTTTTCTTAGAATAATACATTAAATAATTACAAAAACATTATAAACATTGTTCACACATTAAACCAATACTATTTTTATTATATTTCAGGCAAATTGTGTATCGGATTTATTTAAGAAAAACCATAGCTCATATTTACCCACAACAAGGCCGGATAGCAGCATTTCACCGCAGACAATAACCAATGGTCATTCTTAGACTTTAAGCTCCGAACTTAAGAATAACCAATCGTATATAGATTTCAAGCACCTCAAGTGTCTTCCAAAAAAATTAAAAAAATAAAAGTGTCTACAATTATTTATTTTCCCTTTATTATCCTCTGTTTAAAATATAGTATAATTTTATTGTTTTAATAAATGATCTACAATTATTCTGTAAAATAGTAAGGTAATGTTGTTTCTATGTAATAGAATCATTAAAAATACCAATCAGTGTTTTTAATATTAGGCGTGTTTTCTTTATTAAAGTAAAATAACGCGTAAACAATACTGTTTTTGATTCGATTAAAAAGAAAACACGCATATTATTAGATAAATTCGAGTCAATAAATTAAAATACTGGACAAATAATAATTTTATTTTTTTAAATCATTGCTTTAAATTATTTTAAATTAAGTGTGTGTAACAATAAATAATAAAACATTAAAGCATATGTATGTACATCCTAAAAATTAACGATAACGAAAAGTCAGTCAAATTAATAACACAATCACATTTATACGTGCTCCAAGCACAATACTACAAGTATTTACAAAAAAGTTCAAAAGAATATTTTATTTAAATTAAACATTTAATTTAAGAATTCAACGGAGAACAAAGAATACAAAATTAATAAATACGCCTGGCTTAAAACCTATATCCTACAAAAAAAAAATCAACAGCAAAAATGTATGAGTTAAAAAGTAAAAGTTTGATTGTAAATACTAAAAATGCATTTTCTATGAGAAAAAGACGTAAGACCTTTGTGAATTCTACAAAATTTAAAATTGTGAAAAAATATATGAGCAATAACTTAAATTAATTTATAATTGTTTAAAAATCAGCATTTAGTTTTTGAAAGTTTAAGCGTAGCTCCGTCTACATATGCATACATAAATAGGCCTTATATATAACGTGTAAATTAGAGTAAGAAAATGTTTTTATTTATAAGTTTTATTGTAATGGTAAAATTATTAAAAAAATTATATTTAATAAATAAAACTTTTATTTTACAAAAAAAAAACTTTTTTCAAGAAGCTACAAGGGCTGTAAAAAACGCCCTCGAATTTTATGACTTGCAAATGCAGTATCAGTTCAAGAATTTTTGCGGGTCATTTTATGCATAAATCATAAAGACACAAGATTAAGTTTTCAAAAGAAGCAAGAGATCTTATAAGTAAGTTTGATGTAATATTTATTTTTATTTATTTATTTATGTATATCTTTATTAACACGTAAGTAAATTACAATGCTAATATTTAGCGAGCTTTAGCTACCATGATCAGCTATAGATGTATAAAGGTAATGCGTTTCAATAACTGTAATTGAAAGTTCTGTGGCTACAAAATTTCTGATCTGTTTTTTTTTTTATTTAATTTAATTTTGTACTTTGTACATATAATATTACTACTGAAAAATATAATGGATTTGACAATGAGCTCGCAATAAGGAAAAACAAAAACCAATTAAATTAACTTGAAAGGAATATCTTATATCGGTAGCCATGATGATTTTGTCATTATTTCGTTTCGAAAGGAGAATAGACTTAACTTTGTTGTATTTGTATTGGGCTTAAACAAGAAATGGCATCAAAGATTGCAAGAAGAGTAACAATTAATTACAATAGTTTACCTTTGAAATGAAAGTATTGGTTACTTTTAATGATAATTAATAAGTATAACACTAAGAAGATTCTTTCTTTTAACTGTAAAAAATTCTACTTTGTTTAAAAGACAATTCGACTTTGTTTCTTCAATTAACAAAGTTTTTCTTTTATTTCTAGTAGATTATATAAACCAAATCCCATGTTTTAGTTCAGCTCAACAAATCCTTAAATAATTGCTGAAAACCGCACTAGTTTTTAGTTGAAACATCAACACATTTTAAAACCGTTGCACATTTTGCTATTTTCAACCTGCAGTGTTGTGACTTTGAAACTAAATACCCAATCAATTTTGCAGTCTTTCATTGAAAAATCTTCTGAAGAAGTTAAATTAATTCAAATCAAAAGGATGTATTTTTTAGGACTGTTTGCAGTCTTTGAAGTTTTTCAAAAGTATTCTAAAAGTCTTTTCAATGTACTGAAGTCTTTTTAGTGCTTTGGAGTCTTATTACCAATTAAAGACTTTTCACTGCTTATGAAAGCCTTTCGACTACTGTGATGCCGCGGCTGAAAGTTATAGATTTCAAAAATCAAAATTAAAAATGTTGTTTGGCTTTAGTGTATTCTTAATGTTTTAATCCTTAATTTTTTAGAGGTGACAAATATTGTCTAATTATTCATTCTTTAGTCGACTATTGAAAGCCACGACTTTTAAGTCATGGCTCTATTCAAAGATAATTTGTATGCAAAAAAAGAGATAGATAGTCACTTTGAGAATAGCTGTCTTTATAAAGAAAGGTAGAAGGAGCAAAATTCAAAACGACTTTCACGAAATCGACAATCATATACCCTATTCCAACCCTGATTTCACCTTGAAAATAATTCGTTTCATTTTATATGATTAAATTTCAAAAAGCCGCATGACTCCAAAATGTACGAGTTATAGCAGATTTTTCATCTTTTTTTTCAAATTCATTTTTATTAATTCAATCTTAAACCTATCTTAAAGCTAGACAAAAATTCATAAAACTAGCCTAATTAACCATAACTTACAACTTACTGGTCCCATACGGACACTCAAATTTAAACAATAATACTTAATTCTAATGCCTTTCAGCCTTAAGATCTATGTTACTGTAATTCCTTTTATTTATTTTTTATTTATTAGAAAATTTAAAAAAAAAACTAATTTCAATATCTTTTTTCATTTTTACTTAAAAACTACTTAAAATAATGTCCTTAAAATAAAACTTAAACTAACTTAAACTACCTATTCTACCTATGAACTACTTTAAACTAGAACAACCACAGCAGCAAATCTAACATTTTTTGTTTTCATATTTTGTTGTCCTTTTTTTTCTTATTCCATGTTTTTTTTATTTTATTTTTTATTATATTTTTTGTGTTTTGTTTTTTTGTGTTTTTTTTTGTATTTTTTTTGTGCCACCATGCCTATTCTACTTAAAACTAAACCCTAAAACTATAAAACAAGTATGTAAGCCGGCCAAGGCTTAAAACCCCATCCCGACTACCCACTATCAAGTGCCGATTGAAGCCACCAAAACTGGTTCTCCTGCTTCACCCTATCAGTTCGGTCCCGTTCGGACACAGCCCTACTGAACCGAAGGAGCTCTGCTACGTCTTGTGCCATGACGGACGTCCCGAATGTACAGGAGTCGCCTATCCACGGTACGTGCGTCGTCGTCTGACGTGGTAGATTAGCGGAACTGCCAATCTATCCTGTATCAGACCGCAGCAGATTTTTCATAATACTGATGTGATATCATTGTGAAAATATTTGTCGATGGGAAACGCCCTAGTCACTGATAAAGTATCGGTTCCCATCGATCACCGAAATCAAGCATCAGTGAGCGTGGTTAGTACACAGATGGGGGACCGTCTCGAAAGCTACCGCGTGCTGTTGTCGTGTGTTTCTTTCTGTTCTTTCTCTTCTGTCCTTCTGTCTTGTATTAATGTCTTGTGTTGTTATCACCTTACATAGTCTAGTTGCTCAAGGTGTTGTGTTCTCTACTCTGTACATTTATGTACTGAGTAGTGTGAAATGTAATGTAATGTAATATTTGTCGATCACATCAAGTTTTTAAAATATATTAATCAAACATTGATTAGTGGTTAGTGTGTGGACTGTCATGCCAGAGGTTTTGGGTTCGATCCCTGCCATCACGAATTCTAAAAAAGCTAATTCATGATTTATAAATAAACTCCAAGACCCTTATATGTACATTGTACATACACATATACATACATATGTATGTACAGTACATTGTACATACATATGTGTTTTTTAAATTTAAAAAAATAAAATCTTTAAAACCTTAAGTGATATATTCGAATTTTAACTTAGACATTAAAAATTGATTTAAAAAATGCAACACTAAAAAAAAACGTTGTCGAACAGCGTAATTGCTAGTGTTCATTAATAATATAGTAAAGGTTCGTGTTTTATTAAACGCAATTAAACAACAAATTTTAAGTTCAAGAAGTTATTTTATTAACTTTAAATTATTTTTTAATATTTATCTTACAAATAATACAACACATAACTTGGACGTCTTAATGAAGAGTGAGTTGGACGAGAAGTGAGCTTGCACAACTAGACAACTTAAAAACGAGATGATCAAGATAGAACATCAACTATCATTGGTCAATCGATAAGCGTCGGTTCGTTGCTAGGATGATAAGAAGGCTTACATTAGTTATTTGTTGTTCTTCAGGTAGGTACATATTCATAGAAGATGAACTGAAGAAAAACCAAATGATAATAAATACGGTGTCACACTAAAGTATTTGCTTGCAAGTACAAAGTATGGTGAAAAGCTATTTTATAGTATGTTCGTCAGGCAAATCGTGGGAGAACATTTTCTGTATATAACAATATGCAATATTTTTGTTTTTGAATTTAAAATCCTCAGTACATACTTTATTAAATTATGAATTGAAAGAACAGAAAACGTTGCATATCTTACAGCTAACGAGATATAAGTTTTTCAAAACTCCTAATACTATGACCTTGTTAAGGGCTTCTCATAAATTTAAAAAAAAAATGTAAATTGAATCGGAGATCAGAAAATCTCAAGCTTAAGTATAAGTATATATTAATTAATTTATCAAGTAAATATAATCTTTGCCTTGTTCTGGTGTATTAGGGCTTTGTTAACATAAGGTTTTATTGAATTTCAGTCAATAGAATTTGTGTGAAACATTATGTATGTGCATGGGTGTTAAGATAAATTAAATTCAAGAATTAGTTTTAATAAATATTAAAGTATCATTTTTCAAAATTTTAAAACTCCAAATATGCCATGGTTGTTATTTATCAAAATAATTTTTAATAGTTAGTACCGTCTCTTGCTTTTCTTATTATGAAATAATATATTGGAAGAAGCCAAATTTCAAAGAAGAATTTATAATTTTTGAATACGGCGTTCATCACGTTATAAGTGGGTAAGAAAATGACGAATTAAAGAAGTAAATTGCCTTAGTCATTCTCAGATATACATTTATTTGTGTACAGTATACACAACTACTGTAGTGCCCGTGGCATGATGTGGCATGATGGTTAGTGCGTTGGACTGACTGGTGCAGGCCCTGCAAGCCAAGCAGGTAGCCAGTAGCCAGTTCGAGGAAGACCTCAGAAAGCTCAAGGAGGAAATGGAGCCCCTCCTCAGTCAGCTAAAGATTAAACAAGAGGCGCGCCGACAACATGAGGCAGCTCAACGGCAACAAAAACAACAGCAGCAAAAACAACTGCAGCAAAAACAACAGCAACAACAACCACAGCAGCAAAAACAACCACAACCCAAGCCCGCTACCAAAAACACAGGAGCGGAGCAAAATAAAAAGACGCCAGCAGCAGTGACAGGCCCAACTTCTGAGGACCCATCGACCTCAGCTAAATCAATGCAGCAGCAACAACAGCAGCAGAAACAGCAGCAGCAGAAACAGCAGCAGCAGAAACAACAGCAGCAGAAGCAGCAACACCAGAAACAACCACAGCCCAAGAAGGAGAAAGTGCCACCAATTAGGACCTACCGGGTTGACCTGCAAGACTTAAAACAGGTATGTAAGTCGGCCACTAAGGGCAAGTTTCTTATTAACATTTTAAATGAAAAAGAAAAGCGGTATTCGGTGCAGTGCTTCTCACTGACCGAATACAACATAGTTAAAGAAGTGCTTAAGGAGGCCACAGCTGAGTTCTTCAGCTTCACGCCTAAAAGCGAAAAATTTAAAACGGTCCTACTGAAGGGCATAAGTTCCTGCACGGAACCGGAGGCGCTCTTAGCTGAGCTCCGCCAAAAAGCCATCGACGATCTCGATTTCATCGGGGTCAAGCCTTTCACTACGGTGAAGTCCAGGCGAGGGGGTTACAGGCTGCCAATGTTCCTCGTAACATTATCGCCCCAAAGTAGGCTTGAGAGTCTGAGGGAAATCAAATGCCATACACTGGGAGACATTAAAAAGGCACGACGACATTTTACAATGTACGAAGTGCCAGAGGTTCGGCCATGCCGGAGCCAACTGCAATATGCAGTTGCGCTGCGTCAGGTGCTCCGAAACCCACATCAAGGGAGAGTGCAAGCTGGGGAATGAGCGGGTTGAGGATTTGACCCAGCTCAAGTGTGTCCTTTGTGGAAACCAAGGGCACCCGGCTAGCTATAGGGGTTGCCCTAAAGTCCAACAAATCAAACAAAAACAGGCCAGTCAAAAAGCCGAAGAAAGTCGAACAGTTCGACAGGCTCCTACACAAAAATTCGTGGATCCCAAATTTTCCTACGCCCAAATGGTGTCAGGGAATGGGAACACGAGACAGGCTCCACCAACGGTTGCCCCAAAGGCCCCTGTGCCTAAGGCACCAGAGGTGCAGCCTGACATTGTAGCCTTGTTGTTGAACATTCAAGGTCAACTTACAGGACTGCAAAGTCAGATAAAGGAGCAAGGCAAAAGGGTAGACCATCTCTACTCTTTGTTGCCTGGCCTGGCGCAATTTAGACCATAATGGGCGCGCTGCCGGAGACGCGCCTAAAAGTCCTAGCTGTGAATGTAAATTCACTGATTAGGATTGAACGAAGAGCCAATATGTTCCAATTGTTGAAAGACTACAGTCCCGATGTGTTTATGGCTAGCGAAACTAAGCTAAACCACAAACACAAATTGACTCATAAAAATTCCAATATCGTAAGAAGAGACCGGCCCGACTCCACTCAAGGGGGCGGTGTCGCTCTCTTAATACGAAAAGGCATTAATTATAAAGTCATATACAACAATGAATTGCGAAAGCTCAAGACGCTAGAAGTTTGCGTTGTATGCATCTCTCTCACTCAAGGGAAGCGGATGTATATGATTGCGGCTTATGCGGCTGGAGCTCCGCAGGTTACTTACTTTGCTTCAGAACTCGAGATTCTTTTTAGGGAACTTAAACTGAGCTTGGAAGAAAACAATTTCATCTTGGCCGGTGATTTGAACGCAAAACATGAAGATTGGGGAAATCAACATAGTAATCCTAGAGGTAACCATCTTTTTAATTTGATGGATCTTTACAGCGTTGAATATGGCGTCGACCTGCTGGCTACTGAAAAGCCATCGTATCCAAGAAGCGGCTCCTTTCTGGATCTTTTGCTGCACGACACAAGACTGACAGTTACAGACAAAGTGGGTAATCACCCTCGTAACTGCTTACAGACAGTTGAGTACGACAGTGATCACTGCGGACTGGCTGCTGTAATGCAGATACCGAACGAACGCGTGGAGTTGGAGGAATACGTTGCAACGCACTCTTACAATTACAGTAAGATGCGCTGGCCTCGTTTCACCAACGCCTTAGCGAGAGAACTTCGTTCGAGTGACATAGCCCCACCAAACAACAGAAACCTGACAAATACAGAAATTGACCAACATTTACAACAAATGGACGAAACAATAAAACGAACGATGGAACGGACAATACCAAAGTACAAAGAACGGGACCAAATGGACGCTTATCTACAGGTTATCGATTAACAAGTACTGGGACCGCAAGATCCGGTCAGTTAAGTCCAGTGACCCTAGTATGTTCCCTAAAATCAACAAGATATTCAGGAAAAAGAACGACAATGACCTTCCGTGTCTGAAACTTCAAAGAACTCACGAGAACACAGACGTACTCAGGACAGCGCAAATAGATCCAGAAGAAGCCATCTTTGACGATGACTTTTTTATAATTGAAGATCCGAAGGAAAAAGTGGAGACGGTGGGAGCTGCTTTCCAGCAAGTGTACAAGGTGAATGCTAGCATTCGCCCCAACCACGACCTGGAAAACAGAGCCCTACTTAATCATTTTTACCTTCGAAATGATATAACACAATGGCGATCTGAGAACCGCGGTTTCGTGCGGTTCAATGACGATTCCTTGGCAAATGCCATAATCGCGGAGCAAACGGGACCAAGTCCCTTGTTAGTAACGAAGGTTGAGCTTCAGCTCATCTTCAACTCAATAAAAAATAAAAAGTCAGCAGGTGTCGATGGTATATCCAACGTTGTACTAAGACATTTACCGATGGAGGCAATTGACATTTACACCACACTCTTCAATAATGCACTGAATAATGCATATTATCCAGTGCATTGGAAGACCGCTGTGGTTCATCCTCTCCCGAAAAAGGGAAAGGACAACTCCAACCCGTCAAATCTTCGGTCGATAAGTCTTCTTCCGAGCATCAGCAAAGTTTTCGAAAAAATCATCAATAGGGCTCTGACTAAGTGGGCTGCGGACAACAAAATAATTCCGGATAAACAGTTCGGGTTCAAGGCGGGTCATGACACAATTCATGCTGCGTCTAAACTCGTTTCTGATATCCAATGGAATAAAACAAAACAACAGTGCACAGGTGCTGTTCTGGTTGATTTGGAAAAGGCCTTTGACACCGTATGGTTAGAGGGTCTTTACCTAAAACTGAGCAGGCTTGGCATAAGCAAGCCATTGTTGTATATACTTTATGATATGCTTAACGGTAGAAAGTTTGTTGTCAAAAGTGGCAATGTAACTTCTACCACAACATTCTTAATTAAAAATGGTCTTCAGAAGGGAGCGGTGAATTCGCCGATTCTCTTCAGCATTTACACCAGCGATCTGATAGGTAGTCTTACAAAGGCAATTGCGTACGCCGACGATCTAATTGCGTACAGAACGGCCCGAAAGGTTGAGGTTATTAGAATTCTCTTGCAGCGTGATTTCGACAAGATTCAGCGATATTGCGACGACTGGAAACTGAAAATAAATGTCCAAAAGTCGGAGACAATTCTGTTCCGGACTCCGTTGGCTAGGGCCACGAGGGATACGTGCAAAAATTGGCGCAAGATAGTTATCGTTGATCTTCACGGGCAGCCATTAGCGAGCAAAAGTGTAGTGAAGTACCTCGGTATCTGGTTAGATCAGTATTTATATTTCGACAGACATATAAATGTTGCTCTGACCAGGGCCAGAGGAGCCTTCGCTCTGACGAAACGGCTGTTTTTTAGCAGTCGGCTTGACCCCAGAGTGAAGGATTAGATTAGATTAGATTGATTTTTATTGTTTCTGTTCTTGTTTATATTACAAATTATTTTACAAAAAATCGATAAGCATGGCTTTGCCGTCTGCCTGATTGACATTAAAATAAACATTTAGTATTAAGTTTGTTTCTATTTGTTAGAACATAATGTATAAAAAAAAAATGTTTGTGGTAAAAAAATACAAATTTGTTTTGTTGTTAGAACTCTTCATTGATAATTTGATTGCGATAGCTCATAGCATATTTATAAAAATAAAAAAGTTGCTTTAAACTGTTTTCACAGTTGAGATGTGCTAGGACTTCTTCTTCCGATAACGTGTTACTTCCAAGATAACTTCTTCGTATTTCTTTCAAAATAGGGCATCTTCCAATGAAATGCATGACATCTTCTCTCTCCGATAGGTTGCAAAGGTTATAGTAAATTGGTAAGTCAGGACGGTGGGGGATATAATTAAGGCGAATAAGCTCTCCTCTCATTTTAAAAATAGACGTTATAATTTTCATTACATTTTCGTTGTGAAAATAATTTCTTTCGCGCAAATTATGATTTAAAATGCTGTATGTAGATCTGTGGACCGATGCAGTAGCTAAGCTTATACAGTCAGCTCTGTATTGTTCATCTACTTTTGAAATAATGTTTTGGAAAACATCTGTGCAGTACCTTCCATTTCCATTCACGAGATTGAATTCTATTCCGCAGTACGTTGCAAGCTCATCTAGTTGTTTAAACCAAAGAGTTCTTCTTTCAATTGTCTTTCTAGCAATTATCTTTGGAAGTCTATCATCTGGCATTTGTAGAACTTTCGTTACATAATCAACATGCAGTTTTAAGGTTTTAATAAAAAGTGGTGGTAGTCCTGTTTCTATATTTATCATGTAGTTGGGCGTTGTATTTGGCAGATTGAAACATTTTTTGACGTAGTACCTTAGCAGTTTCTCAACGGTTTCATACTGATAGTACCCTCAAGATTGTGCTGCATACAACATCACAGACTCAGATACAGCTTGAAATACTTTATATTTTACACTGTGATCAACTATGTTATTTGAAAAACATCTTTTCCAGGTTGCGGATATGGCACTTTTAGCTTTTACTAACTTTTCTTTCAAGTGAGGTTCCATGCTATGATTGCTAGTTATCGTGACTCCAAGATACCTGTATGCTTTTACAATTTCAATGGGCTGTCCATTCAGATACCATTTTTCGTTTCTGCAAGCTCTGCCAGATCCCTTTTTAAAAATCATTATTTTTGACTTCGTAAGATTCACCGTAAGATTCCATAGTTGGCAGTACGAATGAAGACGGTTAATCATAAGTTGAAGAGAATCTGGTGAGTATGCAAATAAAACTACATCGTCTGCAAATAAAAGGGCCTTTATAAGAACTCTATCTATCTCTATGCCACCTGGTAGAAAGTCGGTCAGGTCATCGATGTACATGGCAAAGAGATATGGACTTAGAGTGCAACCTTGCCGAACCCCCATTGTTGTCTCAAACCATTCTGAAATCTGAATTCCACTCCACACAGCCGATTGATTATCCTGATAGATGTTTTCGAGAACCCTTCCAAACTTTTGGCTCATTCCAGCATTATATAGCTTATATATTAAAGCTTTTCGATCGATATTGTCGAAGGCTGCCTTGAAATCAACAAAAAAGGCGAATAATTTTTTGTTTTGTTCGACAAATGTACCCGCGATATTTTGCAGTATGAAGATATTATCTACGGTTGCATAACCACTCCGAAATCCGGCTTGACACTCCTTAATCAATTTATGCCTTTCGATCCAATTTGTCATTCGAAAATTTAGAAGTTTAGTGAATAACTTATATGAAGAGTTCAGAAACGATATTCCTCGATAATTAGTTGGATCGGCTAAATTACCTTTTTTGTGTATGGGATATATGATGGCTTTTTTAAATTGTGTTGGTATATTTCCCGTTTCCAACATTTCGTTAAAGGTCTTCGAAATTTTTTTGATGAAATTTGACGTCGCATACTTAAAGAATTCTACGGGGATCCTATCAACTCCCGGTGCCTTTCCATCTTTGAGTTTCCTTAAAGCCTCCACAACTTCTTCCTCTGTAATAGGTGCATCTAAAATTTCATTTGTAATGCAGGGTACTGCATATTGAATGGGTGGCATACTAGTTGTTGTGTTCAGTAGCCTTTGGAAATAGTCCATGAGTGTCCTTGCATCTAATTGAACGCTAATTTGTGGTTCTTTGCCATTAAATTTATTTACTGCAACCCAAAACTGTTTAGTATCCTTACAGCATTTAAGTTTGAGAGCCTCGTTTTCTAAATATGTTTTCTTTTTGTCCTTGCAGATTTGTTTAAAGATTTTATTTGTCTGAATATATAATCCTTTAAAATATTGACCACCAAACTTTCGAAACACCTTGAGCCATCCGAATGATTTTCTTCTCGCCTTTTCACAATCCGTGTCAAACCATTTCTCTTTATACTGGCACTTTTTTGTGAGTGAAGGTAATTTGCTACATGGCCCTCATACGGCCGATGATCGTTTATGGTTGTCCTGTGTGGTTCAACGTTGCCCCTTCCCAGATGGAGAAGTTTCGGGTGTTCGAGCGGCAGTGTTTACGACGCTGCCGACAGCCGAATCTTCTTACGTGCATTACTATTCCAACGAGGTCCTATACAACGGGGCTCGAATCAACAGAATTGACAATTTCGTGATAAAACTCGTCCGAGGTCACATTGCAAGAGCTATGTCTTCGACCAACAATTTAATTTTCGGGGCGTTCTATCCGAACGAAGAGTATTTTGAGAGTGCACGCTTGAGCGGCTTCATTCCACCAGAGGCATTCCTCTTTTTAGACAGATGCTGTCTGATACAGGATAGATTGGCAGTTCCGCTAATCTACCATGTCAGACGACGAACCGTGGATAGGCGACTCCTGTACAATCGGGACGTCATGGCACAAGGCGGAGCAGAGCTCCTTCGATTCAGTAGGGCTGTGTCCGAACGGGACCGAACTGATAGGGTGAAGCAGGAGAACCAGTTTTGGTGGCTTCAATCGGCACTTGATAGTGGGTAGTCGGGATGGGGTTTTAAGCCTTGGCCGGCTTACATACTTGTTTTATAGTTTAAGGGTTTAGTTTTAAGTAGAATAGGCATGGTGGCACAAAAAAAATACAAAAAAAAAACACAAAAAAAAAAACACAAAAAAAAAGAAAAAAAAAACAAAAAAGAAAAAGAAAAATACCAAAAATACAAAAAAAAATTTAAAAAAACATGGAATAATATATAAAAAAAAAGACAACAAAATATGAAAAACAAAAAACGTTAGATAGTTAGATTTGCTGCTGTGGTTGTTCTAGTTTTAAGTAGTTTATAGGTAGAATAGGTAGTTTTAGTTAGCTTTAAGTTTTATATTAAGGACCTTATTTTAAGTAGCTTTTAAGTAAAAATAAAAAAGGATATTGATATTAGTTTTTTTTAAATTTTATAATGAATACAAAAATAAATAAAATGAATTAAAGTTAAATAGATCTTACGGCCGAAAGGCATTAGCATTAAGTATTATTGTATAACTTACAGTGTCCGTATGGGACCAGTAAGTTAGTTGTAAGTTATGGTTAATTAGGCTAGTTTTATGAATTTTTGTCTAGCTTTAAGATAGTCTTAAGAATGAATAAATAAAAATGAATTAAAAAAAAAAAAAAAAAAAAACAAAAAAGTGCGTTGGACTGTCATGCGAGAGGTCTTGGGTTCAATCCCTGCCTGTGCCACCTTAATTAAAAAAAATAGATTTCACGGGTACTGCCTCTTGCGAGGAATTGACAAATTCTCCAAGAGTAATTCTTGTCATGAAAAAGTGCATTCTCAAATTAGCCGTTCGGATTCGGCATATAAACTGTAGGTCCCCTCCATCCCTGACAACATTACTCGCACACAGGAATGGTTGACAGTTGTAAGTCACTAGGCCCTGGTTCTCTACGGACTGTTGCGCCACCTAATTTATTTATTTATTTTTATACACAACTACCTATGTAAAATATTTGAAAAGAATATATACAATATCCTCGACGTTGAATAAAAACTCTAACTTTATTTTTACGTTTTGAAAAAAAACCGTGAAAACAATTGCAAAATAAAATAAAAGACATCGGTAATCTTAGTTCTGAAATGAAATACGATTTTCTTATTCGACTGGTAACTGATTTGTTTTCCTATTAAAAAATGTCAAACGAGGAGTGACTTTGAATGTAATGAAATAACCACTTTAAAAATAGAAATATTTTATTAACATTTTTGTTTTGGTTTCTATTTTGTCTAACCGCTGCCTCCAGTCGCATTCGGCATAAAATAACTCAGCTTTTTGGTATATTGGACATTAGTGCTGCTTGAAATTAGCCAAGATTGAAAAATTTCCGAAAATCATGCTAAAGATAGTTGATTTTGAACTTTGGAAAAGTCTCTTAAATATGTTGCTTTCCAACTTTTTGCTTCAAAATATTCAATTTCGATTAAAAAAAAAAACAAATTTTCTACTAGAGCCGACTTCTTAAAGCCCCAAAATCATAAAGTTTAAAAAAAATAATTATGTTCTCTTTTTCCAAACATTAATTCAGTTTAAGGTCTTATAACTTTAATTTTAAGCTTTGTATCCATCCATGTTTAACTTTAATATTAAGCCTTATATAATAAGAAAACATAACTTTCTAATTAAATTGGCCTTAAAAAACGATTTTGTGTTAATAATAAATAAATACATACAAATTGATTCTTAATAAAAAGAAATTTTTCGATGTTTAAATAAAAACTTGTGTTTTAATGTCCGTAAAAGACAAACATTTATCTTGGCAACCCTTAACACCTGTTTTCATGTTGATCATCATCGTAGTTGTAATCATAGTAGAGAGTAAAAACAAAACCACAAGTCTAACTCATCTGGTTTCATACGAGCTCGAGCATTGTTCACTTGAGAAACATTTCACTAACTTCAGTTTTGAGCTAACCGTCGAATACTTCAAATGTCCGCGCTCGGATTCGGAATCGGAACTTACTTATGTGTTGTGTTTTTTTAACCATTTGATTATTATTGTATTTTTGTTGTTTTATTGTTGTTCTTTAAGTAAAAAAAAACCCTTAGTTTTTTATATGTATTCTTAACTGTTTGTGTGTTTTCATTCCCCCTTCAGATTCAGTTAACTATTACAATCAAAGTATTTATAAAATGTATCAACCACACAACCCACAAACACATACAAGCGAGTCAAGTGTATAATAATTGTCATGCCTATACATACCTTGAAAGGTAAAATATTAAAAATAAGTTAAAAAAAGGAATTTAAAAAGCAACAAAAATATTAAAAATAAATATTCTTTATGACCAACAACGTCGCTCGTTTACGACGACTACGACAACGACAACGACGGCGACGTTTGTGTGAAATTTCTCAAGAAGAAAGTTGATGTGATTATATTTTGTTCAATTTGTGTATTGCATATTAGGTTTCCAAAAAGAAAACAAAATTTGATTCAAACTATCTACTGGTTGTATGATCTGCATTAATGAAATAAAAATACCATAGAAGGATTTCACTGTATACGAATTCAGAGTTTGTGAACATTTGTTCATCTTTGTTTTGAGTTATTGTGCTTATTAATTGGGATACCTTAACATAAGCTGATAAGCTGAAATTTCTTAAGGATAACCCAAAATAGCAAATACATATGAAAAAAGTGAGTAAATCATTTTAATAAGATGGTAAAAAGTCAAATAATATCTTTAAAATTGAAAAAAAAATAAATCGAGTTGGCTTCTCAGCTCTTTCGTTTAGCAAATCCAGCATCCGTATAAGAATAGACGTAAAACTTTTTTTCTTGCAGCCATATTCTTTTTTTTTCTCTTGTGTGCACAACCACACCAACCTCCCATTTCTTTCCATAGGTTTTCTATAAAATTCCATTGAAATGGAGATTGAGTGTATACAGTGAGGTGAAGTGGTGATGCTGATGGACGATGGCTGGTATTAGCAGTGAAACGATGAGACGGGCGGCGCGGCGCGATACGGCTGCGGCGGCGGTGGCATGCGATTACGGGTGGCGGGCAGTACTTAGTTTTGTTTAAACTGTCTTTAATAGAAAATGTTTACTTAAAGACAATATTCTTATTATAGTATAGGTGTAAGTAATTTGACAGCTCATAAAACAGAAAATTCTGTTAGTTCAGTTGTTTTCTTATTTAATAGTTTATAATGTGGATTTATCTATTTATTTCATTTAAGCCATATAATGAGTAAGTAATATTTTCGGTATGCGTAAGTGCGTCCTAGTTTTTCCGGAAACTGGCTACCAATATAAATGGAATGAAATGCTGTTTTTGTTGGAGTGGTGCTAAAATGAAGCGAGATTTTTCAGTTTTTTTTTTGTATTTATTTGTCGTTTTTGGGTAGAAAGTTTAAATTCTTGTTTTACGAGCTCCGAAGAATATATTACTAAATATACATATATAAACATAAAAGATATATGTACGTATGCACATATCCGGACTGGTGGATGGAATGAAATATTTAAGTTTTAAAAATTCATACGGTCTTATAGAATATATTTAAAATTAATTTGAAGATAAAGATTATGAATTTGCAAAATTTTGCACAAATTTAAATTAATTTGTATAACTTCGTAAAATACAATATAATGCTATATTTTTGAAAGTTAAAACATGAATATACATACTTTGGTTATAACGAAACCATATTTCAAAAGCAAATCATTTTCATTTTAGAACAAATTATGAGGGTTGATATTTTAGAATTGACCAGTTCATGTTTTTAAGATTTCTTTCAGTTAAGTTGGCCGAGAAAGAGAACGATATATACACAGAATTCTGTATCGAGAAGTCAAATTATCTTTGTGTTTGTTTACTTCAAAATTGAGTAGAAATAGAAAAGAATTGAAAAATAGAATTAAAAAAAATCTAACGAGTGTTTTTTGGAAGGTATAAAACTTTAAATTGGCAACATTATTTTAATTGGCGGTCATTTTGACAGCTGTCAGATGATTTATTTTTAGTTTAGTTTGGTATTTCAATATTACAGACTTACGCATGAATAACGCTTTCAAATTGGCAACATTTATTTTGAACATCATGGTTATAATCGAAATTATTTATTGATGGTAACGTTGGGTAACCACATAGTTTCACGTTATGGACCCGTTAATTCGCCCCATAAAGGTGCGATTTAATTACTTGCAGAATAACATTCGCTGAGCTATGACTGACATACACGGGCACAATTTGTTGAAAGACATCGAAAATTGGCCCTTTAGATTAGACTACGTCCAATTTAGCCGTGGTGGTCATATGACAGAAATCGTACTTAAATTGTAATACGAGAATACTATCTTTTAAATTAAGTAAATTCCATGGTGATTTAAAAATATAATCTTTGTTTTATTCAGTTTCAAATTTACATACCTCTATAAAATGCACCCTTTATTATCAGAGTCAATTTTGTTTGAGAATTTTTTGTTTTTCAATATATTATCTACTGAAATCTAAACTTGCAAATAGAATCATCTTCCGATTTTTGTTTAAAAAGAACATTTTCCACTTTCAAAAAATAAAAAGGTGCCGTGAAATAAAGTCAAGTAAAAAAAGGCCAACTTTCAAAAACTATTCTTATTCCACTTTTGCGCAAAGTCCGATGAGGCCAATTTTGCACAATATACAAACAAAAAAATACCTACAATTCTGTAGTACTGTTGTTGTAAGGACATAAGCCCCGAAAAAAGATTGAGTTAATATACTGTTTCCGCATACGTGTGTGTTCTATGTAGCTATTAGCAATTTTTTGAAAGAGTCTCCACAACAATGACGCATCGTTTTGATTTTAAGATTTTTTTTTTTCCCATTTAAATCTAAAAACATTTTCTGCTCTAAACGTTTGGGCTCACAAATATGAAATTTACTCAAATCGAGTTTCTGATTATTTATACTTTATAGTTATGTTAAAACTAATCAAACTATACATATGCAATGCACCCTGGAATCAAACACCCTTTCAACAAGGTCGGTATTGTGGAAAACATTGTGCCTATATAGTACATTATTATGTGTGCAAATAGACACATGCGAACATTTTTATAATTTATCTTTTGTTGTATCTTTATTGTCAGTTTTGTTTACCTACGTTTATCTTGTTCTTTTTTTTCTCTGACATCATCGCTTGACATACTGGTAATGTCACTTTCAACTGAAATGTTTATGAATTAACCGACAATGAACAGTGAAAAACACGATACAGTCCAATTTCATAAGTATATTTTTATGGAAGAGGAACAGATGTTTAAAAAAAAAACACTATTAAAAATTAAAAAAATCATTTAGGAAGGTATCTGTTGCTTAATTGCATGTCAATTTGATTAATTTGAAGGTATTTTTGGTCAGTTATGTTCCTGTTAAATTTATATCGAATCTGAGCCAAATAAAATATTAATTTTATATTATTATTTCTATTTCAAGGTTGTTAAAAGTCTATACAGAATTAATATTAGTTCTTTATTTGTTTTTAGTTGATCAATGAACAGATGAATAGCTATCAATGGTGTAAATTTAATAATATTATTTCCTGAGGAGCTTTTTAAAAATATAAGCAAACTTTTTTTATAAGAACAAAATTCTACTAGAATACTTTTTTTTCGGCGAAGTATTCCGATTGTTGCTCGTGCTCATATTATTTGTATTTGTTAAAGAAAAGTTTTTGATTTGAAAAGAAATCAGATTTTATTGATATTTGCGTATTTTCGTAGTTCATCTTGGTTTTAAATTGCATTTCTTAAAAAAATTTTATCTTATATAGCAAAATAAATAAAACATAATTATCTTCCTTAACGTTTTTTAAAATTTCGAAGCAAATGTATGTTTAAAACGTATTTTTTCCAAAATGTTTATGCATCTGGTTTAACTATGTCACAACTTACAACTCTGATTTAAGATTTAATGTTTAAAGTAGTACATAGTTTACATCAGACCATGCGTTAAATGCGGCAGTTCTGATTTTTTGGTTGCTTGTTTATGACGTGTTGGCCTAATTAATAAGTCAAGTTTCTGAGATTTCGACAAATAAGAAAAAAGGCTTATCGGTATTTTTTACACTGAAGGAGATTTTTTTAATAAAATCGTTTTTTATTATTTTAAGGCAAATAAATAGTCTAAAAAATTCAAAGATGAAACTATTGAATATTTAGAGACGGGATAGCGCTAAAAAAAGAAGACAATTCAGTTAGCCTAAAGTACTAATTATGGTGTAGAAAATAACCCATCAGGGTTTAAATTGTTAATAACTGAAAAAATTTACGAATTTTGCGACTAACCACATAAGCACTAAGAAAAAAATTCGGATCTACCGGATTTACGGAAACGGTTCTTTCCGGCCAGAGAAAAGACTACTTTTCAGTAAAAATAAAAAATAGTATATTGTATATGTTTCCCATTTTCTCAAAAACTAAAATATATTTTTAGATTTTGCTTTTTATTATTTAATCAATAATTGACCAAGACATTGATTACTAAAAAAAGGACTCAATAACATATAAATATAGTAGTATTTCCTAGTTATGGTATGCCTTATGGCACATTGTCTATTTTTAACTTCCCATAGGAAGTTATTATAATCGATCCGATTTGTGGTATTGAAAATTTTGACTTTTATCGACGGCGTTTCAAGGTCCCTAGGTTAGGTTATAGTGGCTGTCCAAGATGAGGAAGGTCCTTAGAGTCTAAATAAAAGATTTTTAGAGATATGTCTGTGCGTGCGTGTTACGTACATTCGTTCGTTCGTATGACCGTACGTCTGTACGTCCGTTTGTCCGTATGTTCGTATGTCCGTATGTCCGTATGTCCCTACGTCCGTACGTTCGCGAAGTTTTTTTCGTCGTCCATAGCTCAAGAACCAGTAGAGATATCGACTTTAAATACATTTTATTATACAGATAATAATGCAGAAAGATGCAGAAAGTACTCTCAAAAATGAGTGTGTGTTTTTTTTACCATAGCAAAAAAAAAAGGTGAACATTTTTAATAACGCTAGCGACTTGAATTAAATTTTATATTATATTTTATTTTATTAAAATAATTTACAAAGTTAATTTATAAATTATTTTTTTAAAAGGCATCGGGGTAGCCAGACCATATGATGCCGTATAAAAACTATATTTACATTTAAATATTTACAATTAAATTTCATATTTTACTGAAATTGGAAAATTAACAAAATAGGTTGACAAAGAAAAAGTTAAAGGTATTAAAGCAAATAAGTTTTGATTTATTGGAAATAAAGAAAGAACAAAAATTATATTTCGTCAAATGTTTTGTGAGCGGATGTGACATCTTTGATATGTTGGATGGATCGTACTTCTGATGGATTTAAAATGTCGGCAAGTTTTTCAGCTATGTTATCTGATGATACATCAATTTGGCGAAAAATAGGACATTCGACAAGAATATGCCAAATAGAGAGTACTGTCCCACAATTCGAACATTGCTCAGATTCTTCAGAATTGTAATAGTATTGAGTGTTGAAAAGAGCTTTTTCAACTCTAATTCGGAAAAGTTGATGTTTTCTTAAAAATGTTTAAGAGTTTCGCCAACTTTCGATAAACTCTTTTTTATAGTCCTGAAATAAAGATTTTCGTATGAGTTTGTAAAATTTGGGGTACTCTACTGTCTGTGTAAAGGATTCTTTCGGCGTTAGAAGCAGAGATCATTTCTTCGTGTAAAATAAATATTTTGGCTTTAGTATTTTCCTTTTTGGTTTTGGCAAGGTTATTGCTTATGGAAAGTTAATTTCTTTTCCAAGGTGTAGGGGAATCTTCTATTATCTGCGTGTTATTGGATAGCAAAATGCTAAGATTCGGAACTATGGATATCATTTTTTTAAGCGCTGATATAGTGATAGTCACTTCTTCAGCAGCCTTGAAGAGTGGATGGCCTCGATCTGTAAGAGTTTTACTCATATGGTCGATTGACCTTTTTTCCAAAGTTTTCGAAGGATTCATAGCTTCCTTCCAACCTTAGAGCTTCTATTTTTGTGGCTCTTAAAGCTCCTCAGGCTGTTCGAAAGCAATCGTTAATGGCTGAGTTAATGTTGCTCATGTTTCTTATTGAAGCCCGAGTCGAAATGTTGGTCCTATTTTCGTCTCCAAAATTCAGGTTCTCTGAGGTTCAAAGAGATTCAAAAGAGGATCACTTACTGTTAAAATGTTGCTCCTCATCTGACCCTAATAGTGGCAGTTATCGGACAAAATACGATGTTTAGGATCAAATGAGGACGACAGCAAAAAGCCTCAAATAAACCTTTTTCATTTACCCTCTCTCTTTCTTTCTCTTTCTCTAAGACTAGTTTATTAGACTCTCTCTCTCATTGTCTTTCTTATTTTATTTTTTTTCTCTCCCTCTCTCTCTTTCCTACCTGCTTTTCCCTTTCTCTCTTACTCTCTTTCATTTTATTTATTAGGAATCTTTTTAAAATAAAATAATTTATGTTTTAATTTTATCCTTTTTTTATACATTAAACAAAACAGTTTTTATTAAAATTATTGATTAATTTAAAAGGAAGAATTCTTCGTCGTTGTCGTCGTCTACGTGCGTCGTCGGAGTCGTCGTCTTGGCTGTCCTCGTTCGTTGGTGTCTTCGACTTTACTAGCTCCATCGTTACCATTTTCACTATCACTATCAACATCTCCATCCTTGTCATTTCCACCATCATTGTTGTCATTGTCATTATCTGTTGTGACAACAACAGTGACAACAAAAAAAAAGCAGGTACACGACCAGGTAGGCTTACTTAGTATGAAAAGAGGACGATATCTATTTTCTATGTTGATAAACCTTCATTTAGGACAAAATGAGGTTCACAAAATATGCGTAGAAAAACGGAAGAATTCTAAAGATTCATGTAGGACGAAATGAGGACGATGAAAAATCGTTTACGATGATATGAGGTTCATTTTGCTGTATGTAGGAGCAAATGAGGAGAAAATATCCTTTTAAGGATCAGAATAGGGCCAAAATTTCGACTCGGGAGTCCACACAAAAATAGTTAAACCGTGTTGGATGTTACCGGCGACTAAAGTTTTCGCAATTTTATAATATTTGTATTTTGTATTTTTATTTATCTATGAAAAGCTTACACTGTAAGATACAATATCTTATAAAAAAGTGAAGCTAGCGATGTGTTAAATGCTACAGGTTTGATTGAAATTCAAGTGTTACATATTTTATTTTTATACATTGATTGGTGCTAAATAAACTTAAAATTACAATAATATTGTTTAAGTTCTTTTCCTAATTGCTTCGTGTTGCTTATATTTCTTATCTCTCTTGGCAATGAATTCCAAATTCTTACTGAGTACACAAAATATTGGCGTTCGGATGTCAGGCAACGAATACGCGGAATTCCAAGATCTAGAGATCTATTTGAATTAAGGCAGATTATTTTACTGTACAGATCCTCAGGCTGACGGGTTAAAAGTATATCAGAAAACAGGGTAATTGTTCGGAACTTTAAAAAGTTTTCAAATGACATTCCAAGAAATTGCTTTGAATATTGAGAAACACTATCGTAGCGTCGTCGTAGCCCGTAAACATATCGTATGGCACTATTAAAAGCAACTGTTAATTTTCTTTTACTTTCGTAATCTAAGTAGCAAAAGATTTCGCAACCGTATGTAATCAAAGGTAAAACCAGTATTTTCACAAGTAAGGCTCTAACATGCCTTGGAATAAAGTTTTGACTATACCATAGCGTTCGAAGGACACCATACGATTTACCAATTGTGTTATTTACATGGTTCGTCCAGGTAAGGCTGTGGTTAAAAACAACTCCTGAATCTACAAAAGAAATCGGACATTCATTTAACAAGATTGGGGGAAAATAAGACAAATCAATTTTGCTTTTTGAAATCACAAGACACTTTGATTTATTTGGGTTCAGGATTAGACCGTTTTCAAGTGACCAGCGTTCTAATGTATACAAGTCTTCATTTATACAGGCTACATGGTGTTCAATAAGACCCAACGGGCAGCTTAAGTAGAGTTGGGTATCATCAGCATACATATTGAACAATGATTTAAGATCGAAGGAAGTTCATTGACATATATTGAAAATAGCATAGGTCCCAGAATTGAACCTTGTGGGACGCCACTAACGACAGATACAAAATCAGATAGCGTGTTGTTAAGTGTTACTGCTTGAATTCGACTTGTAAGATACGAGAATAAGAGTTCGACCGCGTGCGTAGAAAAATTGAACAAATTGAGAAGCTTTCACAAAGTATGTCATGATTGACCATGTCAAAAGCTTTCGAAAAGTCGAGAAGTATTAAAAATGTAACATTACCCTCGTCAATAGCTTTCCTTATATCTTCGAAAACACTTAACAATGCCGTTATACAACTATTTTTCTTACGAAATCCTGATTGTTTAGATGTCAGTAAATTATATAAAAAGGAACTCGTTGATCTGTTTTTGAATGACCTTTTCAAAAACCTTTGATAGAAATGGTAGTATCGAGATTGGTCTAAATTCGTCTCCTTTAGAGGTCTTTGGAACAGGTACAATTTTCGCTATTTTCCATTGTTCAGGATATACACTTGTTGTTATGATGGTTTTGAATATATGTGTAATAAAGGGCAGAAGGGTTGGTAAAAGAATTTTTAAGAAAGATGGATGCATGTTATCAAGACCTATTGCTTTCGATTTGATAGAAAGAACCGCTTCAACCAGGTCCTCCGCTGTAATTGAAGAAAATTGAAAAGAATTCACATTTGAATTATTAGATGAAAATATTCTTTCGTTTAGTCGTAAATAGCCTGAAGAATTATTTCTTAGATTAACATTAGCAACAAATGATTGGTTAACACTGGAGTGCACGCGTGGCCTCTTATAGTAGACCACAGTTACAGTTTTCTTCATAACTTAACAGTTTTTTAATAGTATTAGAATTGAAATATTTTTTTTACTTTACACTCCAACTTAAAATTCATAAATTATGGTTATTAAATTTTTAAGGCCAATGAATATTACGTAAAAATATTTATTTCATTTATGTGTTTTTAAAATAAAAAAATTATTAACATTATTAAATGGTCTACCATAGTAGTTCACGCGTGCATTGGTGTACAAAAAAAGGGCGCGTGTACTCCAGTGTTAAGAGCGTAGATATTTATGTCTTTTGGATAGACATTAGATCTGCTCCTTATGCCAATATTCATCAGATTTTTCCAGATTTGTTTCGTACTTAAAGAAGTGTTAATGCGACTTGAATACAAGGCAGCTTTTGCTTTTCTGATTTCGATGACAGTTTTGTTGCGCAGAGTTGTATATTCTTGATGAAAGGTATTTATACGAAACATTTTCCATCGTTTATAGGCTAAGTCCGTTGTCTTATCAGAGATCGAATTACATCAGTAAACCAAGGCTTATTTTGTGGGGCACAAGTTTTAGTTTTCAAAGGAACATGGTTTTCGAAAAGTTTGTAAATATTGCTATTTAGAAATTCTACCTGGTCACATGGTGATGGCATTTCAAAGATATTGTTCCAATTTATGTTACCAACATCCGTTTCAAGAGAAGTATACCTAGTCAATATGTTTAAAATCACGATATTTGATTACAAGACTTTGAATCTCAACTTGAAAGTCAAACGTTAAAAAGATTAGATCATGCTTCGAGAAGGCTGGTGCCGAGAGCTGATCATAAAGCATGACTTTACTTTCATCAGCAACAAAAAATAGATCCAACAGAATGGGGTCAGACATCGAAAAATGGGTGGCAGTGCATGTGTTAATGGGGTGAAGATTAAGGCAACTGAAATCGTCCAAAAAATTGTTTTCGTCAAGGAGATTACACTTGTAATCGCCACATAAAACAACATTTTGAAAAGAAACTGTAATTTGTTCTAGGAGACCAATAAGCGGAGACATACATACGTTTCTATTTGGCCTATATATAGCACCCATCAGAAGCTTTCCATTGCTGTTGTTTAATTCGACAAAAACAAACTCGAATTCATCATCCTCAAGAGAAGAAATTATGTGTTTGCTTTTAATCCCTTCTCTCACATATGTACATTGCAACACCTCCTCCCCGAAATCGCACCCTATCCGAACGATAAACCTTATAACCTGCAAGTGAACATAGTTGGTCGTTTTATGAAACGTTAAACCAAGTTTCCGATACACAAACCACGTCAACCTTTGAATTTTCAAATGTGAAACGAAACTCGTCAATTTTACCCATTAAACTCTCTGCGTTAATATGACACACCCGAAGACCAACTTGTTGTGAACTCAATACATTTACCATGGTGCGTAAGTTATGATCGATCATTATTATAAATATTAAATAAAAGAGAGAAGAATAATAAGCTCAGAAATAAGTACGAGAAGAAGTAAAAGAAATAGAAATTAGAATATAAGTATTAATTAAAAATGAGAAACAGTATGAAAATGTAAAATGATTATAAAAATAATAATTATGAAGAACAAATAAAATAAAGTATATAACTTAAACGGTAGAGTGCGCAACCCTGTCCAAACCCTCGATGCAGTCAATCGGTTCAGCAGCTTCATTCATGAGCCGTCTGATATAAACAATTCCTCTTGATGCAAATATATATTTTAACGTGATACCAAATAAGTATATTTTTGGAAAAAAAAATCCATTTAACAGTTATTTTAAAAATCAAAAAAACTTAAAAAAAATAATAATCACCTCGAATATCTTACAAACAAAAAATTATTTTGTCTCCAAAATAATTTTATGCAACAAAAAATAACATTGTTACCCGTGGCATGTTGGTTTGTGCGTTGGACTGTCATGCCAGAGGTCTTGGGTTCGATCCCTGCACCTATGCCATCTAAAGTTTTTTCACGGGTATTGCCTCTTGCGAGGAATTGACAAATTCTCCAAGAGTAATTCTTGTCATGAAAAGTGATTTCTCAAATTAGTCGTTCGGATTCGGCTTAAAACTGTAGGTCCCCTCCATCCCTAACAAAAACCTGAGCTGTACTTTTTTGTACGTATGTTTGAATTGTGCCGAGATGGGATGAGGCCATACTAAGTGTGATTTACATAGGTTAGGTTAGGTGACGAACCGAGTAAATCATTAAGTATTAAATAAACAATTAAATTTACACGACAAATAAAATATTTGCAGGATTTCTCTGTATTTTGCACGCGTCCGACAACGTCGTGTGCCCTCGCGTGTGTGCCTGTTCGGGTAGACCCACTCAGTGATGTCCTCCCCCCACGCCGCACTACCACCGGCGCCACCTGCTTCGTCTACCGCGTAAGACCCCCGCCCGCGCACTTACCCCGCGCCTCAGCTGAAACAGAATTATCAGAAGTAGAAGACAGACCCTGTGAATTATTTGTTGTACCTACATGGCTCGTGTTTGGCGATAAAAGGTTGAGCATAGCAAAGTTTAGGTTTAAAATTATTATTTTTGGAACTTGGTGGGAGCCACAGTTTGCGTCTAACGTTGAGGGCTTTAGGTACGTGGCGCGCGAATCCCGCGTTAATATACATACGTGTATGATAAGTTTAACATGTTCGACAACTTATTTCATAAGGGTTGGGAATGCGTTGTTTTTGTTTGTAATACCAATTTTATCCAAATATTATTCAAATCTTTGGTAATTTAGGAGTGAAAGCGATCAGATTCCCCGGAAAGTAATTTTTCCCATGGGAATGCGTTGTTTTCCCGAAGTCAAAAGTAACTCATGTCCTTTCTTAAGTCTCAAACTATCTCCTATTTAAATCTGTTCAGCAGTTTGGGCGTAAAAGCGATCGGCCCATCTGAATTTTCCCATGGAAATGCGTCATCCCGGCGTAAAAAGTAGCCTATGTCCTTTCTCGGGTATCAAAATATCTCCATACTTCATGCAAATTAGTTCAGTAGTTAAGGCGTGATTGAGTAACAGACAGACAGAGTTACTTTCACATTTATAATATTAGTATAAATATAAATTGTGTTATTATGAGTAAAAAATATATTTTTTTCGGATCAAATAAATATAGTACAGTACAGAAATTGCCAAAAACCTATCCGCAGTCCGGTGTTTATATTTGAAAGTTGGTAAAATTGAACATTTGTCAAAATAATTCAGACTAAAACTACATTGAAATTAATAAAATGGACAATTTTAAAGAGAATATGTGAAGAAAATATAAGGAATAGTGTATCTATAATTTGTTTTCAAGTTTTCAATTTTGTAAATTAAAGCTGAATAAAATAAGAACTGTAGGAAGGGGGTCACTCCATACGTGCAACAGATGGCGATATATTTGTTAATACTTACTTTTTTGCAGAATAACAAACAAATATTACAGATTATGGCTACTTTCGTATAATTAAATTACTCACTCGAGTAAGCTTACGAAAACAAAACTATATTTTTAATTAAATAAATAAATTAGGTGGCACAACAGTCCGTAGAGAACTAAGGCCTAGTAACTTACAACTCTCAACTCTCAGCTTATTGAAATTCAAAGTTCATCTTGGCTTTTGAAATTACTTCATGGTCTTAAATTATTAAAAAATGCTTTGTTTAGTAATTGTAAATTGCAATCTAACTAATTTGGTTTTACTTTTAAATTCATGCACTTTAAAAACAATGTACGAATTATAGGCAAAACGTGATGTACTTGTTTTAAAAAACAATATAAAATAGAAAGAAAGATACTTGTAATACCATGGTTACCAGTACCGTACACATTTTACCGAACAAAATATTTTATTTAAAATCCAAATATTTTGTACACATTGTATACACACATCCATACATTTTTAAATATGACTTCCTTTAAATATTTCTCCAAATACTTAACAGTCAAATCCAATTTTCATATTGAACTATACAAACGTGACTGCTGTTAAACTATTTCCATGGGCAGTATTAAATTTTGTTTAAATACGATGATTATTCTATTTCGAGTATAACTCATCTACTTAAAGAGCCATTGATACACTTGTCCAGAAAAATGTGGGTGATGATACTCGTTTAATTATATGTATGGTTAATTTAATCTCTTTAGATTGAACTTTCAGATATTACCATAAACGGAAATTACTTCATTGATAGATTCGTGTGATAGAGTCTATGTAGGTATTTATAGTTATTTGCTAGGTTATGTATAAAAAGTTTAGGTAAATGTTTAAAGAATCATTTTAAAGAGACTTATTTAGCAAATTAATGGCTGAGATAAAAATAAAACCAAAACAATATAAATATGCAGTCATTTCAACTGTTTGAGAATACATAATGGAGATAGGCACTTTTTATTTAGAATATGATACTATTCGTTTATCTCTTGCTTACTTGTATTTAAAGTCTGACATTTTTACAATTAAAAAAATATGATAAGTTTTCACATTCAATTTTTACTCTTGGAATTGTAAATAAATCTATTTCGTGGAATGGTTTGTAGAACTTTAAAACATAGTGGCGAGTCATCCATACCTTACAGAAAAACACGCCCGAGTGAAAATGAGTCATGTCCATCCGGTAATTCAGTAAGATAAAGATAAACCATTCATCTATAAAGTTAACGCCATAATCTACACCTACTTCCGTTCGTTGATTTAGATTAATACTGCTGCAGGTGTCGTCATGTCCATCTTTATCTGATACTGACCATCTATGGTGTTGCAGATAGAAACTTCTCATCTACGATAACTACCACGAAAAGTTCAAATATCCATTGGCGTTGTTATTTTTCACCATTTTTAGTCGAAGCTTTATTTCATGCTGAAGTGATAGACACTGATTTAGTACAATAATACCCATACAAAAAAGTACGAAAAATCACTTTCTTCTCTTTTACGAATAACAGTACAATAAATAAAATTGTTAAGTAAAATAATAAATTTAGTTGCAACACCACCACCGTACCGGGGCTGAATGGATTTTCTTTTTGTTTCCCGATTGAGGTGCATCGACCGTAGCTGCACACTTTCTTGCATGTGTCATTGGCAAGCAACAGTAGCCTCGAGTTCAAAGCCAGTCAACCGACCAAATATATCATGCTGCTACCAACTTCAGGCATAATTTGTGGCTTAACATATAATTCAATGAATGGTGCAATAAAGTGAACTCCAACAACTCCTAATTATAAGTAATATTTCATATTGAATCTCGAATTCTTATGGTCAAGAGATCTCTCTAGACTTTCTTCGATGGATCATGAAAGATAGATTAGGTTTAAAAAATAAAATAAACATTAAGCTGATACGATGGTGGTGTGCAAAAATCCATTATTTTTATTATTATGTTCCTGTGGGGGATAGAATTTGAGCTGCTCATTTAAAAATCATTTATGAGACACCACGAACGCTGTCAATTTATCTTACCTACTCACCACGTCAATTATTTATGTATGGTTGCCACGCTGTGACTACTGTACTGTATTTAAATTGATTAATGTTTCAAAACACCAACAATTCATGTTTTTGTATAGGTAAGGTTCATAAATGCACATATTACATATGTTATATATATTAATATCGCGTCTTTTATCAAACTAATATTTTTAAAAAACCTTCCTCCAGTTGAAGGAAGCAATGAACCAATCTTATACGTCATTAGCGGGCTTCGCACGGGTTGACAAATCTTAACATGCTAGACGTTTAACTTAATTTATTCCGTACATTAGAAAACATTTCTTTTCCTAAATGAATTCGATAATGAAAGTCTTACCACATTATCAATTAACGAATGGTCATCTTTTTTAATCTAACTCAGCAAAACTACTCGAATGTTTTTCCGTAGCAGCCGACGCACGACGACGGAGCTTCTTAAGCAATAACTAAAAATAAAATTCAGAAGTTTTTCATACAAATTCTAATAAACTCATCAACTTGACTTAAGTTCTTTTTAACATAACATATTCAAAGAATCCTGTTCGAGGTGTAAATCTTGAATCTTGAATCTTGAAAAGGACAATCATATTAAAGGTATCAGCCATTTCTGGGAATTTTGAAATAAATCGCATATTTTTTTTTGATTTCACCCTTTCCCAATCGGGGTCATTATCATGATAATATGTTGTGTTCAGAAAAGATTTTTTCTTACTACAAAACTAAAGAATCTCTGATTTATTTTTAGATTTTTGACAGCAAAGCTGGGAAATTTTGCTGAGGAATCTTGTTCAAGTAACTGAGATCTCCGAAATATAATTCACCTGAATATACTAGCTACAATCACCATACATATAAATAAAACTCAGATTAAAAAAAGTGCAACTTATTTCATGCAAAATTAATAAAAATACTCACTTTTCGTGTTTGCTGCCATTACGCCAGCACCAACTACAGACACAACTGGCACTTTAAAAAATAATCAATTTCAATTCCATTGAATTTTGCCTAAATTTAATCTTTTTATATCGTAATTTTGTCTCAATATTTAAAAAACGTTGTTCTTTAATCACAAAAAAAAACGCTTCCAAGTACAATGGTTTTCGGTCTAAAATGTATTCAAATTTATATCGATTGAAAATATTTCACTTGCTTTCAAAGGAATTATGAAATTAGTAAATGAGTAAAAGCTCTTGGCTTTTAAATTGTAAAAAACAAGCCTACAATATAAATGTGTAAATAGAAAGCATCAGCTAATTAATCTAAAAATTTGCTCGTATACAACAATCCAATGGTGAGAACAAAATGGTTATTCAAAAAACTTATTTTCGAAAATTTTCTTCGTTATCGCTCCTTATTCGAATTTACATGGTAGCTTTTCTTGAAGTAACACTTTTACTGATTATAAAAGGTGTCTAAATTAAAAAAAAAAAAACTTTTCTAAAAAAATTCATAACAATTTTTATTGTTATAAATTATATGTTAGCTTTCCAATATTATAATTTATTTTGTTTACCATTTTCCGATTCCACCAAATTATACAGATTTCCAGGAATGATAATATTCAAATATCTTTTCATTTTTTCCCAAACTAAGAACATGTATTTTACCTACTGCTACCGCTGCTTTTATTCATTGTCAAGAGCATTCACTTTCTGATTGAAATCTTTTTCGGCGTCACTTTCGTTTTAATATATAAAAATATACACATACATTATGTATGCGAGTTATAAACGCTAAACCTATGCATAATTTAAAAGACTTTCGTTTATTTTCTTGGAGAAAAATTATTGTTTATTTTGTTCATGACTCTGCCTAGACTAAGAAATTTTGTTGTCACCTCTGATTCAAAGAATTTAAATTACAATAAACGAATTGAATGTATGATGAGTACTTTTTAATTGTATTTATTTTCAAGATTCAATTCAATTTTTTTAGTATGACTCGAAGAACATGGAGTCAAAATCAAAACAAATTTGTTATGACAAAAAATAGTTGACCTCAGATTAAAATTCGATTATTTACAGTCTCACTTCCTTCTTTGTTTACTTATTTCATTATTTTATTTAACCCATAAGATCAATATAATGTCTTATTTCATTTCATACATATTTCCTTATACTTTCAGAAATATCAACAAACTGCACCATTTCAATCAAGAAGCACCTTGAGTCCTGAATCTCATCAACCGTATACGTACCAATTTCATCACTTTAGATTGTTGTGCGCAAATAAAATGCCGATAAGTTGTAGGTTTTATGAATCTGGATGATTTCAAAGAAACTATCCTAGCGCACGAAAAAAATACTCCGAGTGCAATATCATTCATCGCAGTGTAAGAAATCGGATTCAAAACAAGAAAATAAAAATAAAAATACAAAACTGAAGAAATCACAGACGGGCTGCTCTAATGCAATAAATGCGAAGCATTGGTTCGCATCTGCAACAACTAAGAAGTATAGTGTTTTGCTTAGAGATTGCCTTCGGTAATTAAAAATACCAAACATGTATCGACCAAATTTCTATGAATCCACATGCCTGCGTTGCAACGAAATCGTCTACCAGGTGGACCGAGTTGGCCCACTAAAAGACTTCACATTCTTTCATTCGGGCTGTTTCAAATGTGTCCACTGTGGGACGAAATTAACACTTAAAACGTATTTCAATAGCCAGCACAAGCATGACGACAAGGAGGTAAGTTGAATATTAATTTTATTCAAATCTAAAAAATAGTCAATATCGTAGTAGTGAGTAAATGAGCGAATGCGTGAGTGAGTCCGTGAGGAGCTTAGAGTCTGTAGCCATAGTTGGAGACATACAACGGCGCACGGCAGACGGCAGCGCAGCGGCGACGACGCTGTATATAACGCGAACGTTAATTGTGTCAAATTGCGGAGCGTGCGCGAGTGGGTGATCGGGTTGATAAAAATGTTCTTATTACCATATTTACTTGACTTTGGATTCTTTATTTACATACTACACACATGTATAATGAATATGATAGTGAATAGAGACGCAAGGGAAGTGTTTCCATTTCATTGAAGAACTAGAATCGATTCTAGCCTCCTAATGAAGGTGAATGTACTAATTTTTCGTCTATGGGCGTTTTATTGCTAACAGATATACTTACTTTTGCAATGAAAAGCGAAAGTGGAGCTTTTTGTTGATTGATTGTGAAAAAAGATTACAATGTGCCATTATTCATTGTATTGTTTTATAACAGGTTCAATGACTTTCACTTTATTTAGTCAACTGAAACGTTTTCTGAGTGACCTTTCCTGAAATTACGATCTTTAGATTATTTGGTTGTATGTATGTATGTATATTTAAAAGAGACAAACTGTTTTAAAAGTTAGCTAGTTGGTCATACCAAACATTGGTAATAATATGTTTATGCACTTGGAATTTCATAGCTCTTAACTCAAGTAACACACTGGTGTATAATTTGGTATAATTTCTTGAATTTTGGGGTAAAATTGAGAAAAAGAGTATTTTAAGATTTTGGTGTATCTGACGAAATATACCGGTGTAAAAATTACACTACTGGTATTTTGTCCAAAACTTCAACATTTTTGTTCGAATTCGGTGCAAAAAATAAACCATTTAAAAAAATATACATACAAAAATCCAATTTTTAATCAATCAACATGACGTATTTTGTACACCAAATTTTGGAGATAAAATACACCGTTTTAAACGAGCAACACATTTTTGGTGTAAGATTTTAATCTTGTGGGGATTAAATCCACTAAACTAATAATGTCAAACCTAAAACTAAAACTAATGTCAAACTAATGTTTACAATTTGATACATGTTCATGATGTTTTCGAATTTGGATCTGGAATATTTTGCACATTTTACCGCCGTTTTCCTACAATAAGTTGTTTCTGAATAGAGCTACCAGACGCTTACACAAACGAATTAAAAATATTCGAAGTTAACTTTTTTCGTTAAAAAAAAATTCTTCTGACCGACAAAGCTAACGACATTCGAAAAAACACTAGAAAAGTAAGAAGGTTATTAAAACACAGCCAATTTGATACGTTTATTTTGATATTTTATAGGAATCATTTTAGAATTTCAGCATAGCAACCAATAATGAATTGTGGCAATTCTAATCTGAAATTGTTCAATCGAATTGAATTGAGTTGAATCATCTTACACATACGGAAAACTCAGTGATAGTCTATTTGACTATCAAAAATATGATAGTCAATAATCACGTTTGCCGATTCCATCCCTGTTCAAACAACCGCCCTAATTTTGCCAAGTTTAAGACATTTATAAATAGAGCATAAACCTGGTAATATTTGTTAGGTGTTTTCTCATCAGTATTTTCCAATAGCAAACCCTTTACGTTTGCGGTTTTTGGGCTAATTAATTTGTCGTATCATAAAACATCTTGACTTTTTAATTTAAACAATTCTATGCGATTAAAGATTATTCCACAATTTACAATCACAATTATTATACGTATACCTAAATTAAAATTAACTCCTTGTTTGTAGCTAGACAAGCTATAACCAAAAATGGATTTAAAAGAAATTACTCAAAAAACCATGCAAATTATTTTAAATCAAAAAGGAAGTGAAAACGAGAAAATTACTTCATAAGTTTTTCTACTTGAAAATACTACTTCGGAATCTAGATGACGGTTTTGTCTCCGTCGGTCGGTTAATTTGAGGCACCCTGTTTTTTGGAGAACGCACGGCTATAAATTTAAAGAAATATAAATATCAAATGAAAACAATGATTAATTATTACAATATTAAAGCAACTTAATTATATACTGCGTTTAGTATTTTTGACTAGTTTTTAACAAAACTTCTCTAAAAAAATAAAAAACAACCAAAACATTTTAGATAGATAAATATTCTTTATTTTCGTATTAACAGTTACATTTGGTAAGCTACCGCACAGTTTACATACAGAGATTTGATATTTATGATATCTTTCTGCTTAACAAGTATATTAATTTGTATATAGAACTTAGATAATAATAATTTAAGTAATAATGTTCTAGGAAAATACAAACAAAAACTTCAACTCAAATTGAAAAGGGCAGGTACATTTTGACTCAAATAAAATTAAGATTTCTAAACTTTTGTTTAAAAGTATGTTAGTAAAAAAAAGGTTAGTATAAATTATAATTGATAAATGTATTTTAATATATTAGTAATTTGTTAGTAAGAATTAAAAAATTGTTAAATAAATAAATATAAAAAAATAAATAAATAAATAAATAAATTAGTTTATAAATAAATTAGCTTATAAATAAATTATTTAATAAATAACTAAATAAATAAAATAAATAAATAAATAAATAAATAAATAAGTCAATTAATAAATAGATAAGTATAGACAAACAATACATTAATAATGATCATATAGAAAATAAAATAATAAATAATAACAATTTAACGAGTAATATTTGAACAAAGGTACGAATAATTCAAACTAACAAAAACATATCGGAAAGATGGTTAATGAATCAATTGATTTATAAGCGGATTTTCAGAGATTACACAATTTAGCAAGAAGGTGTTAGTCAGTTTATTGATTCTTATAGAAATCAATTCAACATTTGCCTTCTCATGTACATAAGTCTATGGTGGAATGATATCGTGGAAGGTTAAGCATCATTTTTAGAAGCTTGTTTAGTGATACTTGTAGTTTTTTAAGATGAGATTTTGCACATTTCCCCCAAACCTTGCATCCATACAGAAGTATACCAAAACATTTTAGATTTCGAATAAAAATTGTTCATGAATCTTTTTAGAAATTTTGAATTAATTGATATTTTCGAGGTTCTCAATTTTAAGACCGGGTAGGACCACAAAACATTCCGCAGAATATGCTTCGTTTTTAAATTCGGCATTCGCATTCATACTAATTCATGATTTTAGCGGCTATATAATGCAGGTGAACAAATTAGAATCTTAGGAACCATTAAAGATTCTTCTAAAACATTTTCACCCAGAAAATAAACATCGGTGTAGATTTTATTCCCAAATAAATTCAGTTTTTTATTTACATAATAAATTTGCACCAAAATGTTATGTAAATTGCAAATTGTTTACCACCGAGGTGCATATTATGTTCTAGTTACCAGAATAATTTGTATACCACTAGCATAATTCATGTAATCAAGATCGGAATATACACAGAATTGAAATTAATTGTACAAAAACTTACTCAAAAGTGGTATATTTTTGAATGTTTTTTGAACAACAACAACAACTTAAAGGTGCTACCACTCATTGTTTTTGGCTGAAGATATAGCTATTTCGTGCTTTGCCACTTTTGCACTCATCAGTCTCCTTTTTTTTTTGTGGTGCTGAGCTTTAATCCAATTTTATTTGAAAAACTTTTTATGCACAACATATAGGATTCGAACCCACGCATATCAGATTTGCTCAGTCTTAGAAGTCGTGTGCACTACGCACTCCACTACTTTAGACCACTGACGTATATTTTTTCATTTAAAATGTATATCACGAAAGTGCAAAAAATACCACAAATATGTTGGTGTATTTTGGCCGTTTGTGCTACTTGAGAAGCTATTCATTAAAAAAATCTAAAGGAAAAAGGCAAGTAAAAATAAATAATCCTAAAATTATGTTTACGGAAAGGTTCTGAGTATATAAAAAACTATGGTGATGCTACCTAAAACATTGTAATTGTAGGTAATAATAGATAGCGTAGAGAACTAAAGCCTAGTGACTACAACTTTAAACCATTCCTGTGTGCAAGTCATTACGAGAATTAAGGGCCCTACACTTTTTTTGCCGAATCTGAACGACTTAGTTGTCTTCTCTTCCATAACATTACGATGAAAACAATGTTTTTTTTAAAAACTATCAAAACACATTCAAAAACTATGCTTCGAAACTACAGTCTTTCCAAACCGATATTTATTTATCAATCTGCAGCTTGCTGCCATATGCATCAAAACAATGCAAATACAAAAACTTTAATGTAAAAGTATTCGAAGTTATGAAATCGATCGAATGATAGAACCCCCAAAACAATTTTACTCGATTTTCAATGTAGACTTCGATTTCATTTCACATGATTTTAGGGAACCTAGCTGCATTAAAGCATACGTCTAAATAGTTTCTGAAAAAAACACATTATGTGTATGTGATAATTTTTTAAGACAAAGAACTAGTATAGTAAGCTAGTACCTTAAAATATAGACTTTTTTGTAGATCCATATAAAAGAAACAACCCCCTATACATTATATATCCTATGGACTAGACTGTGATTTTGATTAAGGCTCCAAGACGGCCTAATTTTTTCCGACACCATCTACAGTTTTTGTCATATTTCAGCAAATTAGCACAACACTTTAAAATAGAATACACCTAAGGCTTGCTCACAAACAAATCTGTCGAAAGATGAAAACCGTTCAATAGTTTTTCAGATTATCGCTAACATACGCAGACAGAAGCAGTACAACACTTTAATTTATAATATTATAATGATATGTTCAATTTAATTTTAATTATGTACGTACCTTTATTATACTTTTATACAACCTAAATATATATCTACAACTCATTTTTGTTTAAAATTGAGATTCTATTACGAAATAAAGTTATTACTATAAAATGTTGTCTTTTTAACAATAGGAACTTTATGCAAACATTTATTTTTCCCACATTTAAAAGACTTAAATACGCATAATTTCTTCATAATATATATATTCAGTTTAAGTTATTTTGGAAAAATTTAAAAAAAAACAGAACTCCAATTAAAGCATTTTTTCTCAAACGGCCTTTTCAACTAGGGCACGCCACTCAACAACTTGCAACAGCTACTAATCAAGCTCCCACTATAGTTTTTTTAACAAACATCAAATACAAACTTTTGGTCGGATGGCTTTTTTAAGACGACAACTTTCTATGAGACTGATGCTATAATGCTGTGGCATAGGCATATAAAGATAAAAGATCCACACGGGCAACACAGGAAGAAAATTATTACTTTTGCAACATTTTTTTTTATTTTTAAACGTTGAAGGGCTCTTGCTTCAACGATACACAATTTGATGTAACTACTTGCAAGTAACTTTTGTCTTCCTTCAAAAGTCCAAACGTCCAGCTATAATTGGACATTGTTTAAGATCTTATACGATAAATTTTATAAGGAATTATTTCCCTGTTTTGAGGTTTCTTTTAAGCTTGGTTTTAGTTTAAGTCAATGATCTCCTACTCGTCATAGTTCACAAGACAACAACTTTTCAATCACACATTAGACACGTTATAATGTATACATACATTTTTTCAACATTGTGTAAACTAAGCATACTTTTAAATAAGAGTGCAAAAAAAGACATTTCGGCTTACAGATTAATAACAGCTGCTAAGATACCTTGATTTCGCAATTTTATTCACTAACAACTAAAATCTGCGAATTTATTTGGTCTTAAGGGTATATGTTCATACGAATTTCAGCATGTCTTGAATTTTTACAATAAAAAAACTGTCAATAAGACCATATTTAATGGTTTTTTTTTCATAATTTTAAACATGTATGGGATCAGATCTATACCTCCCAGATCTTTTTGGGAGGATAGGACATTCCTGGAAGATGAGTCAATTCATTTCTATACAGATGGGTCAAAAACAAAAGAAGGGGTTGGTGGAGGTGTGTACTCTGAACGACTGAAATTAAGTCTCTCTTTCCGCCTTCCCAATCATTGTAGCGTGTTCCAGGCGGAACTTTTGGCGATAAAAGAAGTCTTGTCCTGGCTTAAAGAAAACGTGATATCAACATCTGATATCCGTATTTTCTCAGACAGTCAGGCCGCTATCAAATCTCTGGACTCTGTCTCTACAAACTCTATAACATTCCATAACTGTCGATCATCTCTAATGGAGATGGCACAACAGTTTAATATTCACCTTTGCTGGGTGCCGGGCCATAGAGACATTCCAGGTAACTGTAAGCAAGGCCGGCTCCAGCCAAACTTGCGCCCTGTGCAAGATTTTTTGAAAAGCGCCCCTTTTTTATATTTTTTTTACACATAAACTGATACACAAGCATAAGCCTTTCCCACATTACCCAGGAGGTAGACTTTCAATGCGTTTTTTTATTGAGGTATCCCCAGGAGGCCTAAACCATTAAACTAAAACGCAGCGAAGAAATGAGCAGAGGGGAAACTTTTAAACTAGTAGCCTAGCCTTACATTTTGCAAATTCAGAAATGAGATCATCAAAGTCTAAAGAATTTAATAATTTCTTTTCAATGGACATTATAGATAAACCTACCAATCTCTCTGGAGTCATGGTTGTCCTAAGATAATTTTTAATAATTTTAAGTTTAGAAAAACTACGTTGTCCTGAATCTACCGTGACCGGGATTGTATTAAGGATTTGGAGAGCAATTATTACTGAATTCGGAGCAAAATCTTCAAGGTTTAAACTAAAAATAAAATTTAACACATCTAATCTAAACTTGAGCTTTGTGGTGTAACAAGCTGGGATATTACGGTTAACTCTTGAAACAATTATTCTCCATCTAAATCTTTAAAACTACCTAAAGTTAAAACATTCTGCAAATTAAGGCATGAAGCACGTACATTTTTATTTTTTAAACATTCGGTTATGTTACTTAAAAATTGATACTATACGTATCAAACCTTTCAAGTATTAAAAAAAAATTAACTTTAAATCTTTGTTTCGGGTCTAATATAGTTTCAGGACATTCATCAGCATAAAGTATTTTCTCCGTTGAGATCGCAATGATGAAGCTACAGGAAACATATTTCGTATTTCTAGGGAACTAGCAATACGCTCGGTTAATTGAACATACCTACTCATTAAATTTTTCATCGGAACGCATTAAAATCAAACTGTTTTTTGTATTTTCTAAAACTGTTATGCCAGTTGACAGATTAACGGACGGACTTTGCAAATATTTACTAGTTTAATTTATGTTTTCTAAAATATCAAACCAAATTAGCAGGCAGCAAATAAATGTAAAATCAAAAATTTTATTTCCTAACGATTCTGCAATGTTTTTTGCCTCTAGATTTCTTAATTCTATAAGGGCTTCATATATATGTATATATTTCTTCTTAATTTGTTTTTGAGGGCCTCAATCAGTTTTGGGACTTCTACCACTTAAGTGGTATTTCTACCACTTTTTGGTGTTCATGAAAATCTACCACCTAAAAAGCAAATTCTACCACTTTTTGCAACTCACCGTTCACCTATCATTAAACTCTACCTTGTAATATTTATAGTATATTACACTTGATATTCGAAAGAATAACTACATTAAAATTAAATTTAATGAAAAATTTTGTAAAACCAGAAAATATGAATGTAAACACAAATAAAAAAACAGTGAAAACTATTTACCATATTCTCAAATGTATTTTGGCCTTTACTTTGAAAGGTACTTACTTGAAAATGATATTGTTGAACAAGATGTAATGCAACTACGAAAAGTTATGTGCAGCTATTATATTGAATTATGTGTTCAAATTGGATAAAGGTTTAACCTTTCAAGCGATGAACTAAAATTTTTCAAATATTTAAACCCGAAAAACGTCATTGATGGAACAATGCCATCAGTTTTAGGTCTCACGAAACATTTTTCACCAACTATAAATAACTCAGAACTAGAGTTATTTAATTATGAGTGGAGAAAATTAATTGGAGAAAATCAATTACTCCAAATTTTTAAAACTGATGACATTGTTTCACAATGGCTTTTGATAAAAAACTTAAAAGACGGAATGGACAATTTAAATTTTGAAAACATATCTTTTTATATGTTGGAGCTTTGTTGCTTACCGCATAGCAGCGCTATTTTCAGATTTAAAAAATATAAAAAATGAAAAAAGAAATAAATTAAAAACTACAACCGTTCACAACATTTTGGCTGCAAGGGAAATTTCAGTAAATTTTCAGAATTTTAATCCTCCGGAAGCATTACTGAAATATGCTTCAAAATTTAAATTTTCCGGCGGTCTATTTAGCAAAAAATAATTTTAAGTTTTTCTAACTAATTTAATTATTGTGAATTGTGATATTTGAAACTGAAAGAACTGAATTATGGTTTATTTAATTTTTTGTATTTTTTAATAAGTTATTGAATATATAAATATCCCACCTCGTTGTGGAACTTGAAAAAAAGTTATAAAAACATTGAATAAATTGTATCGAAGAGGTACGGTGCGTGATACAAAACCTGCTCGTTCTAGCCCATACGATTCAATATTAATAAGTATTTTGCTTTGTCATACTCTCTATGTTAATTTTGGGACTCAGTGGGCATGAAATAAATCTTGCACATATGAGGTGGCATGGAAATTTTTTGTGTTTAGATTTTTTCTTTTTTTCTCTTGTACGAACAGGGTGAAATATTTGGAAATTAAGTAGGTAGGATTTTTAGTACTGCGATATATTGAGTTGAATTTTTGTTGAATGTAACAATGAAAGTGATGTTAGTTAGTGCGCAAGAGATAACTTAGGACAGTTGTGATGGATGTTTTTATGAAATTATTTTAAGAATGTTTGTGGTTAAAAAAATGGCAAATAGTAGTATTTGTTTACGCAAGATCAGATTACATTTTATTGCTCCTGGTAATGCGCCCCCAGAATTCTGCGCCCTGTGCATTTGCACATCTAGCACATATGCTTTGCCCGGCCCTGACTGTAAGGCAGATGAACTCGCCAGGAACGGTACAGTACAGCCCATCCTACAACGTTTGGCACGTACTGGCATACCAATCGCTACTTGTAAACTGTTGCTAATGCAAGACGCTGTGAGGAGGGCAGGCACCAGGTGGAACAACATCACCATGTGTCAAGCCACAAAAAACATCTGTCCAACACTGGATTTAAAACGTTCAAGGTGCTTGCTCTCTCTAAGCAGATCGCATATAAGCGCTTAGGAGGAAGCCTCAAGATTCATGTGGTATCACAATGGGCCATTAAACTGGCCTAAGTGTGTCCGTTTCCATCTTGGACAGCCACTATAACCTAACCTAACCTAACCATGGGATCAGAACAACATGTTGGTGATTGTATATCAGGCATTCAATATCTACATATATCCCCTTTTTCTTTTAGTCTAAGATACGTAGAAAGAATGTTTACCCTCATCTATTATTATTATATTATATTATTATTTGATAATGAACAATATTTTATCAAAGATATTAATTGGAATAACAATTTGCGCTTGGGTTGCCTAGCTATAACCTTGTCCTAAGGTGCAAAATATTTCAAAATAAGAGTGCACTTTTGAATTCAATTACCCTCATCTGTTGTTCAAAAAATCAGGTATATAATGAAAGACCATGACATAAAGATGAACACAAACTAGGGTTGCCTACTTTTGGAAGGCAGCTTGGCGTAAAGAGGTGGGTCTGCGGAGTAAATACAAAAAATATAAGTTATTTAATTGATAAAAAAAAATAAATAAATTAGGTGGCGCAACAGTTCATGAAGAACCAGGGCCTAGTGACTTACAATTCTCAACCATTCCTGTGTGAGAGTTATGTTGTCAGAGATGGAAGGGACCTACAGTTTATATGCCGAATCCGAACGGCTAATTTGAGAAAGCACTTTTCATGACAAGAATTACTCTTGGAGGATTTGTCAATTCCTCGCAAAAGGCAGTACCCGTGAAAAAAAGTTAGGTGACACAGGCAGGGATTGAACCAACCCAAGACCCCTTGCACGACAGTCCAACGCACTAACCATCACGCTACGGGTACTGATGTTGGTGTTAAATGAAATGTAATTTAAACAATACCTTGGTGACCATCAAAAATTTATCTCATGTGATTGTGATATATAGTCGGGTTTTTGTTTAAACGAAATGTTATGTGCCTTACCAAAAGTTGGCATAACTTATGGTTGACTTCATTTTTAATTTTAACACTTTGTTAAGTAACGAAAATTTATTCCATGTGTTTCTGAATCGGTTTTTGTTTTAAATGAAACCACATTAAAAGGTGGCTTAAACAAAAGTTGCCCCAACCATGGTTTGGAAAGTGTCAATTACTTACCTTTATTTGTTATTTACTTAATTTTGGTGTCTCATAAAAGGGTGTATTTAATTTTCTTTTTAACTGTATAGAGTTTACCAGCTTAAATTGGCACAACATAGGATTGCCTAACCCTTAGATTTTAAAAGTTCAGCAAGTGTAAGAAATTCATAATATCTCGTTGTTTAATCAAAACACCGCATTTAATCACTGCGATCTGTCTAAAATGCATTCTATGTATTTTGTATTATTTATTTTGTCAGCCTTATTTGTTTTCTTGAAAACAAGCAAACATTTTGCAGTTCTTTAAAATAAAAATGAAATAAAATGTAATTCAAAGAATTTGAAAGTTATAACATTTGAATGAAAACTAATGATTGTTAAAAAATCAATATACCTACAAATTTAAAAGAAGAAAATTTGTATTATAAAATGCAAGGAAAATTAAGAGTTGGTCCACATTTAGTGTACAATTATTATTTCTCACTACGTACAACATTGGTCTTAAGTGGTTGAATTTATAAAAATAGTAATATAACTGTTAAATAATAATGCCCATAATACTCTTATATTTTTTCTATTTCCACATTTTCAGGTGTATTGCAGTTCACATGTACCAAAGAGTGGACCTGGTCATCTTGATCAAACATCTGTAGGTATAAGACAGGCTCTGAATGTGCCACGAACAAATAAATTTGTAAATGAGCAAATACGAGGTTCAAGATTAAATGGGATCGATGGTAAGTGAAATAAAAAACAAAACAAAACAAATAAACATCTACACAATGGGGCATATTCATATAGTCATACCTTAAACCCAAGCCGAAATAAACCGGAGTCTATAGGCTGTTCCACCTGCTGCGGTTGGATTCTGTCAGAAAAATTGAGAAATTTTGCCCTTCATAGCTCCAAGAGGAATATTTACTCTTTCCGCAAGTGAGTTATGAAGGGCCGATCCTTGCCTTGCCAACTCATCAGCACGTTAATGTCCATCAATGCCACTATGACCTGGAACCCAAATAAGATTGACACAGAGGTTGTTGTTGGAGCTAGATATTTCATCCCGACATTGTTGGACCAGTATACAGGATGTTGTGGTCGAATTGATAGCCATAACAGTCGCCTGCATGTCAGTGCAGATAGCCATGTTTCTATCTTGGTTTGATTTGAGTATTTTACATGCTTCTCTAATTGCTAGTAATTCAGCTTGAAATACACTGGCACAATCAGGTAGCCTTAAAAACTTAGAAGCATTTAAAGACTCATAAAATATTTCAGACCCAACTCCACACTCCATCTTTGACTCGTCAATAAAGTTCGAAGTCTTTCGTAACTATGCCCTCCTCCCAATGACTTTAAAATCTTTACTGAGGTTCAAGGCAGGGGTGCAGTGATCGGTGTCTGTGGCAAAAATATCTGCTACAATTAGTTCGTTAGTGTTGACATGCCCAAAGGGGCTGGAAAACCAATACGTTTTCTGGAAAATCCCATTGAAGGTGCCCTAATGATGATATAATAAGAGTTTAATATATTTTTACTTATCGTGCTAAGGGTAATCTATGTATCAAACTTAACATTACCCACATTACTCTAGATGAATGAATGATGAAGACTTGCAGGTTTGCGGAGATTGGAAAGCCTCTATTTAAAAGTTGATCTTCAATATTTATCAAATCAATGATAAATGTTTTTGTTTCTTTAATGAACCGACACATTTAATAAAAGTCATCAAAGGGGTCGATGCCGTTCAGATAAAACTTTCATTTTTATCATTATTTCAATAATTTATATCAAATAGAGGGTAGTACTCGTGGCGTGAAGGTAGATTGTGTAGGACAATAATTGGGTTCAATCCCTGACTGTGCCATCTAAAGCTTTTTTCACGGGTACTGCCTCTTGCGAAGAATTGACAAATCATCCAAGAGTAATTGTTATTATTGTCATGAAAAATGCTTTCTCAAATTGACCGTTCAGATTCGGCCTATAATTGTGGGTCCCCTCCATACCTCACATTACTCGGACACAGGAATGGTTGATAGTTGTAAGTCACTAAGCCTTGGTTCTCTACGGGCTGTAGCGTCACCTATTTTTTTTATCAAAATTGAGTGATATTTCGGTAATTAATTTTACCTGAAACTAAATCAGAAAACATCGATTTTTTGACTATTTATTTTAAATTTCACGTTTTAAAGAGTTAATTAGCTTCAAATTACATATTTACACTCCAGGTTATCGTCTAAAACTAGGTTTAATTTTTCTAAAAATATATACTGGAGTTTAGTTTAGCAAAAACGAAATCGGAACTTATCAAAGAACTATGAATATGCCCCAATGTATTTAGATATGTACCTATGAACATATGTTCAGGTGTGTCGAATATTAAAAGTATTTTAGATATTTCCAAATAAAATATTAAAAGTCATTCGTGAAAAACTTTTTAAAAATTCAATGAAATAAGAAAATTGTTATTATTTATATACGCACAAATATATTATTGCTTAAAAACTGCAAACAAATATTATCACAAAATTAAATTTTAAAGGTTTTTTAATTGTTCGAAGTTTCCAAAAGTTTTTTTCTGTATAACAATACAAATTATAATATTACCTATTAATATGTAACATAATTTTTAAAATTTCAATGACTAATTGCTGTTTTAACATAAAATTTACATATTTGAAGGTTAAATTCAAATGATCATAAAATTAACTATATCATTGCAGGTGTAAGTTCCCGTCAATCAACGCCAAATGGCTATGTCAGCCGTGAAGTTAGTTCACCCTCACAAAACGACTCTGACTACAAGTACGGCCGCTTCGATGCAAGTGCCTTACACATTGCGCATGCAATCAAACAAACCGAGATCCAAAAAGCCTACAATAAGCAACGAGAAAAACCAATCGATTTCTACTTGGTGAGTTATTTGTCCTTATGTATGTATGTATGATACCGTGATTTTACGAAGTGTTTTTGGAAAACCACCCAAACGCTGTCAGAGATATGATTTTTTTTTAATTTAAATCCTCATTTGCGGAACTGGCTTTGACTTGGACCAGATATATCAGACAACTGAAGGCAATTGTACATAGTACCAACTTGTAGATTCACCATATTAAAACTTGCGTGATAACTTTCTTTTGAGTCAAAAATCGCACGCTATTAAAGAAGAAAAATTGAGTAATTAAAGTATCTAGATACTATTCAGGGCATAACATATAAAGCAAAAGCTGCATCATTATATTTCTTTATAACATTATACAAAAACAAACTTATGTATATTTACATGTTTGTATGAAACGAGAGTGAGGTTTGCTTTTCTAAAATAGCCTTGTAGGTATCATAACATCAAACACCATTCCGCGTCATGCAACCGACCATATTTTGTGGGGCGAGATCTCCTTAAGTTCGTTAACCATAGACAACAGTTGGTATCGGTATCTGAGAGATACAGATAGAAATGAGGTGCAGTACAAAATGCATTCAATTTTTGTTTGAATTTGAAGTACATGGCTCGTATAAAAATATTCAAAAAGTAAGAGAATAAAATTCCGACGCAAACGCGATATTTGAATGGAATAGAGTTGAATGGATGAATTACATTACAAACTAATTTTTTAGATTCAAATTTTTCTGACTGGTATTTGCATGTCAATGAAGTCGGCAGGTACATACATTACGAGTACTATGCACAGTGGGTTATTTGTAAATTGATCAATAAAATGTTAATCAGTGATGTGGAATAAGAACCAAACAAAGAAACCGTATTTTCGTCTTGAAAGAAAAGCAGAAACAAGAAAAAATGCGATTTATAAATCAATAATATTACCGAATATAGAAAAAAAATGTTTTTAAATTACCAGTTTGGTTTCAAAACGTAAATATGGATGTACATTTATTTATTAAAAGAAATTTCTATGAAAAAAACATAGAAATTATGTCAAATAACCCACTGTACTAACATCAGCAATCTGCTCACAAATTAAATAAAGCACAACGCAGAATATAATTTATTTTATAAAAGTTGTTCAATCCTGAAAGTTGGAACTAATCTGCGTGTGTGTTTGTGTGGGAAGCTTGAAATAGAGGTGATGTGAGTCTAACTATACAGAGTGTTGATACTTTATGGCACTTTCTCATGAGAAATAATGTTGTAGGTATACCAAATGAATCGCATTCATGGTCAAGTCTAAGGAACTCAAAACTGTCATTGTCATTTTTAATACAAAAATCAGTTTACGATTTTAAAGTACTAGTGCAGTATTTCTGAAAATGTTTATATTAAATGCACGTAAGCATACTGAGTGATTGACGTCAAATGTGTCACCAAAAATGGGCACGGTCACAACAGGTAGAATCACGTGCAATAATATTATAATATGGGGGTACATTGTTCTTCTTAGTGTGCATTTTGAATTCTAAGCTCTTAAAAATAATGAATTGGTGCATCTTGCATTTGGTTGTTACTTGCATTCAAGCTTCTCAGATACATATTTTGGATAATCTTGCTACTTACAGAAATATACATTATTAATATTTCTGTTTTGCTTACCAAAGATAAGCCCAAAGCCTTATTGTTGAACCTAGAGTGATGTTGAGGTGAATAAAAATTCCAACTATAATTTATTAAGGAATACGGATGGCACTAAACGATAGCCACTTATAAACTTTTTTCTCGTAAATTTGAAATTTAATTGAATTTTCCAAGCGAGGTAGGATAAACAAATATGAAGTAAATACATTTGAACAAAATGATGATTTAAATAAAATGTGATACGATGTTTTTTTAATTTCTGAACCTATAACCTCTTACTAGATAAACCATATTACCATCATATTTATTAAATGCCTCTTTTATATCAAATAATGTTAAATCGAGGTTTGCCTCTACGCCACAATAGACATGTTCTGTACACGCACAATACCTCACACTGAGTAGATCATTCAAACTGCTTGTATGTAAATGCCACATGCTATCGTGAGTCATTTAATCATAAAGCAAATGGTATAATGACAATCGTTTATCACACATTTTATTTCATACAATGTGCCAGACACAATGCGCACATGATTCAGTTGTGATAAATTTTAAGCCTTTAATAAAGGCATGACAATTATATTTACCTTCAAGTGAGGACAGTCTGCATCAATTGTTGGGAACTATGTGATTGGAATCTAAACCAGGAGCAATGCACTAATGGTTTCCTCTCAATTCAACTTAATTGACCGATTAATGTTTTCAAATAAAACCTTTCTAAAAATAAAATAAAAAGATCCATGAGTTGTCCACAGTGTTTTAAACTAAAAGCAATTTGAAAAATTCAGCTCACGCAAAACAAACGTAAACTTAAAATAGCAAAACAACTTACTGCAGTCATTTGGCAAGTTGTTGATTTAGGACGATTTCTACATACCAAATCTTAAACATAAATTAATAGATTATATAGACATTATAAATATATATAATCTGGACATAAGTACAAAGCAATACAACAAAATCAAGTTAAAAAAATCACCACAGCTGCCAGGCATACGTATGTTTAACAACAAAACCAAAAGGTACGTGGTACGATGCGCAAACTTCTTTGTTCCATTAACTATTTGCCAATATGTGTTCCTACATATAATTTAAATTATACTAATTAGATTGGCACGCATCAGTTAAGCAGTAACTGGCCCATAATCACGCAACCAATGGTCTCGAATGTTTGCATTTTTGCTTATATTTAGAGTAAGTTTTACCAACAACATACGATTGCTGTATTTATAATGTGAGTTATGTATAATGAATTTAATGGTATAGATATGATTTTTAAAGCGCATGATTATGCAGTTTAAACCGTATATTTGTAAAAAATGCAGCTGCAGTTAAATAAAAATACTTGTATTTATAGGGTTTGATCTAGACCGAAACATTGTATTTTTATTGCTTTCCATAAAACAGTTTCTTCAAAACTTTCTTAAGGTTTTCTTCGAAGAAAAATAAATCAATAAATTAAGTGGCTCAACAGCTCCGGAACCTAGTGACTAGTGACAACTCTAATGGGTGCGAGTTGTGTCAAGGATGAATGGCCAGATAATTAAAAAAAACACTTTTCATGACAAGAATAACTCTTAGATGATTCTTTGATTCCTCGCAAAAGACAGTATTGGTAAAAAAAAAGTGTGCGTGTACTAGTGTACACAGGTAAGAAGTGAAACTTCTTTATGGCCTTATTTTTCGAAAAATGATCTACATGCAACTTTCCAGAAATTGGTTAAATAAAGTTAAATTAGATAAAGTTTAAACAAAAGGATTTTATTATCATAGACATGAATACAAAAAAAAAAAAAATTATTGCCCTGACCTGGACTCGAACTACCATCACTTTTGCCAGAGTCTGATTTGACAACAAATTTGAAGGCAGAAATCTGAACGACCTAGAATTTTGGAAAATTTTCCGTTGATTCATTTTTAATTGAATTTTCCCCAGCTTCTGGAAAACACAGGAAAATGATTGATACGTCAAAATGAGCGTACACTCGTCTAGATTATAATAAAATATATATTTTTGAGATTGGTTGGAAAATGGAAAAGCCACTCTTCATTTTGTAAAAATATGTAAATTTTTCGGTAAAAACTCTATAAGTCGGAAAATTTAAGAAAATTTGATCTTTTGATATGCTTAAATTAATCGGGACAAGTTTTCCTTTAATTGGGTACCCCATTTTAAAAAATCCATCCAGTAGTTTTTGAGTTATTAACGTTTTTGTGGCAATTGAAAGAAAATTTTCTTATTTTTCAGGCATTTGTCCATGAAAATAAATAAAAAATAAAAAAAAAGTAGCGCATCGACCGGGAGTCGAACCGTTTTTTTTTTTTTTTTTTTTCCAAATTCATTTTTATTAATTCATTCTTAAGACTATCTTAAAGCTAGACAAAAATTCATAAAACTAGCCTAATTATCCATAACTTACAACTAACTTACTGGTCCCATACGGACACTCTAAGTTAAACAATAATACTTAATGCTATTGCCTTTCGGCCCTAAGATCTATTTAACTTCAATTCATTTTATTTATTTTTGTATTCATTAGAAAATTTAGAAAAAACTAATGCCAATATCCTTTTTTATTTTTACTTAAAAACTACTTAAAATAAGGTCCTTAATATAAAACTTAAAGCTAACTAAAACTACCTATTCTACCTATAAACTACTTAAAACTAGAACAACCACAGCAGCAAATCTAACTATCTAACTTTTTTTTTTTCATATTTTGTCTTTTTTTTTTTTTATTATTCCATGATTTTTTTTTTTAATTTTTAATTTTTTTTTTTTTTGTATTTTTTTGTATTTTTGTTTTTTGTATTTTTTGTATTTTTTTTTATGTTTTTTTTTTGTGCCACCATGCCTTTTCTACTTAAAACTAAATCCTAAAACTATAAAACAAGTATGTAAGCCGGCCAAGGCTTAAAACCCCATCCCGACTACTCACTATCAAGTGCCGATTGAAGCCACCAAAACTGGCTCTCCTGCTTCACCCTATCAGTTCGGTCCCGTTCGGACACAGCCCTACTGAACCGAAGGAGCTCTGCTCCGTCGTGTGCCATGACGTCCCGATTGTACAGGAGTCGCCTATCCACGGTTCGTCGTCTGACGTGGTAGATTAACGGAACTGCCAATCTATCCTGTATCAGACCGCATCTATCTAAAAAGAGGAATGCCTCTGGTGGAATGAAGCCGCTCAAGCGTGCACTTTCAAAATACTCGTCGTTCGGATAGAACGCCCCGAAAATTAAATTGTTGGTCGAAGACATAGCTCTTGCAATGTGACCTCGAACGAGTTTTATCACGAAATTGTCAATTCTGTTGATTCGAGCCCCGTTGTATAGGACCTCGTTGGAATAGTAATGCACGTACGAAGATTCGGGTGTTCGATATAAGCCGGTACAGCGTCGTAAGCACTGCCGCTCGAATACCCGAAACTTCTCCATCTGGGAAGGGGCAACGTTGAACCACACAGGACAACCATAAACGATCATCGGCCGTATGAGGGCCATGTAGCAAATTACCTTCACTCTGGGGTCAAGCCGACTGCTAAAAAACAGCCGTTTCGTCAGAGCGAAGGCTCCTCTGGCCCTGGTCAGAGCAGCATTTATATGTCTGTCGAAATATAAATACTGATCTAACCAGATACCGAGGTACTTCACTACACTTTTGCTCGCTAATGGGGGCAGCTATTTCATCTACTGAGCTGTTCTTTTACTTACAAATGATCGGAATTTTATAAAATATAATGTGATGCGTAATCAAAAATTGTGACGCGTAACAGAAAAATGTGACGGTAAATTTTTTTCCAACGCCGATAAAGAAGTTTCACTTCAAAAAAATTATTGCCCTGACCTGGACTCGAACTACCATCACATTTGCCAGAGTCTGATTTGACAACAAATTTGAAGGCAGAAATCTGAACGACCAATGGCCTAGAATTTTGGAAAATTTTCCGTTGATTCATTTTTAATTGAATTTTCCTCAGCTTCTGGAAAACACAGGAAAATGATTGATACGTCAAAATGAGCGTACACTCGTCTAGATTATAATAAAATATATATTTTTGAGATTGGTTGGAAAATGGAAAAGCCACTCTTAATTTTGTAAAAATTTGTAAATTTTTCGGTAAAAACTCTATAAGTCGGAAAATTGAAGAAAATTTGATCATTTGATATGCTTAAATTAATCGGGACAAGTTTTCCTTTAATTGGGTACCCCATTTTAAAAAATCCATCCAGTAGTTTTTGAGTTATTAACGTTTTTGTGGCAATTGAAAGAAAATTTTCTTATTTTTCAGGCATTTGTCCATGAAAATAAATAAAAAATAAAAAAAAAGTAGCGCATCGACCGGGAGTCGAACCTTTTTTTTTTTTTTTTTTTTTCCAAATTCATTTTTATTAATTCATTCTTAAGACTATCTTAAAGCTAGACAAAAATTCATAAAACTAGCCTAATTATCCATAACTTACAACTAACTTACTGGTCCCATACGGACACTCTAAGTTAAACAATAATACTTAATGCTATTGCCTTTCGGCCCTAAGATCTATTTAACTTCAATTCATTTTATTTATTTTTGTATTCATTAGAAAATTTAGAAAAAACTAATGCCAATATCCTTTTTTATTTTTACTTAAAAACTACTTAAAATAAGGTCCTTAATATAAAACTTAAAGCTAACTAAAACTACCTATTCTACCTATAAACTACTTAAAACTAGAACAACCACAGCAGCAAATCTAACTATCTAACGTTTTTTGTTTTTCATATTTTGTCTTTTTTTTTTTATTATTCCATGTTTTTTTTATTATTTTTTTTGTATTTTTTTTTGTATTTTTTTTTGTATTTTTTTTTGTATTTTTTTGTATGTTTTTTTTTTTTGTGCCACCATGCCTATTCTACTTAAAACTAAACCCTAAAACTATAAAACAAGTATGTAAGCCGGCCAAGGCTTAAAACCCCATCCCGACTACTCACTATCAAGTGCCGATTGAAGCCACCAAAACTGGCTCTCCTGCTTCACCCTATCAGTTCGGTCCCGTTCGGACACAGCCCTACTGAACCGAAGGAGCTCTGCTCCGTCTTGTGCCATGACGTCCCGATTGTACAGGAGTCGCCTATCCACGGTACGTCGTCTGACGTGGTAGATTAACGGAACTGCCAATCTATCCTGTATCAGACCGCATCTATCTAAAAAGAGGAATGCCTCTGGTGGAATGAAGCCGCTCAAGCGTGCACTTTCAAAATACTCGTCGTTCGGATAGAACACCCCGAAAATTAAATTGTTGGTCGAAGACATAGCTCTTGCAATGTGACCTCGAACGAGTTTTATCACGAAATTGTCAATTCTGTTGATTCGAGCCCCGTTGTATAGGACCTCGTTGGAATAGTAATGCACGTACGAAGATTCGGGTGTTCGATATAAGCCGGTACAGCGTCGTAAACACTGCCGCTCGAATACCCGAAACTTCTCCATCTGGGAAGGGGCAACGTTGAACCACACAGGACAACCATAAACGATCATCGGCCGTATGAGGGCCATGTAGCAAATTACCTTCACTCTGGGGTCAAGCCGACTGCTAAAAAACAGCCGTTTCGTCAGAGCGAAGGCTCCTCTGGCCCTGGTCAGAGCAGCATTTATATGTCTGTCGAAATATAAATACTGATCTAACCAGATACCGAGGTACTTCACTACACTTTTGCTCGCTAATGACTGCCCGTGAAGATCAACGATAACCATCTTGCGCCAATTCTTGCACGTATCCCTCGTGGCCCTAGCCAACGGAGTCCGGAACAGAATTGTCTCCGACTTCTGGACATTTATTTTCAGTTTCCAGTCGTCGCAATATCGCTGGATCTTGTCGAAATCACGCTGCAAGAGAATTCTAATAACCTCAACCTTTCGGGCCGTTCTGTACGCAATAAGATCGTCGGCGTACGCAATTGCCTTTGTAAGACTACCTATCAGATCGCTGGTGTAAATGCTGAAGAGAATCGGCGAATTCACCGCTCCCTGTTGAAGACCATTTTTAATTAAGAATGTTGTGGTAGAAGTTACATTGCCACTTTTGACAACAAACTTTCTACCGTTAAGCATATCATAAAGTATATACAACAATGGCTTGCTTATGCCAAGCCTGCTCAGTTTTAGGTAAAGACCCTCTAACCATACGGTGTCAAAGGCCTTTTCCAAATCAACAAGAACAGCACCTGTGCATTGTTGTTTTGTTTTATTCCATTGGATATCAGAAACGAGCTTAGACGCAGCATGAATTGTGTCATGACCCGCCTTGAACCCGAACTGTTTATCCGGAATTATTTTGTTGTCCGCAGCCCACTTAGTCAGAGCCCTATTAATGATTTTTTCGAAAACTTTGCTGATGCTCGGAAGAAGACTTATCGACCGAAGATTTGACGGGTTGGAGTTGTCCTTTCCCTTTTTCGGGAGAGGATGAACCACAGCGGTCTTCCAATGCACTGGATAATATGCATTATTCAGTGCATTATTGAAGAGTGTGGTGTAAATGTCAATTGCCTCCATCGGTAAATGTCTTAGTACAACGTTGGATATACCATCGACACCTGCTGACTTTTTGTTTTTTATTGAATTGAAGATGAGCTGAAGCTCAACCTTCGTTACTAACAAGGGACTTGGTCCCGTTTGCTCGGCGATTATGGCATTTGCCAAGGAATCGTCATTGAACCGCACGAAACCGCGGTTCTCAGATCGCCATTGTGTTATATCATTTCGAAGGTAAAAGTGATTAAGTAGGGCTCTGTTTTCCAGGTCGTGGTTGGGGCGAATGCTAACATTCACCTTGTACACTTGCTGGAAAGCAGCTCCCACCGCCTCCACTTTTTCCTTCGGATCTTCAATTATATAAAAGTCATCGTCAAAGATGGCTTCTTCTGGATCTATTTGCACTGTCATGAGTACGTCTCTGTTCTCTTCAGTTCTTTGGAGTTTCAGACACGGAAGGTCATTGTCGTTCTTTTTCCTGAATATCTTGTTGATTTTAGGGAACATACTAGGGTCACTGGAATTAACTGACCGGATCTTGCGGTCCCAGTACTTGTTAATTGATAACCTGTAGTTCTCCTTAATCAACAGATTGACATTTTTTATTGACGACTTCAGTGTCCTAACCTCCAAGTCGTGTGGGTCTGTCAGTCGTCTGTACAAGTTTTTGAGTCTTGTCAGTAAGCCACTCTTGTGCCTACGTAGTGCGTCAATAGTCGCGTTTCTGTAAGCGTCCATTTGGTCCCGTTCTTTGTACTTTGGTATTGTCCGTTCCATTGTTCGTTTTATTGTTTCGTCCATCTGTTGTAAATGTTGGTCAATTTCTGTGTTTGTCAGGTTTCTGTTGTTTGGTGGGGCTATGTCACTCGAACGAAGTTCTCTCGCTAAGGCGTTGGTGAAACGAGGCCAGCGCATCTTACTGTAATTGTAAGAATGCGTTGCAACGTATTCCTCCAACTCCACGCGTTCGTTCGGAATCTGCATTACAGCAGCCAGTCCGCAGTGATCACTGTCGTACTCGATTGTCTGTAAGCAGTTTCGAGGGTGATTACCCACTTTGTCTGTAACTGTCAGTCTTGTGTCGTACAGCAAAAGATCCAGAAAGGAGCCGCTTCTTGGATACGATGGCTTTTCAGTAGCCAGCAGGTCGACGCCATATTCAACGCTGTAAAGATTCATCAAATTAAAAAGATGGTTACCTCTGGGATTACTATATTGATTTCCCCAATCTTCATGTTTTGCGTTCAAATCACCGGCCAAGATGAAATAGTTTTCTTCCAAGCTCAGTTTAAGTTCCCTAAAAAGAATCTCGAGCTCTGATGCAAAGTAAGTAACCTGCGGAGCTCCAGCCGCATAAGCCGCAATCATATACATCCGCTTCCCTTGAGTGAGAGAGATGCATACAACGCAAACTTCTAGCGTCTTGAGCTTTCGCAATTCATTGTTGTATATGACTTTATAATTAATGCCTTTTCGTATAAAGAGAGCGACACCGCCCCCTTGAGTGGAGTCGGGCCGGTCTCTTCTTACGATATTGTAATTTTTATGAGTCAATTTGTGTTTGTGGTTTAGCTTAGTTTCGCTAGCCATAAACACATCGGGACTGTAGTCTTTCAACACTTGGAACATATTGGCTCTTCGTTCAATCCTAATCAGTGAATTTACATTCACAGCTAGGACTTTTAGGCGCGTCTCCGGCAGCGCGCCCATTATGGTCTAAATTGCGCCAGGCCAGGCAACAAAGAGTAGAGATGGTCTACCCTTTTGCCTTGCTCCTTTATCTGACTTTGCAGCCCTGTAAGTTGACCTTGAATGCTCAACAACAAGGCTACAATGTCAGGCTGCACCTCTGGTGCCTTAGGCGCGGGGGCCTTTGGGACAACCGTTGGTGGAGCCTGTCTCGTATTCCCATTCCCTGACACCATTTGGGCGTAAGAGAATTTGGGATCCACGAATTTTTGTGTTGGAGCCTGTCGAACTGTTCGACTTCTTTCGGCTTTTTGACTGGCCTGTTTCTGTTTAATTTCTTGGACTTTAGGACAACCCCTATAGCTAGCCGGGTGCCCTTGGTTTCCACAAAGGACACACTTGAGCTGGGTTAAATCCTCAACCCGCTCATTCCCCAGCTTGCATTCTCCCTCATTGTGGGTTTCGGAGCACCTGACGCAGCGCAATTGCATATTGCAGTTGGCTCCGGCATGGCCGAACCTCTGGCACTTCGTACATTGTAAAATGTCGTCGTGCCTTTTTAATGTCTCCCAGTGTATGGCTTGATAGTCGAGGCATTTGATTTCCCTCAGACTCTCAAACCTACTTTGGGGCGATAATGTTACGAGGAACATTGGCAGCCTGTAACCCCCTCGCCTGGACTTCACCGTAGTGAAAGGCTTGACCCCGATAAAATCGAGATCATCATTGGCATTTTCACGGAGCTCAGCTAAGAGCGCCTCCGGTTCCGTGCAGGAACTTATGCCCTTCAGAAGGACCGTCTTAAATTTTTCGATTTTCGGCGTGAAGCTGAAGAACTCAGCTGTGGCCTCTTTAAGTAACCCTTTTACTAACTTGTAATCGGCCAGTGAGAAGCACTGCACCGAATACCGCTTTTCTTTTTCATTCAAAATGTTTATTAAAAATTTGCCCTTAGTGGCCGACTTACATACCTGTTTTAAGTCCTGTAGGTCAACCCGGTAGGTCCTAATTGGTGGCACCTTCTCCTTCTTGGGCTGTGGTTGCTTCTGGTGTTGCTGCTGTTGCTGCTGCTTCTGCTGCTGCTTCTGCTGCTGCTGTTGTTTCTGCTGCTCCTGCTGCTTTGGTTGTGGCTGTTGTTGTTGCTGCTTCTTGGCCTTAGCCGAAGTCGATGGGCCCTCAGCAATTGGGCCTGTCTCTGTTGCTGGCGTCTTTTTACTTTGCTCCGCTCCTGTCTTTTTGGAAGCGGGCTTGGGTTGTGGTTGTTTTTGCTGCTGTGGTTGTTGTTGCTGTTGTTTTTGCTGCTGTTGTTTTTGCTGCTGTTGTTTTTGTTGCAGTTGCTTTTGCGCTGCCTCTTCCTGTCGGCGCGCCTCTTGTTTCACCTTTAGTGCACTGAGGAGGGGCTCTATTTCCTCCTTGAGCTTATAGAGTCTTTGCTCGTGCTGGCTGATTTCTGCCTGTTTGGTTTGCAGGGCCTGCACCAGTTCTTTTTCATTTTGGAGGTCCGCCACTACCTCCAAAGCCTTCGTTGTCGCCGGGACTGGCTCTGCCTCCGATAGGATTAAATCCATATTCGGAGGCCTAAAGAGCCCCTCTCCACCTTCAGACACATATTCTGTCTTCTCAGACTCGGAGTGGTCTGAGAATTCACTCTCAGTGGTAATTCCAACCTTACCACTCTCCATTTGCTTGCGCATATCACGCCTCTTAGCGGCGTTAGCTCTTTCCACCTTGTTAGGGCTATGCTTCTTTAGCTTCCTTTTTTTGTTGGTTGTTGCTGTTGTCCACTGGTCAGATGCCTGACCTGATGTTGTTGCGGTTGTTTGCGGTACCGCTGCTGGCACCACCGCAATATCGCCCGATGTGTTGGCAGAGGTATCTTTCGATACCCCTGCTTTCCTCTCCTTCTCCATCAGCTTTTCTTCCCAATCAATAAATTCCACAATTTCTCGATTGTGAAAAAAAGCTTGAATATTTTTCGTGCACTCCGCACGGGATTCGAACCCACGACCCCCGGATTTGTCTTCTGACGCCACCTCCACTAGGCTACCGCTTACTTAACAAAATTGTGGCTTACTGCCTTGTTAATATAAAACCCTACAAATGTACTTTACTTTTTAATTTAAAATTAACTAGTAATCACTAACACTTCTATTCTCTTTGAAAGTCAAAGAAAGGAGTCGAACCGTGAGCATGAGTGTGTGGGGCAGCTATTTCATCTACTGAGCTGTTCTTTTACTTAAAAATAATTGGAATTTTATAAAATATAATGTGATGCGTAACCAAAAATTGTGACGCGTAACAGAAAAATGTGACGGTAAATTTTTTTCCAACGCCGATAAAGAAGTTTCACTTCAAAAAACTATAGATTTCTCAATCGAAGATTGAACCCACAACCTCTGGCAGGTAGGTACTTCTTTTTCGATGAATAGTGTTTTCTTGTTCAGTTAACGATAACTTAAAGATTAACATACAATATTAGAACATTTTTAAAATCGAGTTTGCAAAACAGCTCCTTTGTTTTATTTGCCCAGGAAGGTAAACAACATATGTATGCATTTTTTGGACTTTACAATCCAAAACACAAGAAAATATCAGCATAACAGAAATAAGTAGTATTAATTATATTTTATGCTGTATGGAGTTAAATTCCTGATACAAAATTAGAATTGAAGAAAAACAGTATTCCACAATGAGAGAGTCTGCAGAAAGATAAACATTAAGAACGCAATGAAAACAGTGGAACCTATCCCGAAAAAGATGAGATTCTACAATAACCTAGAAGAAACATTCACCACTATCCATTTATTATATTAAGGAATCAATATACACAATAAATCCAATATCGTCTTAGAATAAAACAAAAAATAATAAGCTTTGAAAAAGTCATAAGAAAAAATATAAACCAAATTTTAAAACCATCTAACACAAATCAAGACCCAATAAATACAGCAAAATATTCAATTATGAACCTTAAGACTAATAAAGAAATAATAACAGAAGAAACCGAAGCAATTATTTCAAAAAGAGATACTTTATCAACTAAATGATTTAAAAAAAGATTTGTTTAAATTAATTAATTCATGTTTGTTATATAAGATACAAGATTCTTATAAAGAAAAACACATGTACCAGAAGCAAAAGCTTCTTGTTAAAAATATCCACAGCAATATAGTTGAAAAACAAACAAAAAATAATAAGTATATTACAGTTAATCTTCCTTTTTGTAGGATTAAAATTAAATTAGATGGTGCAAAAGTCCTTTGAGAACTACATACATAGACCCTAGTGACTTACAACTCTCAATCATTCCTATGTGCGAGTAATGTTGTCAGGGAAGAAGGGGACCTACAGTTTTAAGCCGATTCCGAACGGCTGATTTGAGAAAGCACTTTTCATGACAAGCGTATTTGTCAATTGATTGAACCCAAGACCTCTGGCATGACAGTCCTACGCACTAGCCATCACGCCACGGGTACTACCCGTCATCGCTAAATATTGATCATGATCACAAAAAAAATTATATTTAGTTGCACAAATTACACGAACACAAACAAAGTCGTTGAATTTTATTTTATTTAGTACAAGTAATCGGTGCGTCATTGTTCTTCTTTTTACCAATTAATTTGGTTTAGATGGCAGATATTAAGTAAAGGTAACAAATAAAAGCTAACATGTCGATTGGCTGTCATTTCTGTCAATGTATTCGAAATTGGATTAGTAACACAAATATAATATAAAGTAGCACTCAAAACTATGCAAACAAGGTCAAGTTCAAGTTAAAGCTTAAAAGCACTATATACGTAGGTTTAAAATTGATATTTGGTTTGCTGTCAAACGCAAACAAAATATTTCCTACATTTAAAACAGCTGGGACATGGGATTTGATGCTTACACAAAACTGTCCCAACGAGATATTAGATTACAATTCAGTCATAATAACTTTTGTACTTGTGGACCTTTTATAAAAGAAGCTTTTGTTGTACAGGCCCACGACTCGAAATAATACGCTCACCAAACCGAACCATTATTGTTTGTAATAAATTTGCACAATTTGTTCAGGCGGGAGCATAAATAAAGTGACAGCTGTCAAAAAAACTAATTCTGAAAGAAGAATTGCCAGAAAAAAAACACACGTCTAAAAAAAACACCCGTTGTAAACAAAATGTCTTATAGGTATTATTATTTATGTTGCATTCAAATATTGCAAGATCATTGCAATATCGAATCATCATAATAAAAACAGAATAGAGTTTTCCTAGGCCTCAAAATTAGCAAACACTGTTTTTCAATAAAAGCTGTAACTAGGTACGATTTTGGCCTATTATATTGCAACCTTTAGTAGATACCATTTCAGGTCAGTAGTAAAAAAGGGTGTGGTTTGATATTCTCTTTAATTTTAAAGATTCTGCAAAACAACATTCTAAAGATAAAAAATTGAAAACCAATTTTTCATTTCTCTTTTTTAAATAACTTTGAGAAAGTGAAAAGATAAAAAACAACCTACATACATTAGAGAAAGGCTTGAGTTTAAAGGTTTCTTTATAAATGTGTTTAATGTAAGGTTGAAGATTTCTATTCTATGATAAGGCAGCTATGATATTGTGATTGCAACAATTTCAAATTTTCACTTATTTTAGTTACATCGTTTTAGCTTTTACCTTTAAGTCAACATTTCGTTTTCAATTTTAATTCGAGAACAGGCCCCATTGAATTAAAAACTACCATTTTTTTAAATAGTTCTACATCTTTATGTTTACAAATGCTAATATAAACTTGCCATCTGTTTTTCCCTTCGACATTTTAAATTTTAGGTAGATTGAGCATAAGAAGTTCTAACTTAACAAAATTTTGGTGAAATAAATCTGCTATAAGATTACCAACTACAACACAAATCAAAAGGCATTTATAAACCAGCTTATGATTGATGATCATCACAAGCAGCTTATCTCTCTTCCTAGTCCTGTTTAGTGTAAAGTGTACACGTTATGTTTATGTATTCATGATATAGTAAAAAGCAAACGAAACAAGTTGATTGATTCTTGATCTTGATGTATAGCGAACCATTATTTATAGACATTATTCGTCATCCTCATTATCATCCATCGTCTACATGAATGAATGTAGATCCATATAGCTTCATTGCAAGACTGAAATGACGACTTCTAAGTCCATTGAGAACATCTTTTTCAGATTCCAATAACCATGATCACATACATACACACATATGTATGTACATATATGTATATATATATATAGTTAAATGTATATAAATATAGCTGCTGTACGTATTTTGAGACTGCGTGAAGTGAAAGTACTTCAAACTGTAAGTCCAAGTACACCTAAGCAAAGAGCTAAGGAACGATGATATCTTTGCACAGCGACAGCGGCATCCGAAGAGTATAACATAGGAAATGCTGTATGACCAGGCCAGTGGGTCTATCACTCATTGGAAAATCTCTGTGGACATACTCTTATGATTAGTTATAGCGTTCCTTAACAAACGTGTCATGTTTCTGTATGTGTTTTACGTTTATGCACTGAATCTGGTAAAACTCGTTCCGATAGATAGAACACGGGCCGGACATTCAAGCCACGGCTTGTGGCGAGCGGGGTATTGGTAATCTTTTAAGCTTGGCAACATTATATACTTTTTGAAGATGAGCTTTAATGATTGCTGTTTTTTGGCATCAATAGATATACACAAAAATTGAGAAAACGTAGACAGACCTTAATAGATTTGTTCTTTTTTTTATCACTTCATTATAAAAGTGACTGCATATTGCATACTGCATTTTTGATAAGATACTTTTTTCTTTTTTTTATGATTTTAGGAAAATATTTTCGATCTTTAGTTGCTTGGTCTGAAACACGTTGTGTGATTTTTTTAATGACTATTTAATTATTAAATTATTTCATGGGGGCAGCATGCTCAAGCATGGATACCTCATTTTTAAACTCATCGTAATTTCGGATGCAAACCAAACTGTTGAAAATTGAATACAACCAGCTGTCTCCAGTTTCGCACACCCACCTGCGTGCACCACCTGAGTCCCGGTCTTCCTTTACTGCGCCGTCCCTCGGGATTGGATTCGAAGACCTTCCGGGCAGGAGCGTTGATATCCATTCGCTCTACATGACCTAACCATCTAAGTCGTTGGACTTTAATTCTGTTAACTAGGTAAGTGTCGCTATACAGCCCGTACAGTTCGTCGATATATCTTCTCCTCCAATCTTCATGCAGCGATTTGCAAGAGTTATTCTTCGTTTGATTTCAGCGCTAGTGTCCTCAATTACCTCAAAGTTATAGCTGTCTGCCCTCATTGACCATAAACCCATCTTCTTCGCTTCCGTCGCAATGCTCAAAAACGCTCCACTGACATCACGCTTTGATCTTCCAATTATGTCAATATCATCTGCGTTTCCGAGTAATTGGATGGACCTTTTGAAGATTGTGCCCCTAGTGTTGACGGTTGAGTTTTGCACAATTCTTTCCAGAACGATATTGCAGAAGTCACATGACAGTGCATCGCCTTGTCTAAAACCTTTTTTGACATCAAATGCATCGGTGAGATCTTTTCCGACCTTGATAGAGCAGCGTGCATTCTCCGTCGTCATTCTGCACAAACGGATAAGTTTGACAGGGATGCCAAAACTAGACATTGCTCTGTAGAGCTCTTCCCTATAGATGCTGTCATACGCGGCTTTAAAATCTATAAAGAGATGGTGGGTACCGATTTGAAGCTCCTGGGTTTTTTCCAGGATCTGCCGTAGTGTGAATATTTGGTCAATGGTGGACTTTTCTGAAGCCACACTGATAAGGACCTATCAGGTTGTTGACGAACGGCTTCAGACGTTCACATAATACTTCAGAAAGGATCTTATATGCACTTTTCATGAGACTGATGTCTCTGTAGTTGGCGCAATTTAGAGTGTCTTCTTTCGTATGTATTGGGCAAACTATGCTGAGATTCCACTTATTGGGCATGCCTTCTTCCGACCATATTTTGCAGATGAGTTGGTGCATGCTCCCTACCAAGTCATCGCCTGCTGCTTTGAATAGTTCGGCAGCGATGCCGTCAGCTCCAGCAGCTTTGTTTGAGTTCATTTTAGATATAGCTATCTTCACTTCGTCGAGGTCGGGTAGGCGGAATTGTTGATCTGCGTCGCTCGCCTAGGTTGAGTGGTTCTATCTGCCTTACAGCGGAATTCGGTTCGTCATCGCCCTTATATAATTTGGAGAAGTGGTCTTTCCATATTCTCAACATAGACTGCGGTTCTACTACGATTTTCCCCTGATCGTCCTTACAGGCTTCGGTTCGTGGCTGGTACCCTTAAAAGGTTTTTTTTACCTTTTGGTAAAATTGACGAACCTCATTCCTGTTGTGACATCCCTCTATCTCCTCAATCGCGCGCTTCTCATGCTCTCTTTTTTCCGCAATGTGGAATGTGGTCAATCTGGTTGACAGTTGATTGATCAGGAGATTTCCATGTCCCCTTGTGGATATTAAGATGTTTGAACTTCGTACTAGCTACTAGAACGTCTTGCCCCGCAGCGAAATCGATCAGCCTGAATCCGTTGTCGGAGGTGGTGTCATGCAGGCTGTATCTCCCGATTGTGTCACCAAATATGTCTTCTCTTCCTAGCTTGGCGTTAAAATCGCCTAAGACAATTTTAATTAAAATGGTCAGAAAGTCAAAGCAACGGCACAACCCCCAACCTGGAGGTCCAGATCCTTAGTATAACTTCAAGGACGGGGATCCAGATAAACCAGTATAACTTCAAGGACGGGGATCCAGATAAACCGCTTCTTATAGGCCTGGGCTCCGAATATGTCGTAGAAGCCCTATAAAGTGTTCCCTAAGTAGTTCAACCTTACTAGAACTGTAGACGCCACCGTTGATTCCATCTCGAAAATTCGTCCGCTGCCGTCTGGATAAGGGAGGTGCCTTAGAGGAAACACCTCTCCTCCCTATCTCGTTTGCAGCCCCCAACAAATTTCCACTGGGGTTAGAACCCAATCTCCAGTTGAGGTACTAGGCACCCAATGTTCACCGCGTGGAGGTGAGAGTAGGAGTTGATAGACAGAGGTGGGTTTTGAGAAAAACCTGTGGACGCTTGTTTCCTCTTGAATGCACATGTCTACCATTTGAAACTTTTTGTACTTTGCAAAAGTGAAATATGGAACATTTTTGAAAGTTGGCCTTATTTCACGGACCCATAAATTTGTTTCCGAAATAATTAAGTGAATTATTTTCGAAACCACTTAATAAACAAAGACATTTTAATACTTTAAGTGAGTATGTTGTGTTACTAAGCAGGGTGAACGTTCAAAACATCAAAACTACATTTCTCAATACACTTAAGTATATACATATATTTTTTTTTTAGATAGATCTTTATTGTAACTGAAATTCTTATAATCTTTTTTTTTATTTAAACCTAGATTGCACAATTTACAGAGATATGGTGTCTTACATTCTACCTTACTACTGAAAATATTATAACAAGCATTCAATTTATATCACAGATTCATTACATTTTGAAGGAAAAGTTACTAAAAAAAACCTTCATTAGATATACATATATGTACATAAAATATTAATGTTTTACTTATTTTTATGGGCAATATTTATTTAAATTTACAGGCCCGTGAAGAACAAGCTCATCTTGAAATGAAACATCGCAAAGAAGAAGATGACTTGTATCGTAAATTTGCAAGGAAACGCGAAGAAGAGGACCGCAAGATACAAAGTGAATTCCAAGATGAGTGGGAGCGAGAGCTGCAGCGCCTAACTCATAAATTCGAAAAAGAACTAGCTACATCGAGAAGAAATCGTGATGAGCAGAGTGTCCTAACGCTTCGACACCAACAGCAAAAAGATGACCTGGAAAAGAATATGACACTTCGTCGAAGTAAAAAGAAAGAGAGCATTACTCGTAAAATGCTTGAACACGAGCGTTACGAAACAGCGGCACTTGTTGATCGGCAATCTAGTGAAATGTTAGAGCTTATTAGTGCCCGACGAAGTGAATACATGCAAAACGAGAGCATCTTCTTGGACGATGATTTTAATGAAGGTGTCATCGCAATAGAGTATCCCAACATCGCTCCGGTCCCATCACCGCCAGCAGTCAGTAAATTTCAAATATATACCGATCCCATTGAGTTTGAGGATGTAGATCGTATTGCCATTTCGGTAAGTTTGTCTTATTTCAACAACCACCAATCAGAAATAAATTTTTGGCTCCATAGGTGGCCCAAGAGGATCAAAAGACCTTCACAGATCTTGTCCGTCAGCTGGTTGGCCGTTGCACCACTGATATTGAAAAGGCTCGCACAATCTTTCGTTGGATAACAGTCAAAAACTTGAACGCAATGCACTTTGATGACGATTTGAGGGGTGACACTCCAATGGGACTACTAAGAGGCATTAAATATGGAACTGAAAGTTATCATGTCCTTTTCAAACGTCTATGCAGTTATGCTGGGCTCCATTGTGTAGTCATTAAGGGCTATTCAAAAAGCGCTGGCTATCAGCCGGGTGTTAAATTTCAAGATTCTAGATTTAGGAACTCTTGGAATGCTGTTTATGTGGCTGGAGCATGGCGGTTTGTACAATGCAATTGGGGAGCCAGGCACCTTGTGAATGCCAAGGAAGCTCCAAAAACTGGGCGAGGGAAAAACGATAGTCTGCGGTATGTTAAGTTTTCAATAATTCCTTCATATTTTTTCATTCAATTAATTGTGCCACAGATACGAATACGACGACCATTACTTCCTCACGGACCCTCGTGAGTTCATCTATGAATTTTATCCTCTTCAGGAGGATTGGCAGCTTCTTAAGCGACCAATAACTTTGAGAGAATTCGAAAATCTTCCATTTGTGCGATCACTCTTTTTCCGATACGGATTGCACTTCGCTGATGAAGGTTATGGAGCAGTGGTTTTAACTGATGATACAGGTTAGAAGACCACAAGCCAAAAAAATTATTTCATTTACAAAATAAAATATGTTCAACAGGTGCTGCAACAGTCCGGATAGCTATGCCAGCCGATATGCAGAGTTGCCTGATTTTCCATTACAACCTTAAATTCTATGACAGCGAAGAAGATTCGTATGATGGAGTGTCATTGAAACGTTTTGTAATGCAATCAGTGATTGGAAATATTGTTGCATTCCGGGTTCATGCGCCATGCTCGGGTGCATTCTTGTTGGATATATTTGCCAATGCAGTAACACCGCAGGAGTACCTAACCGGTGAACCAATGAAATTTAAATCGGTTTGCAAATTCAAAGTGAGTTTCGTCAAAAATAATATTATTATTATTTTAACAATAATTGTGTATAAAATACATATTTTTTTATTTTAAGATTTGCTGTGAAGAATTGCAGACCGTAATGGTACCCTTGCCAGATTGTGCCAGTGGGGAGTGGGGTCCAACTAAAGCAACAAGACTTTTTGGATTGATTCCAATTACACATCAAGTAAGTCTAGATGCAATATAAAAGAGGATGCATCTTTTTCAATAAATTCGATTATAAAGTTTTGTACTTTGTGAATTGTAATTTATTTTGGCTTGGAAATTCATTTAAACAAAAAAGTCTCGCAGACATTATGTGAATACTAATATTTGTTTGGAAGAAACATAACGTGAATCAATTTTATATTCGTACCCTCCTTTTATTAAAAGTTAAAATATTCTCCTTTTCTTTAATGGCTTGAGATACAAACGAAAAACAAAATATAATTTAATTTAATTATTTTCAATTCGTTTAAACAAAAATGACTAATCGGGCACATGAAATGAACATTTTCGCAATGCATTTTCTTCAAGAAAATGTACGGAGAGTGTAAAACTTTATAACAATTTTATATGCCATTTAAACACATTTTTATTTTAAATGATCCAAAATTACAATTTAGGTTACTAAACAGCAAATTAATATTAAAAACAAAAGCAACTATATATTTTACCACCTCACAAATAAATCAGACACTTAATATTTAGTGCTTAGTTATATATCCCTTCGATTTAATGGCTTCTTCAAGGCGTCGTCGAGGTATTGAGGAGACATTTTTTTAGCATACTTTAAGACTTATTTTTTACCATTGTTCTTGAAGACCTGTCTTTAAATTCACGATGTTTCTAAAGTTCTTTTGAGCAACTCGATGTGTAGTTCATCCCATGTATGCTCGATTGCATTAAGGTCAAGTAACATTTCCTGTGTTTAAAACAGCTACACAAAAACTACGATCTTGCTGTACAACATGTGTGCTTTGGGTAGTTGTCGTGGTAGAAGATGAAATTGTCTTCTATTCCGAGCTAACTGACATTGGATCCCAAATGCTGTTCTAAAATATTGCTATTAGGCATTTGATAAGTTTTACATTCCACAAAATGTTAGTTCGGAGCCCAGAACTTCCAACACATCCTCATGCCATGACCTAGCCACCGCCATGCATCACAGGAGCTTGAGTATCCTTATGAGAAATCCTCCATACATACATTTTTCTATCTGAACCTTTAAGCTTAAATTTGCATTCGTCCTTGAACAAAACCTGATTTATAATATCGTGTCTAACGGTTAACTAACAATCCAAATATAAGTAGTTCCACTTTATTCGTATCCTGATGTCTTATTATGTTCATTAGCAAACTTAAGTCTTTTATTTCTATTTTTTCACTGGTGTATAGCTCTTTTAGTCGCGTGCTGATTAGTGCGTTAAACTGTCATGCCAGAGGTCTTGAGTTCGAAAACTGCCTATGTCACCAAAAGTTTTTTTTTTTGCAGGGGTATTGCCTCTTGCGAGGGATTGACAAAACCCTCCAATAGTAATTCTTGTCATGAAAAGTGCTTTCTCAAAACAGGAATGGTTGAGAGTTGTAAGTCACTAGACCCTGGTTCTCAACGGGCTGTTGCACCACCTAATTTATTTATTTTTATAGCTCTTTTATACACTGCTGCATTGCCATTTTGGTCTTTTCTTCGATGGTGATGCTTGAATGAACTGTGAAAGGACGCCGAGGCGCCGGCCGGCCGTCCGTACTGATTTATTGCTCTGGCTATACAACACAACTAATTTCCGAATTTCCAAAGACGTTTGCTTGCCTTTTGGTGGTATTCGAACGTGGACCAAGAAACTACCTTAAATTTAAGTTAAATTCTTTTTTAAACATATAATATAATAACATTGATGGGCAAAAGTACCGTTACAGAGATACTTCTGTACAAAAACAGTTAGTGCCCGATCATGTGGGAGAAGTTCAATTAAAGAGTTGTTTTTGTTTTGTATTTATTTACTATTTAATGACTTAAAATGCAGTTAATAGTACGTAGCCTTAATTTCAGCTTAAATATTTCATAAAATGATGAGTAAGTTCTGCTACTTCTATACATTTTCTTGGAGAAGTTGCATTGCGAAAATGTACATTTGCTTTGCCCAATTAGTCGAAGAAACCACTGTATATATTTTGTTAAATTTTCATAGTTGTAAACCCAAATTTTTCTTGGAAAATGCGAAAAAGAAATCAAACTACTATAAAACTAAGTCAATTTTGTATTCGTACTCTAAGTTCTCAATATCTAAGAAACTCAAATGTCCGTTAATTGTATGTTAATTATGTTTCTCTTTTAATTTGCTTGTCATTATTTAAAATATTTTGAAGGCGTCATACATTTTTGAAGACCGTTTGGACAACTTTGGATGTAATTAAGGACAGATTTAAGATAGGTTTGCTCGCAACAGCGACACCTGGTAGTAAACTCTTATTCACTGGCAAGCTTACTTTTTCATAAACTTGCTGTCCCTTGACATTGCTTTTTCGCTTAGTTTTTGAAACTTACCAAAAGTGGTTTCATAAGAGTACCCTCGCTCTATAATCCAATCGCTTTGAGTGAGTTCCTCTTTCTAAGCTTCCAAGACCTAACAAATGCCGCCCCATTTGTTAACCTTTGGTCATGGTTTTTTCTATCATAATTTGGTTTTTCTAGGGTACGAAGAAACCAAACCCTAAGCATTATAGGATAAACCACAGCCACCACGAAACTCCCACTACGGGGGCCATCCCATTATATGATCATGATGCCTTGCATCATGGGGCTGTATCATATCCCGTGGTGCCGTTTATAGCCCGGTCCGGCTCACCATCTTTCGAATCTTTGATAGGACGGATCTAGGGAAGATAACCCTAGGGTGACCGCTCGGCTTCATGATTGGGACCTCAATCCAACAGCTTTATCTACATTTAACATCATTCTTTTTAAAAATGATTTTTACTGGAGTCACTCCGAACTTTTAACTTATCTTAAACATCGACTTTCACAGAAGAGGTCGATTTTCGTTTTTATTGACTTGTATGTGTGGTTTTTTATAATTTTGTCAGTAAGTCAGCCTCAGAACCCATTGAGGCAGGACGACGGTCCCTCGTTCCGCCGATCTTAAGATTTTTCAATCTCAAGATGAGAGAAACAATAACTTCTTGCGTCCGTTCACAAGTAGAGACCTTTGTCAGTGCAATTCTCAGCGTGCCTTTTATCAATTATAATTAATTGGACAGTATCGGCTCATCAACGAATATACACTGAAGTCTCATTGCTTGTGTCCAGGGGCCACCACGTGGAGGTGCAAGTAAGTACTTCTTTCTCCCAGATTGTAGACAAGCATATATATATATATATTAGCTTCCCTACATCTACACGGGAGTCAGTTTGACCCCCAATTAATTAAGGACAATGAGAAGAAAATAAAGCGAAACCTCTAAAGAATGTACATATTAGAGAAAACGGTTTTAACCGAAGAGCAAAAACCATTTCATCAGCCACGTCAACAAATTAAAACGGTTCGAGTTCGCGAAAGAATTCCCATCAAATTATTTTGACATCTAGAAAACCGTAATTTTCGCAGATGAGACAAAGTTCAATATTCATGGATCGCATGGCTGACAAATAGTTTGGCATAAGTCGTATACCGAATAAATAAAATAGGTGGGGCAGCAGTCCGTTGAGAACATGACAAGAATGGGCAGGTTCAGACGACATAAGGGACTTGAAAGTAAGGCAAGTTTCTAGTATTTGATTGGCCAGCTGCCAAAAAATTACCTTCCAATTAAGGCAACTTTATTGGAAAGTTGACTGGAAAGTTAGTCAAGAAAAATCTCCCTAACTATCAAGACAAGTCTACTAATGTCAAAATGACAGCTCATGATGTTTTTTCATTCAACTGAAAGCTGAATTTTATTACTATGTAATTTATTTAATTTCTGCACAATTCTATTTGATGTTTTATATAAAAGGGTTCCTTTTCAAATTGAAAAAGAAATTAGTAATATTTTTTTAAAATACAAAATAGAGGTCGAATTGTTATTATAACTTATTATTGTAGCGTTTTGTAGACAATTATGTTTTTGATAGTTTTTGCAATATGAACTTAAGGTAGAGGCTTGTGAAGTAAAGTTCTGAATTTGAAATTTATGACACTTGAAAAACTAACTAGTTGCCTTGGTAAAAATGTACGTTCAAAGAATGAAGTCCCTTATGTTGTCTGAACCTGCCCAATTACTTTTGGAGGATTTGTCAATTCCTCACAAGAGGCAATACCCTTGCCAAAAATTTTAGATGGCACAGGCAGGCATTGAACCTAAGACCTCTGGCATGACAGTCCAACGCACTAACCAGGCTATGGGTACGTATACCGAATACTTTTGGAAAGACACTCGAGGATTAGCCAAACATTGAGTTGGGTCGGTGATGATGTGGGTTGTTTTTCAGCAACTGGAGTTGAAAAACTTTACTTAATTGAATCAACTATGGATCACAAGGTCCACATTGAGATCCTGAAGAGCGAATTAGAAACTAATGTGGCCCAAATGGGCCTGGAAAACAACTATACTTTTTATCAGGAACTACCCAACACATAAAGCTAACGCAACTCTAACATGCCTTCTCTATAGTTGTCGGAAAGTTTTGGAAACACCCCCACAATCAGCTGATATTAAACTGATAGAAAATTTATGAGACGATGTGAAAGAAAAATTTCTCGAGTGGAAAAAAATAACATCCGAGATCACTAAGAAATTTATAAGGTCAATGCCAAGACGATTACATTCCGTAGTGGCGTATTTTACTGTAGTTTTTCTTCAATTTTCATTTTTCAAGTCAAATATTTTGTTCAACTATGAAAATTTAAAAAAAAATTACAAGCTACATACATACATATATGTATATGTATATACTTAAATGGCATTAATTTTTTTTTCTTAAGTCACTTAGGAAGAGGAGAATATTTCAACTTTAATACAAGGGCTGCGAATATGAAATTGATACACTGTAAATACACAAATATTCAAGTAACATAAACCATAAGTCATAATCTGTTAGAATTTCAAAGACCAAACATCAATATAGAATATTTTATTTTTTTTATAAAAAAAATAATTAATAGCATAACAATCACAATGCTAACATGTCCTCAATCAAAAATCAAAAACTTAATCTAAAACTTCCAGGAGCCACTCATTTTTGCTGGACGGAGCTTGGAGTTACAATTCCGCATGTCTCGACCCCTGACTGATTTCATGGCCACTCTACACAAGAACGGTATCGAGGAAAAGAAGTTATCCAAATATGTTGCACATACAAATACATCTGATGACATAGTCACGTTTGTTATAACGTAATTTATATTAAATGCATTTTAGTCACTTATTAATTTGAATTGCAATTTAATTTTTTTAGTTTCCCTGAGGAAGGTCAGTACGGTTTAGATATTTACACAAGAGAAGTTGGAGTCACAGTGCAAAATAATAATTCTCCTACGGAAAAACATCTGCTGACGCATTGCTGTAAATATTTGATAAACTCATCCAAAAGAAAGTAAATGTCAAAGTAAAAGTTGCCCAAGGGTCAAACTGTAGCCTTTTTTTATACATAATTTTAAAGCCTTAACAAATATTTATATTTAAATATGATGATGTAAAGTAATAATTCATTTATTTTTTTTTTACATTTAATTTAAACGAAATTCTAGTTACTTTTAACAAATAATACTGATGTTCAAATAATTGTAAAATATACTTGGCTGATTTAAATAAATAATCAGCAACAATTATTATTAGTAAAACCAATAACAAACAATTGAAACATTGAAAACTTAAATGAATGGTGCTTTATATTACATTTATGTAAATTAGGTTTCAGCAAAAAAAACTCTTTATAATAAAAAAGTACAACGCATAAAGATCATTAAGAATTATAGTCGGAGACCCGTTTCTACAAACAGAAAGACGATTTAAAATTTTAAACACAAATCGTTTACCTTTGTTCAATGATTGAGAATATTAAATTAATTATTGGCTTAAAAAACATATCCTATTTTTTAACATTTATATTTAAAGTAGTTTTGTTTTTTTTTGTGTCCTAGGTAAGCGTATACAAAACTTTCAGTCATGTTTTTTGTATTATTTTACTTTGTTTATCTACGAAATCTTTATAAATACACCTTTATTAGACTTATTTTATCCATTACTTCGAAGTTGATTATTCACCAGCTCTCCGACTATTAAGAATGTATCGAGCTTACAAAAATTGTATCTTAACTTGTTGATGTACATACATAAATTAAATTATAACTCAAATGACAAAATTACGATCTAAATATATTATATTTTTATAACCTAGGCTTAAAAGTAATGAAATTTATCATATTTATTGAATAAACATTTAAAACAAACAAATAAAATGTATTGTTATTGAATCATTTTATTTGATTATTATAAAAATAGGAAGAAATTGCTGTTCTAGATTAAAAAGAGGAAATGTATTTTGTTTTTCTAATTAAATTCAATTATTTTAGTAGTTGAGAATCTGAAATGGACTATCTATGCATATTACCAAGCATAGTTATTGGACGTTTAAAATTGCGCCACTGAAAATTTTGTTGATGATGTAAAAAACTTTTGTTCAATTTTTTTAAATTATTACCGGGAACAGAATTTTAAGAAATTCATGGCAACAGACATTTAAAAATTAGTTGCTTTCCGAGCTTGGACCTACATTTTATTTCGTGCAGAAGGCATGCACATAATTGAATAAATGAATTGTACATATTCAATTGATGAACAATATGACCAGATCTCATACAGTAATAAAGCAATATTTTTTAGTAAACTATTGTTTTGCACTATAGTACAGTAAAATAAGGGTTTTACCTAAGAATGAGAGAAAGTTGTAAGCTGAAAATTTGTCTATACAAACTAACAGATGCATACAACTACATCTTCATGACTGATGAATTTCCGGAAAGCTTTCGAAAACTGTCGTGGTATATCTTTTATGAACTCTGTCATGAAAACTTGTACTGGTGTGATTCTAGACAGACTTACAGCCCTATTATGGCTATCAATTATCAATTATTTGATAACTGATAACTTCTATCAATTTAATGATAATTTGGTATTATGAGTATCAAATGATAATTTTTCACTATATACTAATCAATATACGATTGTGAATAGGTTTTGTTTGGTGTTTGACGTTTGTCATTTGTTTTGAGTTCTTGTGTTTTGGTCTATAAATAATTTCGGCGGAATAATGTAAGTTGTTTTCATTAAATAAATTTCTCTTTTTTCTTAATAATATTTTGTTTATTTAGAAGTAGAAAAGTTAGCTTGCACGATAAACCTTCGTTCCTCAGTACAATTGCCTTCAAACAACAATTCTAGTGAAGGCATTTCGTTCTTCAATTTGTATATTCAATAAAAACTAAAAAAAAAAACTTTTATAAATCGTATTTAAATTACAATTCTTTACCATTTACGAATATTTGATACATTTGTCAACGAAGATTTTGTAGCTGATAGAATATTTGATGGGTATCAATATATTTGATAGCCGTAATACCGAGTTTATCAATAAAGCTAATCACAATAGATCTTTTAATTCACTATTTATCAAAAATATTGATAATTGATCACCATAATACCGATTCATTAATTTTGTTGATAATTATCAACTATTATCAAATATCGTGTTGATATTTGATAACCATAATAGGGCTGTTATGGTATGGGTTCAAGGCAACAATCTGCTAAGCGAACATCAGGCTGGTTTCAGAAAAGAATACTTAACAGTGGACAAAATAATTTCATTGACATGCATTGCCAGATCATTCTTAACGAAAGGAAAGAAGTTATACACCTTCTTCATTGACTTCAAGTCAGCTTTCGATCGGAATGCATTGTTCTACAATCTTAGCTGCTTAGGTATATCAAAAATGTTGAATACGTTGAAAGGGCTCTATGCGAACAACCAACAACGGTATGGAATGGAACAGAAAGATTAGAATGGTTCCACACAACATCAGGTGTTAAACAAGTCTGTCTTCTCAGTCCAGTTTCTCCTGGATGATCTTACTACGATTTTACCCGGTGGTATTAGTTTTTCGGGCACCAAAATCAAAGCACTTTTATAAGCAGATGATGTTGTCATGTTTACAGAGACTCCAAATATGCTAAACAAGCTTCAAGTATACTACAACCTATGGAATCTGACTGTTAATACCAATAGAACGTTATGATCTTTCGTAACGGAACAGGACAATATGCAAGAGAAGAACAATGAAAATGGGAAAATGTACATCTCGAGGTGGTAAGTGAGTATAAATATTTGGGGGGTAATCATAACGCCATCGATCGGTATCTCTCAAAAAACACTTGAAGGCAAAGCTAAATAGTCTTAAGCTAGGAGCATATTGACCCAAGCACAAAGTTTAAAATATTTGAGGCAGTAATGCTATGCTGGCCAGGTATGAGGATTTCAGCAGTATGAGGAGGTAAAAACACTTTTGAGATAATTTATCAAAAAAATGTATTGGCTCCCTGAAAATACACCTACCTATATGCTGCAACTAGAGACACGAGTTACACCACTCTATATCTTCACATTCACGATGCATCTGCAGTATATATAAAAGTTACAGAGCTACAAACCCATCGGCAACCTAACATAATCGTTAGACATCTACTTTCTCGGAAATCCCAATTCTTTGAAGAGTGGACTCGACTTGGTCTTGAGCATGACATCCCAGTTACCAGAATCAGGCATTGAGGGAGGATTCAGAGTCCGCCCAACAAAGAGAACCCCGAATCCTATATAGACAATTAAATTACGACATGGTAGTGAACAAGTATTTCGACGATTGATATCCTATCAATCCCGAATCCTATATAGACAATTAAATTACGACATGGGTGTGAACAATTATTTCGACGATCGATATCATATCAGTACAGGGGCCTGATTATGAGGTTCACGGCCGATCGTTTTCAATTCGACCTTTCAAATTCGACTCGTCGTATTTCCTTATTGACGAATTCGCGGCGAAGCGAAAATTGTTCTTCCTATATTCCAGTGATTTGACACTTTTGGTTTGACTTTTTTATACTATATTCCAATGATTTGACAGCTTTCCACAAATTTTGTTTTGATTGAATTTGTGAAATTTTCGGTAATTTATTCAAAATTTTATATTTTATTGTGGATTGTGGATAAATTATAAGAAAATTTAAATAAAGCTAATTCACATTTTTATATAATTGCAATCAAGAAAGAATCCACGAAATCGAACATTGAATAATAATAAACACTCTTTCGCCTGCGAATCTGACAAAAAAAAAGCTGTCGGATTTCAACTCGCCAACAAACATTATGACATTTCAAATTCGCCTTCGAATTCGTTAATTGGTCGAATTCAAAACGAAGAATTGAAAAATGGCAAACTCGCTAGCAAAACGATTCGCCGCGAATCCCATAATCAGGCCCCAGTCCTTAATCTTCAAAACCAGAGGGGAATTGTTGCGTTTAAACTACCAACCACACGACCCCAACGAAGACACTCAGTGCACATTATGCAATCTTCAAAAAAACAAAAATGTAACGCATTTCCTAGGAACATGCCCTATTCTGACACGCTTTCTGGGGAAAAACGTCCTCAACAACGATGATATTAACTTAATTCTAAATGGTGAAAACTGGGGCCCTACTCTGTAATGCGTTTCGAAAGCCAATCCGATGCGAATCTGATATTCGATTCGTTTATGAATTCGTACTCTGTAAAATTTTCGAATCGAATAAAACAATCATCTAGTACTTTCTCTATTTATCGAATAGATTTACCGAGTCTCGAAGTATTTCTTATGAGATTTGTCAAAGCAAAAATACAAAAAAAAATTAAAACAAATCACAAAGACGAGGAAAAAATTAAAATTCAGTCATTATTATCACTTGAAAATTATCGTAATGACTTTTTTTACACTTCACTGCTTTGCAATTGCCACATCTCTCTTTTTATTCAAGCTTAGAAAGTTTAAGCTGATTTTTTTCATAGTCATTTCGTTTTTTGTGTTGAAATTTGTCTTTTGCTAAGGTATACTTTTTTCCTTCAAGTCATACGACGAATTCCACCATAATTTCAAATTGCTTTTGTTTGGTATGCACATTTTTCGCTGATGATTCCCTGTAATGGGATTTATTTGCTTAAATTTTGAATAAAATTATTATTTCCTTATTATATATATTTTATCTATTTCACACAACTCAACACAATTTTCCTTTTGTGTTCTTTAAAAACGACCTTCGAATTGCAATTCGTTACCTCTCTTGGTGTAGAAAGAAAATTTCCGTTTTCGAACGCTAATGACATTCGGAAACGCATTGCCAGGTACGAAAAATCCGAATGCGGATTTGTCATTCCGTAAGTACTAGATTTCTTATCCGCATTAGAAATAGAGAGTACAAAATATTCGTTTTCGAAAATATTTGCTTTCGAAACGCATTACAGAGTGGGGCCCCTGGACAGCATTATCCAATTTTGTTCGCACGGCGCTGAACTATAGAAAACAGATTATTATCAACCGAGCTTTAAAACAAATCTATAAAAACAGAGAAAGTCACCCCTATCACAGAGTCCCTCGTAGCGAGTCCCCGAAAATTTTGTTACGCTACGAATACGAATACATTTACATCATAAACCCCGAACGAAATCAAAAAGGATTGCCACACAGAAATACTAATTTCGGAGTGTCAAAATCAGCTGCTTGCGTCAAAATAAGAAAACTAAACAAAAGCTCGCTGTTTTTGACACTCCGCCCATACATCGAACAAATTTGACATTTTCAACGTACATCACCACAATATGCTTAAGAGATTTCTACGATTTGTGTATGCGAACGATTACGATTATACGAAATTCGTAAATTTCGGACAAATTGAAGAAAATTCCTCTTTTATAGGTTTCATATGAAGTTTTAAGAAACTGAATCTTCAAGTATGAATAGTTCAGTAAAATAAGGCGAAAAAAGAAGTAAACCTTGGAATGAGAGATATTCACCCCTATCACAGAGTCCCTCGTAGCGAGTCCCGAACGAAATCAAAAAAGCATTGCCACACGGAAATACTAATTTCGGAGTGTCAAAATCAGCTGCTTGCGTCAAAATAAGAAAACTAAACAAAAGCTCGCTGATTTTGACACTCAGAAATTAGTATTTCCGTGTGGCAATGCTTTTTTGATTTCGTTCGGGACTCGCTACGAGGGACTCTGTGATAGGGGTGAATATCTCTCATTCCAAGGTTTACTTCTTTTTTCGCCTTATTTTACTGAACTATTCATACTTGAAGATTCAGTTTCTTTTTTGAGAAAATTGAAAATAACCACAACTACTATTTTAATTTAATTCTTTTTTTTTTTGCTTGAGTGGTCTTATTTTGATAGTAACAATGGTAGGTGCGAGTTTGGGTGTATGCAACAATAAGGTGTGTGCGAGTTTGGGTGTGTACAACAGTCGGATCTGTAAGGGGGGCATGCTGCCCCCCTGCAACCCCCCTGCTAGGGAACACTATAGGATTTGGGGTGGGTTCAAGTTGGAGTGCGTGCAAGGTGGGGAGGGTGCAAGGTTCTGGGGGTGCAAGATGGGGTGCATGCAAAGTTTCTTTTGCATTTAAATAAGCTGGATTTAAGAAAAATTAATTTACCCTAGGTGTATCTTAATCCATATTCGATTATTACTATCAAAATAAGACTACGTTAATACATAAGCAAGGAAAAAGTAATTTAATTAAAATATTTTGTTTGGTAATTTTCAATTTTCTCAAGAACTAGAAGACATAAAATCGTTTAGTTTTCAGTTTTTGATCAAAAACAAATAACAGCAATGAATTCTAAAAAAAAAACAGTAGATAATTTGAAAGTATTGAAAAACTACACTTTAAACCTTTTTTTTAATTTTTTTTGCATAAATTTTTAGTTTAAAACAATTTTTTTTCAAAAACTATGCATAGTTTTGACTTAATTTAAAAACAAGCTAATAGACAAAAATGTTGGCTTTAAAAAAAGGTATAAAACTTAAAGTATTACCGTTATTTTTTAATTATTTTTTTTTCCATTTAATGTACATATTTTTTTAAATTGCCCCTACCGCCTAAACGGGGGGAGATAGACACCCCCCTCCCATAGTAAAAAATGTTTGTTTTTAACTGTTCTATACAAATCCGTCATTAAACTTTGTCGCCAAAGTTATCGTACTCTCCCCGATGTACATATGCCTTCAAAAGTAAGCATATGGGTACTAACTTTCCTTATGCAAATTGATGGTAACAATGGTGAGCAAGTATTAAAAGGAAAAGATTTGCAATTCAAGTGAAGTCAAAAGGCAATTTGAAAAGCAAATATGAATTCTGAATATAGAAAAAACGTCTCTCGACCTGATGTTAATGCGCTGAATTTTGTTAAACTATTAATTTTTAATGAATGTATTTCTCAATCCGGTTTGCTTTAAAGGTAATTTGTATGTAATTTTTATTCCGATCTGGACTTTTTCTCCGATCTGTTAAACGATAGGGATGCTAGAGTCCAATACTCATATTATGTAATATTTCACGTGCCGACTTGATGACCGATTAAGACCTAAATTGTTTACGTTAAATGTAATAAAACTTAACAAGGAAGATTAATATAGGAAAATTAAATATACATACAGTACTGTGCAAAACATTTGCAACTAGAACCTCCAACATTTTTCATTTAAAAAAAATTGTTTAGAAAATCAAACAGGCAAATTCTTTCTTTAGTTTTCTAAACTGTTTTGATATTACGTTATAATTGTTGGAAAAAAATTACAACATTTTTCCCTTAAACAAAAAAAAATCACTAAATACAGGGTGCGGCAGAGCCGACTGACGAGTTTAATGAGGTCATTAGCCTGTGATAAGATAAGAGTAGGCCTTAATAAGTGGTATATTTTGAATTGTACGGTAATGCCGTTTTTATTCGTAATCATGGTCTGGACAGGTGTACATCGTGGTTTCGTCGTGCGTGCATATTACGAAAATAATCATTCTGTGATCGCTATACAAAGGGCTTTTCGTATACACTTCGGCATTCCACGTGCTTCAGAGATCGTCTACAACAGTGTATCAATGCTGAAAGCCGCCATCTTGGAGATATAATTTTCAAAAAATAATTTTTAAAAATGGGATTGAATACTGATTTAAATGTTTTCTCTAAGTTTTACTGTTTGTTATTTATAGCCCATGCGGCTCTGCCGCACCCTGTACTTTAATAGTTGGTAAAATTGCTGTGAAAAACATTTGCAACATAGACCTCACATCTAAATTTCAAACTATTTTCTTACTTCAAGACAAGGAAATGTTAATATTTAATTGCGTACCCTTTATTTTTTATAACGGCTGTACATATATCTTCTGGGGTTGAATCGCGTAAGGCGATAGTTGATTGTCACTGTTTTGATTGTCAATTTTGATCATCACCTTTTCTTTGTTCTGTGTAAATCGGTAAAACTTTACTATTTGCTGCCCTTACTTACCCAAGTTTGGGAAACTTGGTACAAATTGCAACTGGCATAAATGTCATTTCGATCAGCTGTTGTGTTTATTGTTTTGAATTTTCAGTTTGCAAAGTTTTCTTCCTTTGAAAATGTAAGTATACCTATAACTATACTTAATAATAGTTATAAATCAATAAGAATGTTTGTTATATTTTGCAAAAATATATTCTTTTGTTAAATCCAAGGGCTCAAATGTTGAAGGATAGGTGGAATATGTATTGGATCTTTTTCCTGATGGTAAATCGAGCAACCGCAAAACATACACAAACGTTTCTTTGTTCAATCGAACATTTTTCAAGAATCTGAAATAAATAATTTATACGTACCTACATACATTATGTTGTAAATAACTTATTTATAAATATTCATAGAAAGTTTCATAGTTACATTGGGTTAGGAAGTTCCAAAATATTTGCTTTATCCCTTAAGTTGGTTCTCAGTTCTCAGCAATTAAACTTTTTTGTAGTCATTTCTCGTTCTGGTGCACTGATAGAAAATTTGCATTGAAGTATACATTACTGTTCACTTATTTTTATTTTAACTTTGATATCTTTTCACTTTTTTCACTAAATTTAAAATTTATAGTGGAGCTAAAGTTCACACAAATTATCTTTCTCACAAAAAATTAATAAAAATATATGAAAGTGACACACAGAGAGTACATTCTGTGTGCTTTATTATAAAATTAATCAATGGGTCAGTCATATCACCATCAATTTTGGAACAATTAAACTTTATTTATAGCCGTTTAAGTATTAGAAGACAAGTTCCTTTACGTCCTATATCAAGCAGATCGAACTATGGTAAAAACAGTCCCCTCAACCAATTGATTTCAGTTTACAACAAGTATTACTTTTTGGTATATTCCGTAAGCGATGATTTTAAAAGTAAAACATTTAAAGTAATTTTTTTTTAATACTTCAGTTTAGCATTTTTTTTGATTGATTTTGCATTGTAAATTTATAAATATAAGAATAAATGTAATATTAGTCTTAAGTTCTAACGTTAGTTTGTTTAACGAATTCAATAAATAAATAAATAAATAAATAGACACCTAAATAGCTGTCACTAACAAACCATAGCAAAAAAGTGATAGTCAATTCGATAATCACCTTACGTGGAGCAAAATCATCCATTTTGATGGTCAACAATCAACAATCACTTAACGCGATTCCACCCCTGGGCATCGAAGCTATAAAGTTATTATTAACCGTTCTTGGAATGTCATTCCATTGCCTCTAAATACCAGCGAATAGGTCACATTTGTACTTAAAGATGTTGCTCCCAATTCTTCTCTTCACAATTTCCCACAGGTTCTCTATTGGGTTTAGGTCTGGGGATTGGGCTGGCCATGATAAAACCTCAATTTTTTTTTCTGTAATCCACTTTGTTGCCAACTTCGACTTGTGTTTAGGATCATTGTCGTGTTAAAACGTACATTTCTTAATGGGCATAAGGCAGCATGGTGTTACAAAGATGTCTACATAGTCTTCAGACTTTATTATGCCCTAACACTTGTCGAATTTGCCCGATTCCTTGGCCAGAGAAGCAGCTCAAGACCAAAATTGAACCACCTCCATGTTTCACCGTCCCTTTAGTGTATTTTTGATTTATTCTCTCACCTCTTGGCCTCCTGCCATCTTGTTTTCCACCCTATCCGTGCATATTGAACTTTGATTCGTCAGAAAACAAGACCGTTTCTCATTTTTGGGGACTCCAATTGAGATGAGTTTTTGCAAAAGCCAACCGAGCTTTCACATTTTTTTTTAATAAATGGCTCTTTTGCTATCTAATAATCACGCAATCCGGCCTGCAGTGCGCGGCGTCTGATAGTTGATGGGTCAATTGGTAACCTAAGTTCAATCTTTACTTCCCTAGATGATGCCGTGGGGTTTGTTCGGAAAAAATTTGTTATTTTTCAATCATCTTTTGCTGTGTTGCTTCGAGACCTTCCTCCTCTATGATGGCATAACACCTTTCCACTTTTGATGATGGAATATTTCTTTGTAATTTCTTTTTGTGATGCTACTTTTTTGAAATCACCCAAAATTCTGGATTTTACATCCGATGAATATTTATTTCCCGCCATTTTTAAAACAAAATCTTTTTTTTTTCAATTTAAAAAGAATTTATTTAAAAAAAAAACCGTTTTATCGATCAAAGTCCCGGCAAAAACTAATCAAGCTACACGTATAAACTTACCAACCTCAAAATAAATCAAATAAACCGTTATCGAAATGAGACGAAAAGAGAAATGGCCACTAGTTGCAAATGTTTTGCACAGCTGAAATCATTATTATTTTTGTAAAAGCAGTGCATTTGTAGAATTTGCCTGTGGATCAGTGCTTTAAGATTATGAACAGTAAGGTCACACATACAAAAGTCTAAAGCAATACGAATAATTTCATTGGAACAACGTTTGAACATACGAATGTTCGCTTTTTTGATAGGCGAGGCGATGACAGTTGCAAATGCTTTGCACAGTACTGTACATAGCTTTTTTATTAACTTATTATTTACCATATATATCTTCTGTTGAAGGGTTCTCAGACTGCTTGGTCTCAATCACATTTGCAAAATTTGGGTGTATTCATAAACGTCAGCCTAACTAAGAACTGCGTTATCTGCATTCATAAAGTCAGGTTTTCGATCGAACTAACCTAGTCGAACTGCAGTACCTACCGGTTATAAACGTCAGACTGTCGTCAGCGTCGGGCAGATTGTGCAGCTGAATTTGTTTGGCTGCAGAAAGATCGGGAATTATTAAAATAATTTTTACAACAACAAGAAGGACGAAGCGGCACTAACTCGTAAAGAATTTAATGGCAAATATTTTGTTAATTTTTTGATAAAAATAATTTAAATTATTGTTTTTAAAGGGATGATGAAAGTACTGTAGGTACTGTGTAGACAACTAACCACATTAAACTTTTAATTACAAAGCGAATAAGCCATTTTGTTTTTTGGCAGTCATTTTTCTCTGACGTTTATGAACTCTGTTTACATACAAATCGGACTAAGTCAGACCTTTTAGTTTACTGCACATTCTGCATTGGGAGCATAGAGGAAATATATTACCTAGAGTCCCGACTTAATAGGTTTGCTCTCTTTCGGCCTACAAGCTAAATTGAGAGGATTTTGTCCATAAGGATAAGCATGTGTTAGTTGGCCCGTGCATTTCTTATGGGAAAAAGCCATTATGAATGTAGTTGTTATGGAATTTGTGCCCATATTGCTCAACAGCGGGGAAAAAAACTATGAGGTGAACTCAGCCGTTCAAAAAAGAGATCCGTTGAATTCAAAAACTGAAAAATTAATGCAATATTTAAAGAAAAATTAATTTTTCAACTTCTTTTCAGTGAAAACTGTGCTAAAAATAATATTTGACTGCTTTTGGCAAACAAATTCTATGATTTTTATGAAAAGTTTCGCTAAAAACAAAAAAAATCATGCAGAAAGTATAGGCGCACCATAGAACTGCAATGCGAAAGTGGCCTAATTTGAGTTTAACCCAGTTTTGACAGATTAACAGCGAGGTGAGTATTTTGACAATTCTACGAAAATGAAAACAAAACAAAATCCATTCCCAGTAATGCAAAATAATGAAGGTAAAACAATTTAAATACAAAATATTAATTTATTGAAATAAAAATAGATAATGAATTTGCACCTAATTTAATCCTCAGATAAAGAAGAAACCAAGGAGAATGTTGCAACAGGAAAAGTGGAATCTCCCGAGAAGGAAGCCAGCTATAAGTTCACTTTTGGAAGTCGGCGTCGATGGAATTGAAGTCAATTCGTTGGTAGTGAATGGTAAGCAAGCAATTATTTTAAATATTTTGTGTGTTTTAAGCTTCTTTTATAATTTTATAGTGAGTTCGGCTCCAAAGAATGTTGAGTGGTTAAGTTCGTGTATAAAAGGCCATGCTCAAATGTACATTCATAAACATCTGGATGCGTCAAAAACAGTCCAATCTATTAACGACAACACAAAACTTCATCAAAACGATTATATTCTAACGTTAATTGGAAAAGCTCTACTACAATGGGCACCATGCTCAGGCGCAGCAGTATCTAGAAACAGCATACATGATAAGTCCATATAGCACAGAACATATTATGCCATTTGCCGTGGTCTATGAGAGGAATAATAATCTAGCAGAATTGAAAAAGCTGGCTAGCCAGCAATCGTATATCAATGAATTTAGTTCGGAAAATTGGTTTGTCATGGCTGAGAGTCTATCGGCAAATGGAAAATACGAACAGGCAAGTTGATGTTATTTTGTCTTTTTAATTTCCTAGAACCACAAATTCCACAAGCCAAACAATTTCTAACCAACACCAAGGTCCCGATAATAACAAAAAAACAACACGAAGAAGAAGCCAATGATCTCTCGCCGATTCGGAATGCGGTTGTGAAAAAACCACCACTGCCAGTTCAGCAGATCCCGAGTAAATTGGTCACCAGTACACCCATACAACGTGCACCTTTAATGTGAGTATAACTTAGTCATCCATTTGATTTAAGCATTAAATATATCTTTAACTCCCCAATAGTAGTCGTCGTGCCAAGCGAACCATTCCCAATGCAAATGGAGAAACAGAAGATGTCGCCAAACGTTTTAATCCCCGGAGAAAAATGCACGAGTACTTAGTCAAGTGGGAATCGTGTTCGCATGAGCACAATATTTGGGAACCGCAGGTTCACTTAGAAAATGTTCCAGAAATCCTGGAAACCTTCGAAAAAAAACTTGCCCGTCAGAAAGAGCAAAGAGCCGCACAACAAGCGAAGCAACAGGCAGCCAGCCTCGCTGCCGCCATCAAAGTGGTGGACTTGAAGAAAGATGTCATAAAGGATCCGAATAAAATAGAAGAGACGACCAAAATGAATTTATCATCGCCCGGATTTGATTCAAGTCGGTTGTCGAGAACGTCCAAAAACAAGGCTATCGATCAAGTCAAACAGTGGTGTGCGGATGAACCAGTCGAAAATAATGCCCCAGCAAGTGGTGTAGCAAATGTACAGACAAACACCCCACTGCCCATGCAAGCGGCACATCCCGTCTTACAAACAAGTAATTTCGGTCCTGGAAGCATTCCTGCTTTGAAGAAGAAGCTGGAAGATAGTGATTTCGATGACTCGGCGATGATTGGTGACGAAGACTTGGATGAGGACCTCATTCCGTCGCACACGGTGAAAAGAATGAAAAACGGCGACACTGTCTCGGTGAGGGTTGAGACGAAAAATGAGCGTGATGTTGAGGTTAGTTCTTAGAGCATTTTATTTCAAGGGTTTTTGTTCTAATTGATTTCCTTGCAGTCGAAAATAATCAAAGTCAATGGAAGCATGAAGAACACAAGCGCAACGGAACCGTTTTCAGCTGATGTGATCATCACTCAAGACACCAACACTTCTGGAGTTGTCAAAAAGGCTGGCTTCAATGGGACAACATCAACGAATGTAAGTAACATTAAACTTTAATTTTTTGATGGTTTCATCAAACTTAAAGCATATTTTTTCTTTCTTAAGGCTTCACCAAAAACTGAAGCTCACATTCGCGTTGTTTCGAAGGGAGAAACAAATAGCGGAATTGTCCGAATGGGTAGCGAAGTTGCTGCATCCTTGACTTCAAACGCCAACGAGAATGGCCCCGTTCAACACAACATCCAAATCCCCACGCAAACTTCGAATACAACTATGACTGCAATTTATCGTCCTCAAGTTAATAAAACCTTAAGTTCTAATCCCCTGTCAAATATTGGAAACATTCAAATAACGCAGGTCCAACAATCGAACATGGCTAGAAGCTCGAGTCCACGACTTATCAATAATCAAACCACAATAGCACGTACGGCCCCATCGGCAACGTATCATCAACAGCAACAGCAGCAACAGACCAGAATTCAAGCGGGAACCCCCAAAACAGTGCAGACAAATACTCGTGTCCTCCAAAGTCAACCACGAACGGCGACCATTGCTCAAAGAAAATCCCAATCGCCAGGCATTCAACAGACATCGCCAACGTCTGGAAAAATGATTATTCCTCGAGGCAAGGTAGCACCTGGTGCAAACATACACCAACACCAGCAACAGCAACAACAATCAGCAGTTGCACGAACTCAAACTCCAGAGCAAAAGATTCTGCAACTTTTGAAATCTGGTGACTTGAAAGTGACAAAGAAAGTTATGTCGAAGGAAACTACTTCAAAACAACAACAAGTCCTTGCCCGGCACCAATCACAGGTTCAGATACAGAAAGTCCAACAAATTGCGCCACCCATGCGACATGTCGGGACGCCGAAACAGAAGCAGTCTCATGTGAAGACGGCGGTGATGGATGTTTCGTCATTTAACCATGAGGAACACCAGCAACAAGCCTTGTGCCCTATCACTGGTAAGGGTGTAAAAAAAATGTCCAAAAATATTTATTCAATGTTTTTTTCTTTTTTTAAGGTAAAATACTTGGACAGGTACAAGGAACGGAAATCCACGAAGAGCAACACCATCAAGTCGCAACAATGCAATCGGGCGTCCTGCAAACGCAGCTGCTCACGACCGCCGATCAGCAACATGAACAGGGTGACTTCCAGGAAATGGAGCAATCTGGCAATCTTTTACAGCTGGCTGATCAGCAACTCATGACCAACGAAGATGGCTCACCATTGCCAGTGTTATCAGACGCAACGGAATTTAAACTTCGCACTCTGAGGCAAAATTAAAAGAACGAATTTCTGACCAATGCTGTTGACCACATGAAATCACAAAGGAATACATACGAACGTGATGAACCAAAACATAAGAAAAATAGGATTAAAAATTCTAAGTTTTTAATTTTGTTAAATTGAACATGTGTCAATAAAAAAAATAAAACCTACCTAAAACAGCTTATTTTTTTTTATTATCATTTGAAAGACTCAATAAAGATAAATGCAAGAAAAAATATTATCATTTGCTAAAAACGAAATAAAAAATAAAAAAGGTATAATCCACTATAATAATTGACCTGAGCAGATCAAATTTGGGAAAACCAAAAAGAAGTGTTTTTCTTGGAAAAAGTACATTTAATATTTTTTTATTTACTCAAAAACTAAGAAGTTACATTTTAAAATCCTGTTTTTGTCTTTTAAATGAAAATACATTAATAGCTTTAAATCTAAAACAAAATTATACTAAATTACACACAATTTTGAAAAAAAAAACAACTTTATTTAAAAACTAGCTGCGCCTCGAACTTTGACTATTAATGGATGAGATTTAAAGAGTCCAATCGACTTCGAATCATCTTGATTGCAGGATTTGTTGCAATATTGCTTCGTTTTGATTTGTTGCTGAAAAAAAAACAATTAGTGCTTTCAAAGTTTGTGGTTTATGTTACTTACTTTGAAGTGGTCTTGGCATTTATGAGTTTTCTGGTCAATGAACGTGCAATGAAATTGTAGCAAATTGATTGGTTTTGAATTGTACCATTCCCGGAATAGTGCTCGTAAGTCGATGCTTTGATTAAAAATTTGTGGCAAGTCGTTTGTGACATTCTTATGCGAGGCAAATTCCAAAATCCTAATCGGACCATGTCACAAGTGCACAATTTCCGATTGTATTATTTTTGGACATCTTCGGCAGGTGAAGGTTGCGGGTTCCCAATTCTTGGAACATCATTAGAGTAGTTTGTAGGGGTATTCCCGTGTCGACGGTCTTCTATGTGAGTCCAGTTAGTTGTGTTCAGAATTCACTTAGTGTTATATATAAATTATCATATCTTTGAACAATGCACATGTCTAAATCTAAATCTGAATATTTATTATCTGTCTCTCTCTATGTCTTTTCCTATTTCACAATTCATTCCTTTCTTTCTACGTTGCAATCAACCAAGTACAGACGTACAATAAGTTATAGAGTAACTAATAGCAAGTTGTTTTATTTAGTTTTTAATGAAATAAAGATTTCCTAAATCTCTTTATTTTTTCCACTCAAAACACAACACTTAGTTTTGGTGATTCAATAGGCATTATGTATTCATGGAGTTCAGATTTTATTTTTGCAGTCTATAAGTTTACCACCATTTCTGGAAATTTTAAAATAGTACATACGAAAATGATGAGATTTTCAATATTCGAGGACTTACTTCCGACTTCCGATTCCCGTCATTTAGAAGGTGTTCTCACAGCAGGTTGCTTCTAAGTCGACTTTCAGTTCCTCATTTACTTGGTATGTGTCGGCGTAAGCGGCCGCAGTAGCCGCTGTCTCGGTCAGTTCAGCGTCCCCGCTATCATTTTGTGAAACAGTTGCACTCTATGAAACCAGAAAATGTTGCTTTAATTGCAGCTGCTTGTCGTTTTTTTTTGGTTGGCTTGCAGCATCATATTTCTTGGCGGCTGATGAATAGGCGGAGGACGTTTTGGAAATACTAAAGAACAATAGAATTTAAAATATCCATTACATTACTCGTAAGTAAATGAATTAATTAACCTGATTTGCCTGCATAGGTACTCAGCCGTTGCTGTTGCTGCTGTTTAGTCGTTCCAAAACTAGGCGGTTGACTATTAATGTCGAAGCTTTCACTTATAAAATTGACTTGAATCTCACAAAGTAACACAAAGTCGAGGGCATAGCTGAGGATGTTCGCTAATTTGGAATTGAATTCGTAGCTTTGGTGGGGTTGTTGCTGCTGGTGTTGTTGCATTACAAGCATCTGACTATTTGCAGCGACGGTGACACCTCCGCCGTCAACACCTGCGGCAGCTATGGCCGTTGAGATGTACACACAAATACAATGGGCAGCGTCTATCGTCAAAAACATTGATATTATTTTGTTAAGAGAAATATAATATAAAAAACTTACCTGTAAATAAGTATACTTTGTCTTCCAGATTTCTTGATGGAAGTTGCTTCCTGCATTATGGTATGTAATGGGCAGCATCTAAAATAGAAACGAGTATAAAATAAATCGATTATTGTTGCACCTCCTTCGCTGCAATTTGACTTACTTTTTATTCAATGAAGTGAACTTGTATATACTCTTTTCATTATAAAGGTTTTTGGTCTGAAAAATATCAAATTATATTAAATATCAAAGCAATTAACAAAAACTTACTCTTAAAATCCGAAACCCATTGTTTTGTTTTGCAAAATTGATTGTCATTTTTGACAGGTCACAAAAATTCCATAAGTTTCTATTTTAGCCCAATCTTTCATTTTGTTTTTTTTTTCCCCACTCACATGTATTCACCGATAGCGAATTTGAGAGAGTTCACCTCGAATTTGAGAGAGTTCACCTCGAATAAAATTTGAGGGTGTTTTAGGTAGGACGGGTACCAGTCGGGACTCTAGATAATATATTTCCTCTATGATTGGGAGTCCGTTCACAAATGCATCAGAAAAGAAATGCGATTGTACTAGCGCAGATTTTCTGCGTTTATGAATACACCCTTTGCTTGTCAGCCAATAGTATTCACCCCTATTACCGATGTCGTAAACGACAGCAAAATATACGACACGACACAATCTGCATTCCATAAGTCGTTTTCAACTTTTGGCACTCGTTTTATTTGCGACAAATAAAAAAATAAATATTTTTGCACATTTTCAGTTAAAATTAACAAACCAAAACCAATTCGAGGCGCTTGTCTAGCTGATGGAAAGCTACGAGCAGTTGGCTAGGGGATTTTTGAAATGTATGAACAAAGCCGATTTTAAAAAAGAATGGAATGTAATAGCTGATAAACTCAACAGCAAAGGTCCTCCAATAAGAGATGGTGATGGTTGGCAAAAGGTTTGAATCAGTTTATTCTACACACATTTTTAATATTTGCTTTTTCAGGTTTGGGCTGACTTTGAATTTAAAGTAAAAATAAATTGTTCAGAACAACAAAAAAGAAGTGAAAGGAAATGGAGGAGGGCCAACCAAATTGCACTTCTATCTGCGCTTAAGGATGCTGTTGCAAATCTACTTATAAACAGATGGTTAAGCCCGAGTGGAAATACAATTGGTGTATCGCAGCTCCCAACCACTTTAAAGTAATATTCACATGAGCACGACCAACGAATGAACGAATATTCGTCGATTTTGACATTTCTTTCACATGAGAGTTTTTAATTCGTCGCGAATAAAGTTTGACAGCCGAACACCATCCACCACCGAAACCAAAACAAAAATGATTTTTTTAGGTTAAGTACGCGCGATTATTTTGTTCGTTGCGAGTGTGGATAATGTGGAACGCGAATAAAGTTTGACAGTTCGTATCAACTTAAATTTTTTTCGCGACGAATAAATTTGTTTTCTTAAATTTATTAATATGTGTGTTCAGTGACGCTGTGCTGGACTGTTCTAGACAGAAAAGTACAGCTTTTTGCTGTTCATTGAGGTTTTTTCTGTGCTAACTTGTTCTACTTTCCTGTTCATTGACAAACCTAGAACAGTTTAGAACAGGATTTTCTGTTCTTGCTTTTGAGTCAGATCAGGTTAGAACAGAATCGTGAGAAATGTCAAAATCGAAATTGTCATTTTTTTTGTTTACGTTTTGATTTGGCTGTGCTTTGTGTTTTTTTTTCTCGTGATTTAAAAAAATTAAAATAAAGTTATTTTGTCAATTTGTTTTATTTGTTTAATTAAATAATTATAAAATATAATATAATAACTTTCAATGCAATTTCTTTTACATTTCATCAAAGAAAAGGTAATAACATTCGTCACACTTTCATTCCAATCATCTGAAGAGGAATCCGACAAAAAATCACTATCGGTGTCCGAACCACTAACATTTTCATTTAGTATTATCTTAGCAATCACTTGATTTTCCATTTCAATAATTTTTAATAATATTTTTCACAGTAAAAACACAAAAAATGAAAAAAATAAGCGAGAAACGAAAAATTCACACAATTTGCAATTTGTTTTGTTTTTTTTTGACAACTGACGTTTAACTGACTGTTCTAACTTGATCTGACGTTTCTCACGAAACTGTGCTGTCCTGTGCTGTTCTGATCTAGAAAAATCCTCACTGAACAGACTTAATATATGATATTGAAAAGTAAAAGAATGCATCATAAATCAAATAGAAACTATATTGCTATCGTTTTGTTAAGAATTTGTATGGAAATATGTCTTCAAACGTATATAAACTCACATTTTGTAATTCATTCGTCGTTCGTTGGTCGCGCTCATGTGAATACTACTTAAGTCTTCATCATCCGGACATACATACATACATAAGTCAAAGCAAATTCAGACTACAAATCAGTGTTACCGCTGGGATTTTTGAAAAGGTCGCAAAAAAAGGGTTAAATGAAAAAAAAAAGTCGCATTTAGATTTTTTTTTAAAACATACCTAAATCAAACGAAATCTGTATACATTACAAAAAAAACAGAGTTGTTTTTTAGTTTTTTATTAGGTATACCTTTTAAAGAAAAATAAATTCTTATACTAGTATTTAGATCACTAGAAAAAAAAATAGTTATTTCAGCTTTCGGTTTTAGGAAAACTACACCATGGAATAAGAATTTTCTGGACTCGAACTTCAGGCAGGTGCTTACTGTTTCATTTGAGTGCGGAATATTCTTATTCCATGGCGTAGTTTTCCTAAACACGTAGTTTTTTCTAAACACACACAATTATTTCCAGGGCTGAAATAACGAGTGATAAATTTTTTAGATATATTTCATAAAAACTTACCTATCCATTTTATAAAAATGACAAACAATATCGAGAATGAGCTCCAAACAAATGAACGCCGACCGAAACACAAAAACACAAAAGACAACAAAGTAGTAGGTACGAGAAAATCTTGACAGAGATATTTTTTTTTTTCGAATTCATGAATTTATTCAAATTTCACCACAGTCGAACAAACACATAGAAATAATTGGAAAACTTTGTTAAAGAGCAACGGAGTGGTGAAATAACCAAAATTACTCATAAAACTTAAAATTGTTAACTATTAACTACATTTATATGCAGAGTCGACAGGTTGACACGAATTTTTATGCTAGAATAGCAAGATTTCGATTCTGGCAGAACGTGATCGAGTCGACCCAAACAATTTCAACTTGATTCCATTGTATAGATTGAAATTATGTGTGACAGTGTTAGTTTTGTTCTTATTTGAATGGAAGTTTGGAAATTTTTGTATGAATTAAGAAAATAACTTATCTTTTCAATGTATTTTTCTAGAGATGGGGTCAAAAAAGTCGCATAATTTTTTAAAAAGGGTCAAAATAGACAATTTTTTAAAAAGTCGTATCATGGTCGCATGAGGCACAAAAAAGAGTCAAAATGCGACTAAAGTCGCATAGCGGTAACACTGCTACAAATGCAGATGCCGACGCTTCACTGTCCTATTTGTACAATTAATTGTGCCTTTGCAATATTTCGCTCTCTACCTTTTACATCATTGTCACTATCGCTGCTTGCGTTGTAAAACATTTCAACACTTATCATTTTAATAATTTATTTATTTGGTAATTTAATAAAAACACATTTGTTGAATATCGAGTAATGAAATGATTTAGAATTTGATTTCAGTTTGACAGATCTCTGATACATTTTCATTTGGTACTTTGTTGCCCCAACCAAAAAATAGAAATATTTGGGACATTATTCACTAGCCAAAAACAATAATATCAACCAAGTTTAACCCAATTTACCTTTTAATCAATAAGAAAATGTACGCCCGACTATATGTATGAAAGTTGGTATGACGGGTAGCGTTCACAATTATGAACTCTACGCAATCTAACTCGAAGTAGATACTATAACAAAAATTAGGCCATAATAGAACATTAAAGGACTTTTCACATAAGGGCGACCAACGATTATTCGTCCATTGACATTTCTTTCACATGGTTTGTTTGTATTTGTTTTTTATTTAAGATGCACAACAAAGACTACGAGGTGTGTTCAAAAGTACCCGGAATTTTCGTTTTTTCAAACAAATATTTATTTATTCGTTAACATCAATGTGGTCCCCTTCAAAGTAGTTCCCCCCAGATATAATACACTTATGCCAGTATTTTTTCCAATCTTCGAAGCTATCTTGATATTAACTTTTTGATAATGTCCTTGAGTATTCTCAGCGATTCGGCCTTTATTTCTGCAATCGAGGAAAAACGTCGTCCTTTCATGGTTCTCTTCAACTTTGGAAACAGGAAAAGGTCACACGGAGCCATATCTAGTGAATATGGTGGTTGGGGCGTGACTACGGTATTGCTTTTGGCCAAAAATTACGAACAAGCACCGACGAGTGAGCAGGTGCGTTATAGTGGTCATTGTATATATATTTCTTATAGTACTATTATGAAGAGGAACGAACGAAGCGACATCTGAGCGAGGTGGAGATGAAAGAATTTGATCCCTTTTGATCCCTTTTATTTGTGTACCCCTCAATAGTTGTAGAGTTGAGAATGAGGGAAAATTTAAAAATAATCAACGATAATTAAAGAATAGAAAATAGAGAAGAACATATGCAAATGTAGTAGGAGATCGAGGGAGATAATAGAAACAACATTTTGACATTATTTGTGTGTATGCATATTATACTTGAAAAGGAATGATTTTACGGTTATGCTTTGGCTAGAAATAGAAAAAATGTAAACCAAAATAGAAACGAAGCAAAAAAGGGTTGCAATAGTACTTTTTGCGGTTGGTAGTAAAAAAAGTTATTACTTTTTTGAAATTAATTACCAATGCTTGAATAATTCTTACAACAGGTACATGGTAGTATTTTAAAGAGAAAAATATGGTTAATAATAGGTATATACATTTTTAATCTTATTTCTGAATCTTAAGTGTGATTTTCAGTTCATAATTTCAACAATTTGTACGTTGTATTTTCTGACGTTGAGTTTTAATTTATGTAAGTACTAGGATTTGTAGTAAACTTTGGTAAAATAATGACGCAATAATATGCGACAAGACCATGAGTTGTGGTATCTTGCGTCTTAAAGAGGTTTAACTATTAAAAAATTCCAGAAATATGGAAATATTTTTGATACAAAGTGACATTTGAAGAGGTTTATATTTATATTTTTTATATTTAATCTAAAAAATATATTTAAAAAAGCATTAAAATTTAATTTTGTGATATCAATTTGTTGTTCATAAGTTTCCAACATACAATTTCGCAAAAAAATCAATAATTATAGGTACTATTTTTAAACAGATTCTCTTAAAATAGGTAAGTATAGCGAAATGTTCTATGTACATACATACAATTTTTGGGGAGTACGATAACTTTGGCGACAAAGTTTAATGACGGATTTGTATAGAACAGTTAAAAACAAGCGTTTTTTACTATGGGAGGGGGGTCTATCTCCCCCCGTTTAGGCGGTAGGGGCAGTTTAAAAAAATATGTACATTAAATGGAAAAAAATAATTAAAAAATAGCTTTAATAACTTTTGACTTCATTTAAAAACTGACTAGGTAATAGAACAGAATGTTGGCTTTAAAAAAATGTATACAACTTAATTGTAAGTATCACCGTTATTTTTTAATTATTTTTTTCCATTTTAAATAAGAACTTTTTTAAATTGCCCCTCCCGCCTAAACGGGGGGAGATAGACCCATAGACCCCCTCCCATAGTAAAAAATGCTTGTATTAAGACCCTCTACCAAAAACCGTTACTATATCTTGGCGCCAAAGTTATCGTACTCGTGCCCAATTTTTTCATTGCTTGAAGTTTTTATACGGAAATTAAAAATTCAATTCAGTACATCCTGCTAAGCCGTTAAAAAAAACAACAAAAAACGACCTACTTTTGAATATACCTTTAAATGTGTGCAATTTTGATTGTGTTTGTACTTGATACGTACAAATAACAAATAATACGCAATAATAACAACAACAAAACAATTGAATATATTTAAAATCTTCAATACATCATATGCCAAATATGGCAACATTTCATTTTTCACAAAAATTGAAAATTGAAAATTTAGAATCAAACGAGAATTATTAAATTCAAAATGCCTACAACCAGCGTTAAAGTATACATAGCTACAAACATATGTATTTGTATATGCCAAATTTGGCAACATTTCATTTGCACAAAAATTGAAAATTGAAAATTTAAAATCAAACGACAATTTTTAAATTCAAAATACCTACAACGTTAAAGTATACATAGCTACAAACATATGTGTGTATATACATATCTCCTCTGCATTGCCACGTGAAAGCAAAAAAAAAGTAAACAAATATTATTCCTTCTTGGTTTCACATTTGTATTTTGGCGAACTCAGCGAACTCCCTCAGACATATATGTTTATGCAACTTAAACAAATACACTCCTCTCATTCTTTTTATACAGTCATTTTCTCCTCATTCTTAACTCTACACCAAGCTTTTTGATACACGCAGCGCCATTGACGTCGTGGAGATGAAATAAAAAAATTCGTTCCATAGGAGTACTATAAGAAATATATATACAATGCGGACAATGCAAAACCATTTCAAATCTTGTGTTAATTTCGGGACACCCTTTATAGTCTATAGTACTCTTATGGAACATGAATTTTGAGTTCATTGATGGCTGACAGGTGGCGCTCGGAGTCGGAGTACTGAAAATTTGTTGTGCAGATTACAGAAGTTAAAACAAAAACCGAGTTGAGGAAAAGAGGGTTTTATTATTTTCTCTCTTGTAAGAAATTAAGAGAGTAAGGGAGGCAAACAAATAATACATTTGCTTATGTTTTTTTGTGTGTTGTCATGGAGATATTCCTATGTATTGAACTATGTAGGTTTTGTTTTTGTTGCATTTGATTTCAAATTTTCAAATTTATAAAATCTAAAATAATTAAAATTTCGTTTCACAATAAATACACTGTTGTCATATTTTGAATATTGTACATAGTTGTATGGATGTGCATATTTAAAAATTGGCAACAGATTTTTGTTGTTTTTTTCTTCATTTTTTGGAAATAAACAATACGTTAGGTAGGGAAATTCAATTTTGAGTCAGTTATGTAGGTATGTAGGGAGGTAGGTACAATTTTTGTTACTCGTAAGTTGGATATGTATTTAGGTACAAATTTGAAAACACTAATTAGATAGTGTTTACAAATTTGTACCTATGCACATGTAGATATAGGTATAGCTTCATTTTTATCATAGGTTATTCGTATTTGGTATTCTATTGTAAGCATAGTTATAAAGTATATTATAGGTAGGTACATATGTAGGTATATAGAAAAACTGTAGGTCGACTTTTTCTAAAAATTAATTAATTAAATAAATTAAATTTGAAGACAATAGTTTCAACTGTCCTCGAAATATTTGAAGCAAAAAAAAAACTTACCAATCGTTAGTTAATTTTTGTTTTGTTGAAAAAAGGTGTCAATTAGATCTTTTTTAAACTTTACCTAATGTAAGAAACAATTAGTTTGAAGCCAGTATCCTCATTTTGGCCAAGATATTCGAGTCGAAGTCAATTTAATTTTCCAAAATTTGATCCATGTGTCGAAAACGTTATTCTTATTTGCATTAAGACATTCTGTACCGATAAAAATAACTTATTATTGGAAGTTAATAATTTTAACTAAATACTAATACTAATAATAAGAATAATAATGCGACCCAAACTGATAACTTTAAATCCCGTCTGTCGATTTGTCTTTCTTAAACCTTTTACAAAATATTCATAACAATATTTTGTGTAAGATAAATAATTTGAAAGCAATATTTTTCTTTCTTCTTCAATGAATTAGTTTGATTTCAAAATCTTTTTTAGGTTAACGAGATTTTTAGTCGAAAGCCAATTTTTATACCAATTTTGCGTTTTAATTTTTACAAAAAAAATTGAATGTTGTTTTTTTATAAAAATGTTACTGAATGTCAAAAACAATATAGTTATAAAAATGTATTGCAATTGCATATTAACATATATTTTGGAGTTTTAATGTTTCTTGTAAACACCACAGATATTTTGGTATATGTTTATGATCTCCAACTTATTCAATTTTAAAGTTATTGGCTGTGTTGATGGCACCCAAATAAGTTTAATCCGGCCAACTGAGAACGAAGAAATGTTCTACAATCGAAAGGGATACCACAGTATAAATACGATGATTGTATGTAAAAATAGTAGATATTACCTGAAATTTAAATTAATTTTGTATGTATATTTGGTATATAATTTTCCACAGATAAATGATCACAAGTACCGAATAATCGCAGTTTCTGCTAAATATGGTGGTGCTGCTCACGATTCATTCGTATGGAGCAGCTCTGGTATTAAAAATAAACTTGAATCAAGATATAATCAACGTATTAGAAGAAATTCTAAATTACTAGGTATTATATAGATAAATCTTTCTATCATTTTTTTAAAATCGTGTTTCAAGGTGACAGTGGGTATCCTTTGGAACCCTGGCTACTAACACCGTATAGAAAGGCAAGAGGTCATGACGAAATACACTTTAAAACAGTTCACGCTAGAGCACGCAACATAAATGAGCGATGTATAGGTATTCTGAAAGGTGTTACTCAAAACTTTTTATTAATCAAAAAAAATATACTATAAGCTTTTTTAATTCTCTTAGGCAGGTGGAGGTGCTTGGTCCTTGAAAGGTAAAGTAGATACAGTCCAAAAAAAGTTTCTCAGTGTGTCAATGTATGTGCTGCACTTCACAACATTTGCATCTATTATAAAGTTCCTGTGATCGAAACAGTTAATGAGGATGAAGCACAATACCATTGGGAGGCGGAGGATAGTAACAGATTATCCTTAAAAAAACTGCAGAAAAAATTCGCAACAGAATTAAACGTTCATTAGTTCAAAGATCTTAACGATTTCTTTATAATTATTTTTAGAAATAAAAAGTAATAAATACCAAAAGATTTTAAATAAATTTACTGAACTATTTATTTCATAAATATAGTTATAAACATTTAACAAAACAAAACGAAACGAAAATAATACTTAAGTAGTTTCCTGAGATCAATTCCTATGTAAATATGTACACATCAGAAGACAATGAAAAACAAAAAATTAAATATCTTCACGATAAAAAACAAAATATTAAGAAGTAAACACTAAATAAAGGTCACAATGGTCAATCAGTCATGGTGGTATCACGAAAACCAACTAATGTTGGGTTCTTTTCTTAAGCCTAGTTCATACTCTTTAAGTTCGTTGGTTCTTATACCAACCTTTAGCTCCTGTTCTCTTATAAATAATTTTCTATTTTGATTGGTAGCGTTGTCTAAAGCTTGTTGTTTTAAAATTTGAACTTCCTCCCGTTTGAGATCTCCTATTTCTAACAATACGTCCACGACTTTTTTGTGAAAGTCTTCACTGGAACTTGCCGAGTTCTTAAACATTTCCAGCTTGTCCATCATTCCTCTAGATGCAGATAGTTGTGAAATGTTTTTTTCAGTTTTTGTTTGTTCTGCAAGAGGAACAGGAGCAGGAACAGGCTCCTCAGTGTCTGAACTCACAAGGGCTCTGACAAGATTTTCCAGACTGTCCTTTGACTCCCATGATGAAGATGAGGACGACGAATGGCTCGTAGGTGGTTGGCTCGCAGGTCGTTGGCTCATAGGCGGTTGCGGTGGAATATCGGCACTAAATGTCTTTATGTCACTTATTCCATATACTGCTGTCCGTATTTTTGCTAATTCCACTACAGCTTCCTCGAACGGAGTAAGTTCCTTTTTCTTGTATGGGCCACCACCAGTTTTGTTTAGAGAGTTTTTATTCTCCGCAAGTTTTTGCTTTGTGCGGTGTTTATAGTCGGCCCATGTCTAAAAAAGAATGCAGTTTATGATGATAATAAAAAAAACTATATAAACATTACTTACTTTCTTCCAGGCTTTACAATTTTTGATGGGAGGCCCATTCGAGTTAAGCTTTAAGGTAAGTGCTTCCCACCGTTTGTTGTTCTGATCCCTGCCTGAGCTTTCTGCTTGGCTATTCGTTGCCATTGACGTATACTTGCGCATGTAAGCAAGTAAGATTTCTTTTTGGGCAGGTGGTGTTGGAAGTCCTTTATAGAAAGTGAAATAAAATTATTGTTTTGTAAAATTTAATTGTAGAAATACTTACATTGCAAGCGATGTTCTTTTTTATCATTCCAACTTCCAAGCGAAATTCTTTAAAACATTTCCTTTCCGGCAAAACACAATCTGTCACAATCATAGTGATGAGTCTTCATAACTATTTATAGTTATACAATTTTATTTTTATCGAAATGTAATGTTTTATTATTATTTTTTTGTTTTTTACTTAACAATCACCAAAATCGAAGTTGAAATACTTAGAAAGTTAACTAAACGTACCTTCTTTTTCTTAATTTTGCCTCATTTTATGTCTTTAATCATATACATATTGATTTTTTTTGAGTTTAATGCATGATACAAAATACAAAGTAAGAAATGGGTAAGTCAATAAAAAAAGTAGTTCAGAATAAGAATCTGAAATAGATTTATATCAATAGGATTCACACGGTATCGGATTTTGAAACCAGATGCAGTTCCAACCGTTTACGCAAATCAACTGCCTCTAGCGTCTGAGCCTGACACAACATAGCGCTCGAAAAGAATGGAGCTGAAAAAGCAAAAAGATGTAGTGAGTGGGTTGCTGGTTCCCATTGAGCTCGAGCATGAAAACGTGCCTGAACAGCAATGCAAAAATGATAACTTGATGGAAAATATTTCACATCCACAATTAAAACAAGCTCAATTTGATGTGTTAATTGAACAATTGTAAGTACCTACATATCTAATAATATTTGTAGGCATTTATGATAGGAACAAAATCTTAATGCAGTAAATGGAGAAGGTGAAGGCATTTACATCTGTCCAAACTACAGCATTTACTTGAAGTTGCCGAGAAAGCAACGATCGAATGCGATGAAAAGGTTATGAACCTTTTCTTTCGTTGTCGTATGACCTTCCGAATGCGAAAACTGACAAATCACGGAAAACAAACTATCAAGGAAAATAAAATACAAACAAATTATTTATTAAATAAAAGGTTGAAAAACCAATGATTTAAAAAGACCATCATATCTTTTATTTAACCATTTTTCACTAATTAAACAATCTTCCAGGTGATTCGATAGAGAAAATTGCTTCCGAATGAAAATGAAAAAAAAATACACCATACTCTTCATTTACTTCGATTTTTTATTAATTTCTTTCACTCAAACACACAAATTTTCTTTAACTTACGAATTAACACAAATATTAACCATTTAAAACCATTTACCTAAATGAAAAATATTAACATTTTATTATAATAACAAAATATCTAAACAAACTAGTGCCATTGTTTTGTTTTGATTTCACATACTGTATAATAAACGTCAAACTCGTTGAGTGCCCGTGACGTAGATGCGCAGAACGAAACAAAAATAAAAACGCGAATGCGCTATCTGTTTTAGTTGTATCATGAGTTTAATGTATCGATTAAAATTAATTTTCCATCTTTCAAGATATCTGACAGCTGTCAACATCCTAGAAGTATGCAATCAGATTTTGTTGATTTTGAAGCATAAACGAACACAGAACCAAAAACGAAATGGGATACAGAATGCCAATTATCGTTTTCGCACATTTTCTTTCGTTTTTGAAAAACGAACAATCGCTTTCGTTTCGTTTGTTACAGAATCTGGCCCCTGTCTTATTTTTCAATGACCGTAAAATTTGTTGGTGGCTTCAACAATTTTTTTTTCGGCACTTAAATCCTTGAAATAACTTGACGCCATTTTCGATTCTGTATCACACAATATTCACAAATACACAATCTATAAACAACACAGCACAGATTTATAATTTAATAAAAGCAGTTCTTTTTTTTGGCACTGATTATAAAACACCGTAGGGTAGGGTCGCCTAACTTCGAACACTCCCAGTAGTCGAACACTTTTTTTAAAAAAGTCTTCAAACTGTTGATTTCTTAGGTTTCAGCTTCTAAAAATGTTAAATGCTAGGTGTGTTATCCCCCTTAGCCCTTAGAAACTCTGATCTAGTACAGCTTATGTCAAAACTTATAAAAAGGTTAGTTTATCTTGTTGCTTTAGAGGCACTCTCTGTTTACTGTTTTGGTTAAAAAAAAAACTGTTGAGATCGTTGTGGGAAACTGTCTGCATTTGCTGGTATATTAAGGTAAATATATATTTGTTTGTGTTTTTTTCTGTAGTTAATATATAACATTATTAATTAACGTATAATTTGTAGCTTAAAACTTAGTAAATAAATTATATTTTGCCTGTTCGAACATAGGAAACCAAATTTTGTCAAGTTTCCTACCCGAACACAGGTGTTCGAATGTAGGCAACTCTTTAAAAGCCTAGGGTCCAATATTCGAACACCTTTTTCTTCAGTGTTCGGTTTAAGGGAATTATTTATTTTTGGTTTCCTTTTTCCGAATTGTTCTTAGATTTTCAATAAAGTAGGCAGGACACGACGATTGTCAGATCTTTCAATATTGTTAGATCTATTAATGGTAAACAATAACTTGAAAAGAAGGTCGTCTGACAATGGGTTGGGGTATTTCTAACAATATTGTCAGCCAAAATACCTACCTTCTTAATTAAAACGGTTGTAAAACATTTAAGACACAGTTTTCACTGACAGATCTGACAATATTTTCAAATCTCATATTTCAGACAAAAAATGAAACGAAAATATCAAACCTACAGTGAAGCCGGGGAGAGTACGATAACTTTGGCGACAAAGTTTAATGACGGATTTGTATAGAACAGTTAAAAACAAGCATTTTTTACTATGGGAGGGGGGGTCTATCTCCCCCCGTTTAGGCGGTAGGGGCAATTTAAACAATATGTACATTAAATGGAAAAAAAATAATTAAAAAATAACGGTAATACTTACAATCAAGTATTATACCTTTTTTTAAAGCCATTTTTGTCTATTAGCTTGTTTTTAAATCAAGTCAAAACTATGCATAGTTTTTGAAAAAAATTGTTTTAAACCAAAAATTTATGCAAAAAAAAATAAAAAAAAGGTTTAAAGTGTAGTTTTTCAAAACTTTCAAATTATCTACTGTTTTTTTAGAGTTCATTGCTTTTTTTTGTTTTTGATCAAAAACTGAAAACTAGATGACTTTATGTCTTCTAAAAAACTAAAAGACATAAAATCATCTAGTTTTCAGTTTTTGATCAAAAATAAATAAGAGCAATAAATTCTTAAATAAAAACAATGGTAAATAATCTTGAAGTATTGAAAAATTACACTTTAAACCTTTTTTTTTAACTTTTTTTACTCAAATTTTGAGTTTAAAATTAAATTTTTCAAAAACTAAGCATAGTTTTGACTTGAATTAAAAACTGGCTAATAAAACAGAATGTTGGCTTTAAAAAAATGTATAAAACTTAATTGTAAGTATCACCGTTATTTTTTAATTATTTTTTTCCATTTTAAATAATAATTTTTTTAAATTGCCCCTACCGCCTAAACGGGGGGAGATAGACCCCCCTCCCATAGTAAAAAATGCTTCTACTAAGCCCCTCTACCAAAAACCGTTATTATATATTGGCGCCAAAGTTATCGTGCTCGTGCCATAATTTCAGTGGCTGGCTTAACCGAAATGAAATTAAACGACCGATTCTTTTACTAGTTGATGGACATAAATCGCACTTGTCAATAGCCTTGAGTGAATTCTGCTCAAACAATGAAAACATGTATTATAAATAATTTTCGCTTAAACTTAATTTACGAAGAATAATAAATAAACTTCACTTACCGAAAAACAGCAAGCGACAACACCATTCCCATATTTGTTCTCAAAAGCTTTTTAAAGAAGCACACATTCTGAAAGCTCCCAAACAAAATCCAAAGAAAAATCCACCATGATTTGCATTAACGTGGAAATGGTAACTCTAATAACAATCTGCTTATTTTCAATACATACGAAGAGGGTTGTTTGTGAACACATTATCAGCACGGTGGCCAGTTTGGTCATTTAAGACCAAATTTGGTAATTATTTTCTCACTTGGTCGCATGGTCATTTTTTATTCCATTTTATAAAAAAATAACTCGACTCTATTCCTTTTATAATCTCAAAAATAAAATACATACCTAAAGAATTTTGGGAAAAGTTCAATTATCATAAAAACGCTTCAAATGAATATTGTTTTCAAAATTTAAGTCAGTTCGTATATAACTTGATGTTACTTTCTCACAGCTCAGCTGCTGCTTAAAGGATTTTTTTAATTAACTTTGATGAAAAAGAAAGGCAGACTTAATTTGGGTACCATTAATAATATAATGCTGGCCAAAGAGCGTCAAGATGACAAAAATAACCATAGCGTTTGGTCTGCAAAAATCATTTTTTTGAATTAATTTTATGTATTTTATTTAGCGATAGTATCCGATTTCCTGACTTATTCGATCTCCTGACATAATGTTAACATATTGTGATCTTAAAAAAAAAGAGGCTAGGGTGCGTCCCACACTGATAACTTCCCATCCCATCTGCCGATTTGTCTTGCTTAAAAGGTTTGTAGGCTTTTGTTATTTGCTAGTTCTTAGTTGAATTATTCTAAAAAAAATTAAAAATTACCAACAATATTTTGAGTATGATGAAATAGTTTGATTTCAATATCTGTTCTTGTTAACGAGATTTTTAGTCGAAAACCAATTTTTACCAAATTTTCGTAGCATTTGCGTACTATTTTTGTAGATTTTAATTTTTATGAAAAAAACTGACTGTTGGATTTTTATGCACAATTTATGGAATGTCGGAAACAATATTTTATGAGATAAAATTAGGTTAAAGCCAATATTTTTTTAATTTTTGAAGAGATACTTGAGTCAAGAGTAAATTTTTACCAAGTTTTACTATTGTTTTTTTAAGGTTTTTATTTTTTGTAAAAAAATGTTAATTCGATTTTCTCAAAATTTTACCAGATGTCAAAAACGTTATTCTTCCCGAACGTACGTACAAACGCACGCACAGATATCTCTTTAAAACTCTTTTATTTAGACTCTAGGAACCTTGAAACGCCGAGAAATGTCAAAATTTTCAATTCAAGAAATCGGAACGATTACAATAATTTTCTATGGAAAGTTAAAAATAAAATTATTTTGGTCCTTTTTTGGTACGATTGGTCATTTTTATTTGCAGCTTTGGTCATGCAATTTTTTTTCAAGTGGCAAACGTGATTATCAGTGTGGCTTTGGCCAGAGAGAAAAAATTAATCGTCGATTTCCGGCACCTTTATCAATATCGTGTCTTCAGGCGGTAAAACATTTAATTTATTATCAATATTCATGTCGTTTTCTATGTTCTCAAATGATTCACTCTCCGGTAGCTCATACGAAATCGATATTTGTTCCTCAGCATTCGTTTGTAAAATAGCATTCCAATCAACTTTAAGATATTCTGTATCGTCTTCTTCACAGTTTGAACATTTAGATTTGAACACAAATTTCATAGCTACAACTTTTGCTAGAAGGGAGCCAAATTCAGCAGCATTCGGATTACTTTTATTAACATTTCTTGCTCTTATCTTTCCAAATAAATTTTCTAAGGGATCTTGGTTAAATTTGTTAATATTTAAATAATATAAATCATTATGGTAAACTGGTAAAAATAGTTTCTACTAAAGCATCTTGAAAACAGAGAAAGATATTGACTTCAAACTTATTTAATTTAATACAAAAAATGTTTAAAATATAGTTTAAAATAAAAAGTTAATCAACCGATAGTTTTTTCCTTTAATTTAAACCTAAAAAAAAAGTACTAAAAAAACGTGAAATTGATTCTTAAACTGAAATATCGGGTAAAGGAGAAAGAAAAAAGAAAGAAAGAAATTGTACAAATTGTTGTTATTAACAACAATTTTTTATTTTACAGAAAACTAAAAACCTTAAGCAAAAAAAAACAAAATAAAAAAAACGATTAACCTAATTGAATTTATAAATTAAATTGAATAAAAAAAGATATTGACTTTAAAGTTGTTTCATCCCATAGAAATATTGTTGTTAATGTTTTGTAACATAAGACAATGTTTATTTTAGAGAAACCAAACTTCTTTCAAAATATATTAATTTATACCTACATTATTTCCACAGAAAACAGCTTAAATGTATATTTTTGCATATACTTACTTACTAATACAATTTTTCCAAATAAAAAAAATAAATTTTGAAAAATTTAAGTGGGCATCAATAGTAAGTTATCAGTGTGGGTCACATCCGAGCCTCTTTTTTGTATCGAAATTATTTACATGAGTACCTACCTACACCTGTTTAAGTTCACAAAATACGCAACTTACGTTTTGCATAGGACAACAAAGAAACAATCAACAAACAACAAAAAGACCGAAATTGAAACTTACCCTTTTGTCATATACATATATCTATGGATACATGACATACACACATGCGTTCAATATATGTATCAAAAAAAATCAAAATAAGGAAGGCAACCAAAACAGCCTCATACGCTCACCAGCGGCGCACGTACATTTGCATCAGTGTTACCATAGGAATCCATACAAATTATTTTTAAAATGTCTTGCACCTAACTCATCTTCTTTTTGTCAGTTGATAGCCAAGGAGTAGTGAAAAAAATATGGGACATTTTCTTCTATGGGGATGAGACATCTGTATAGTTTCTTATCTGTGCTAATATTATAAAACAATAATTTGCAACAAAAATTGAAATACACCTTTCATTTGAAAATGTAAATGGGTGAGAGATATCTCTCAGATTTCTTTTTATACTCCCGGAGCTCAATAACTCTGAATCCTCCTGTTCTTCTTCACTATCAGTCAAAAATGCAATATATGCGCGTATGATTTTCTTTTTTAATTTATTAAAATCTTTTTGGAGGAAACAACATTAAAACTCTATTATTTAAGAAGTGCAACGTCAAAAAATAAGTTATCGTTGTTTTTATTTCGAATGTGCGAACGAAAACTTTCGTTTTTTATGTTACATGAAGCAAATCCTTCGCACACGCGAAAGCGTTTGTTGGCGTGTGCTACAGAATGCCATATTTATTAATTCAGGGTGAGCAACTATGTGACCTCGGTTCGCGATCGGGGTAACATAGATGGAAATGTATTCTATCAGGATGTACCTTGCTAATTGTACATTTTGAACTCATACCCTTTCGAAATTTGTATACATTTTCACCATATTCATTTACACACATAAACTAATGCTAATACAAGTTCTTGAAACAAAATTTTGGTTCCTAACAAACAAAATTACCCTCAATTATAAATTAGGAGAAAAGAAGAACAAATGCGGAAAACAACTTTTTCTTACAAAATCAAGCGATCGCTTTATTGACTGTTTTAGTAAACGTACATGATAAAGAAAAATGATTTTATATCTTAATTTTATATTATTTTCTTTCTTGTGTACAATTTTTTTTTATTTTTAGCATTTTTTCTGTAATTTACTCATTTTTAAAATTCCATCAAGTAAAAGAATTACTATTTTTCTGACTACAAATTGCAAAAGATTACCTATTCAGCCGCTCGATGTTCTTGTTCTGTTTATTTTAATTCAGGGTCATAATGTTTATTATTGCAGCTTTGTTAAGGAAATAAGAATGGATTTTATACTACATAGTTATTCTTATATATTTAAAAAAAAAATCGTGTTAGAGGCTGAGTAGCCGAAAGTCATCATCTTCAATCATTATTAAAAGCTTTACACAATTGTTCTATACTCAACTTCTTTTATATATATATATCAAATTTAGATTAAATTGAATGCGGTGTTGATTTTTCGAATTACGGATTTAGTTTTGTTTATTTTTCCTTTGAATATTTGTACTTGTGATTTGCTATTTTATTTTTGTAGACATAAAATGTGATCTATAAAATTGTTTTTATATTTTTTTTATTTCATTGATTTATTTTTCTTGTAATTCTTTTACATGCCGTGGACTTAATAATTCTTTCTTAGATTCTAAACAAATTTTAATTTTAATTAATTAAATGTCATAAAAAGTAGTCGGTTAATTATTTGCTATGGTGACATACAATTAATTATATATTATATTGATAAAAATAACTATTTATGTATGTAAAAAGTGCTTTTGAGTTCTTGTTCTTATATTGTTATTGAAGTTTGAAGTTAACAGGGAAAGAACAAATTATGTTCTTTTACTTATTCTTCAGCGGTTGTTTGGTTGATTTCCTTCAGTTCTACTTTTTATGCTCTGTTTTGATGGTATTATGTTTGTTTCGATTTTAAGTTTAGAATTAAAATTTAAAAATCATTTCTCCTGTTTTCATGTACACTGAAAAGAGAAGAAATTTATGAAATAACTTAATTACAATTTTCTGTTCATTGTTGATTGCATTGCGGAAAAAGAAACAAATAAACATTTAAAAAAAATATTAAAAACGAATACAAACTGCAATCAATATCATTTTTTAGCACTTCACTTTTATATAACCTATTTTTAATTATAATTTATACACATCACAGATTGCCAGTTTTATCCCACAATATTTGTTTTTGAAATATGAAAAAGTACAAAATAATGATATATGTATATGTATATCCCATATTATATACACAAAATGCAAAACCTTCGCTTAAAATAGAGCATAGAGTAGGATGGGAAATTGTTGTATCTATAAATATGTACATACATGAATAAATTGTTATTAAAGCAGCAATATGATGAAAACAATATTTAATTTGATTATTTTTTTTTTAAACAATTAATGAAGATAGCGAACATACATTGTAGAAAGACAAGGGATTTATTGTTAATTACATACCCAAACAACAAAATCACTAGTCTTCCATACAAAATATGTCATAGGATCGTTAAATGATGAAGACAGTTAGTAACAAATAGAATTTTGTTTTTCGCCTTTTTGGATTTATACAAGCACACGGACACGAGCATTTTCCGTTCAACCACAAGAATGTTAGCTTTGTATGATTTGTTTTTTATTGCGATTGCATTATGTTAGTCACAATTAAAATATTTATATTTCGGTTTTAGTTTAGATAAGTTAATAAAAGCATTGAGAATTAAAAATGTTGGAAAAGAACTAACCTCTGTTGGAGAAGATACTGGGCCATTTGTATTTGTTTTGGATTACCAGAAATCGTGATAATTCTGTCGGTGGATCCAGGTAGTGGCTCATCAATAGTAATATATGCGCCGGATTCGTTTCGGATGCGTCTGATACGGCCGCCTCCTTTACCAATAATAGCGCCAGCGAGCTAGAATACAAAACAAATTAATAAAATAAACATATATTTTGTTAAAATGGTTTATAGATCGCATAGGTGGACAACATAGCTGCTTCTCAAACATTTTCGTTAAAATGTAACTGATGTTAAAACCATTAGCATAACAAATATATAAGGTACATTTATGTACAATAAGTCAATGGTCTTAACATAAACAATTGCATTAAATGCGAGTAATTTTAGGAAAAGCAGCCATATCAATGCTTATGCTAAATACACGTAATTTAAACCACCATCTATAAAAGACTTTATTTAATCGCTTATTTAATTTTAACACCAGAGCCGATTTGGACAATTTTGGTGATGTCCTAGTGATTTGTAGTGTAAAATTTCAAATTTTTAGCTAAGGAACACTTTTGTTTGATAAGTATTAATTGTCAATAAATTTTGACACGACCAGAGAGAACTATAAACCATTTATCTCAAAAACCTTAACGCAAATTAAAAAAACATCTTTAAACGACTTACGTCTTTGGGAATTGTGACTTGGGTGCTGTTCTTTGGGTCGTGTTGAGTTTGCCCTCCTCCTCCATTCATATTGCCATTACCGCCGAACGATCCACCTCCGCTGCCACCACCACTTGGGCCTCCACCCATTCCACCGGAACCACCACCGCCAAGACTTCCCATACCGTTTCCAAGGGATGATCCACCACCAAATCCGCTTCCACCACCACCTCCACTACCACCAAACGAACCACCTCCTAGATTACCTCCAAAACCACCTCCACCAGATTGGCCCAAGGAGCTACCACCGCCAAATCCTCCACCTGAGCTACTTCCGAAGTTCCCGCCTCCAAGGCCACTACCACCGAATGACCCACCACCACCACCCATTGATCCACTTCCACCGAATCCACTACTGCTTCCGCCAAATCCACCTAGACTTCCACTTCCCCCTCCAAAACTACTATTGCCTCCACCGAAGCTGCCTCCACCACTACCGCCGAAACCGCTTCCGCCACCGCTTCCACCACCGAATCCACCAGATCCTCCGCCTCCCATTCCACCGCCGAAGCCACCACCACCGCCTCCCATACCATTACCACCGCCGTTATCACTAGCCCATGGACTTATATATTCTCTATCTCGGCGACCGCCACTACGACTGCGGTCTTCGTTACGACCGCCACCACGACCGCGGTCATTGTTACCACCAAAGCGGTTTCCCCCATTTCCACCGCCGCCACCTCCGCCGCCGCCACCACCTCCCATTCCACGACCTCCACCACCTCGACCCCCGTCGAATCGAGATTGACGTTCACCACCACGGAAGCCACCACCGCCATTATTGCCGCCATTTTGTTGGCCACCGCCACCACCTCCGTAGCCACCGTATTCATCAGAATACACGTCATCAAAGTTGATGGGATCATAATTATATATCATTCCTTTGATTGGAGTCTAAATAAATATGATACAAATATAAACATATGTATTTTCTTCAAAATAAAACTATGTATAATTTTAGAATATTTTAACATACCTCACGAGTCAAAGTGATAACATCACGAACAGCTTCGATACATTGTTCCGACTTTCCAACAATTTGAACTATACGATCGGTACTTTGGGGCGCTGGCTTCGAGAACACTTTTAAGATCCTGCAGCCGATTTTCTGAAACATGAAATATTTTGTAATAGAGTTAGTAAGAAATCCAAATTGAATATATTCTATTATTTCTATATCATGTGGACTATTGGTAATAAAAAGATTGTGCTTTATTTGCGTATGCATGTTTTATTTTATTATATTTATAAATGTTCAAAGACTTTTTAAATAACATGAACAGCATACGATAAATGGATTCCAACTCAATGTTATTTGCAATAACAAAACGGATGATGCAACCTCTAATTTGAAAAGGAAAAACAAATTTATAATATAAAAGAGGAAATTGGGTATAGTGATGCAATTTTCTCTGAAAGGGTTTCCCATTCAACTTTTCTTTTTCCTTGGTCGATTGGGGAGAAAATATGGATAAGTTGTGCGTAAAAAATCTAACATTTTGCTAATTGAATTGGAACGTTTTATCTTTCTTATCCCCGTACATACTACTTGTGTGTGCATGAAAGTTTAGTTGCCGATTGCTTTTTGATAACAGTATGTAGTAAAGTGAAATTAATTAAATTAGTTTCTAGTCATGAAAATAAAATAATGATTTGTGAAAATTAAATACAGATTTAATTTAAATCCTTACAAAAAAATTTAAATAAATTCTAACTAAAAGATGAGCTAATATCTTTTGTTACGGATTTCAATAAAAGTTTTTGTTTAAGATTACGTATTATTATTTAATTACTATCAATATCCAAATTATTTTTTTGTGTTAGAAACGTATGTATGTATGTATGTTAATAGAAAAAAATAAGTCAATTAATGCACGAGTTAGTTAACGAAACGATAGTTTCGTTTCAATACATCTAACACCTTCCAAATACATATGTAGTTACTTTATGTCCAAGAGAGACAATTGCGTGTTATGAGCGTCTTAACTGTAACAAACTGGCAAATATTCTATATTCTTGTGAAATATTATATATTCTTGAAAGAAAGTTAATTTAAAATTGTTAATGGTCATTTATAGCTTTGAAGCAAATATTTAAACGAATATAATAACTTCAGTTCCCATATTCTAACCGACTATCAGGTTAAATTGCCTACACCCAAACTTGAAATCTACCACCCAAATTTGAAGAAGATATTTTAATATAGGTTTTTGGAATTTGAAATAAAGTGACGATGCTCTATACAAGAATGATCGGTAAGTATGTGACGATATTCCGTTGCAAGTTCGTGCGGACCAGTCTGTTACACTAATTTACATATATAAAACATTCATTTCTTGTAAAATGACCATAATTATGTAAGTATATAGTAATATAATATCGCCTTCGAGTTAGTTTTTATTTAGTTTATCATTTTTCGCAAGAAATCTAAGATATTCGTAAAATGTATTATATGATCGTAATAACAAGAGGATTTCAAAAAAATCAAGTATCGTTATTATGTAAGATATGATTATGGATGAAAGCTTACATTTTTATGCCGAATACGAATTGCTGACAAAATATATTTAATGTTAATAAGGTTAAAGAAATAAATTTGTAGTAAAGCAATTAAAATAAAGTTCTTATTCGCTCCACCTAAAATGAAAGTACTGGCTTGAATCTTAAGAATTTTGGCATTATAAAATATTTTCATCGATTCCAAAAAAAAAAAAAAACTGTGAATAGTTACAACATTTTTCCTTCAGCTTGTATTTCATTTTGGGAGAGTACAAATTTAAATCATAAATAAAAGAAACACATTAATTTGTGGGATAGTGATATTTTATTTTTTGTGAAACAATATGATCCAAATCAAATCAAGTACAATAAAAATTAACAACTATGTATTAATTCCAAAAGGTTAAGATTAATAAGGCTAACGAACCTTTTTTAACCGGTATAAGGAAATATCTAAAACAAATATTTAAATGCAAATTAGTAAGTTTCCTCTAAGAAAACATTTTTATCATTTTCAAACTTGCAAGTTATTTCGTTTGTATAAGACAGAAAGTAAAACAATTTAAATCACGGATGACTAAATCTCATACATTTATTAATAATGTACAGCAATAACAATCATTTTCTAAGAAAAAATATTTATTAACAATAAATATTGTGTGTACAGTATGAACTCTTACACGCATACCTACACAATAAAAAAAAAGTTTTAAAAAGTTAACTTAATATCTTCGGTTTATTTTATTTACAATATGAGATCGTTACTCGCTCTTATCTGCGCAGCCTGATAGTTTCCATGAAGTAGGTATCATTACACAAATTTAACTATGGATGGGTTTTAAAAGGCCTAACTTTCGTACACTCAGTCAATAACATTTCCCATTACTCACCGCTCATCAGTTTAGATTTTCCATGTTCCATATTATTAGTCATCATTTTTAACTCGAATGATAGTCAGCAAATAAAATATTTTTTTTCTTTTTATTAGTCGAAATCTCCAAATTAAGTAGGCCACCATTATATCCCGACATATAATCAATCTTTCGGATTTGATTTTCAAACATTTCCATATTCGATTCCACAAAAACTATCTACAACTAACAAAACTTAATAACAAGAAGTTTAGTCCTGTTTTTAAAGCAGTTAAATTGAAAAACACCTTCGGGATCGAATAGAATTACTTGTTTAAGCAGAAACAGGATTTAGCAGATACACAATGTAACGAAAAAAAGGACTCCAAAACTATTTCGTTTGTGTAGTTATTGCACTGGTCCGTTCTCTCTCATGAATACAGATATTTTCTTTGTTTTCTGTCCTGCTGATGGACGCAAATAATAACCAACTCCGTTTTTAACTTTTATAAAATATTGAGATCGTGTTTAGATGCTCCGAAATAATATTATTTCCGGAAAAGTGAAAAAAATGTGTATTCAAAACTAAAACGGATGGAGGGAAAGTTCAAAACACACATAAACCATGAGTATCCTTTTGTTAAGATTAAGAAAAAAAATATGTAAAACCCCGTTTGAATAGGAAAACACACGGATAAAGCCAACTCGTTTTCGTTTGACTTCAGTTAGTTACCCGGAGACGAAGGAACCATGTGAACGCGACCACTGTTAACTAGAAACTGGTTGACTAACTGATGTTGAAGAATTAAATTCTCCTCCTGCAGGGCTCATGCGAATGTAGTATACAAGAAAAGGAGCCGGAGTTATGAACAGGATTAAAGTGCAGGCAAGAGAGTGTTTCTAGTCATTCACTACAGGATATCAATTTGTTGTTGTTTTGCGATATCCTTTTATCATTTCAAAGGACTCTCATAGGAAAGTTAAGAGGGCGAGGAAAAGGGACGAATCTTTTATTTTTATTTTTTCAATATGTATGAAATATATCTCAAAGTTCCATATTACATATATAGATGCATAAATACCTATAAAAATATGTACATATGGAGATGGATAGAAGACCGGTGGATTCAATGCGCTTGCGTTTGATCTTTTTTTGTGCCTTGCTCAATTTCTATTTTTCATTGCTTGCTCTCTTCCTACCTAGCAGCACTCATCCCTGTTTCTTTTACTGTTTTTGTAGTACATTTTTTTTGTGTTCTGAAATTTTTGAAAACAATTCCTACACAATGGTCATACGTGGATTTATACCTATATATTTATATATGTAATACGTTGCCATAACCAGTACACAAAATAATTGCATAGACGTTTACTCATCGTAATCGACATTTTAAACGCATGCAAGCATAAAAAATAAAATTTGAACTATGTAGCACTAGGGTTTTTTTTGCGGCTGGTTGTGTAGTCATCTTTCCGCAATTTTTTTACTTGGTGGGCTTATGATGTTAAGTCCATAGGGTAAATAAAGTTTATGTTTATTCGTAACGAAGAGATACATATAAAGCTGCATTTATAATTAAGGTTTTATGTTTTCTCTAATTCGTTTTGTTTTTCGTCGTATGAGTATGCGAAACAAGATGTTTGAAATCTCTTTAAAACATGAAACAGATGAAGTACAGAACCATAATGTATGCATTAAGATGGCTTAGTCCACATATGTATGTTTTAAGTTCTGCAATCGACTTTGAAAACTATGATATTATTATCAAACAAAAAAACTGACTGTATAGCAGGAACTAATACTTTTCGTAACAACCAAAGACATACTCTACTATTGACCCAAGACAAGTTTAGTCTATTGAGAATTGTACTTCCTCGAACAAGACCTAACCAAGCCATTTTAACATTTTATTTAAATTAAACCAAACATGACAGTTAAATCCTAATTTAAAAGAATCTCAACGTTTTCAGGGAATATCACAACCCATCCTCGTGTTCGATCTATTTATATGCAGCACCACACCCGGTAAGTAAGTAAGTAAGTAAGTAAGGGACCTGTTCATTTATGGTATGGAATGACCTTGACTGTAAAACATTTTGTAGTTTGTAGTCCTATAAATTTGGGGTGTGAATTTGTCATTCGATTTATTTTTCCTGTTTAGAAAAAATACGATTTGAAAGATCAAAAATACAGCAACCCAAATACAAACACAAGATCGACATCTCATCTTTTTAAGATTCTATAAAATGAAGATATGGTTAGCAACATTCTGTAATATTTTGCAAAATCGTTGCTAAAAATACCAGAACGATATTTAAAACCATTCGGAACTGGTTTGTATTACTTTTAAGTACCTTCTATTTTCACCGAAGATATTAAATGTATTGAATTATGTACTTCGTTTCTAGCCTATACACATGACACATGTTTAATATTATTATATACTCACATATACGTATATATGTAAGTATTTGTAGGTATATTTCTATATTTTCCTCAACTTAACTCTCAAGAGCCCCTTTCAGTAATATTTTTTTGAGGAAATGCATGTTGTCAACGACAGCCTGTTCAGTGTTCACCAATATACTTGCGTTTACGCATACTAATAATAATATGAGCGTAGGACATGAAGTACAAATGAATTGAAGCAAGAAGGAACAACGATGAGCATGTGTTCACTTTAACTTGAGCATCCTGTGTAACCGGAATAAATTGTGAACTCTTAAACTCTCATCCGCTTGCTGTTCCATCTCCTAAGTCGTCATTGTCGCCGTCTTCCTTGATTCTCACTTTTTTCTTTTTTCATTTTGATGTAGGTAGGTACAAAAAAATTGTTCGAATTACATATTTCACTAACATCGTTTGGGTTTTATTTTATTTTGTAGGTACTTTCCGTTTTCAAAAACACAACTCCAAAGACGGATGAAGCTAAGAAGAAAAAAACTACGTATGAACTGAAAAGGACGACCAAATAACTCAAGGATCCGACAAACATCATTTCCATTCTCTATCCTGTTTTTTTTTTCATTTGTCGACTATAATGTGCAAGATGTTCCTTTTGTAATTAGAAATTGAAAAGACATTTTCTTAATCAAGAATTCTTCAATTGATGCCAATGGTACGTCTGCATTTACCTAAATCTACCCGTTGTGCGTATGTCGTGTCTTTTTGTGTCTTTCTTAAGTGAGAATTAATTACAACACAATGGAAAAGAAGGACAGATGGCTCATGCCACTGTACCTCCAGCAACTATAGTTTGTGTTTAGCACCTGTTCTTCATAAATTTTAAACCAAAAAAGTGTTCTCGTGAGCGGTCATATTGAGTGCCCCACATACAACAACAGCCGTCAAGTCAACTCAGCTGCATAACAACACCAACGAATTTTTTGATGCATTTAAACCTTTTTTTTTTTCTGATCTTGTAGACAAAGAATAGTTTATTTTCAGCAAGAAACCCAACTTCTAAGAAAAATAGCAGGAGGCGTAGGTTGTTTTGAATTGAATTTATTTTAACACAAAGAAATAGTTCCTTTTTTTAAGAGCAAAAATGCCAACAGTCCTGGCCACCCGTGCTGATGATAATGCGTAAAGCATCATAAGACACAGGTCATTAAAATTTAAATTGGAACTGATTTGAAGGAAGAAAAAAAACTCATGCTTCTTGTACAAAAAGTTCTCTTAAAGTTTAAAATCGAATCTTTAGTGAAACTGTTGAAAGTTAGTTTTATAAAAAGAATTGTATTTAAGGAAAAAGGTATAAATCACATTTGTTCAGGCACCTGGTCTTAAAACAAAGGCTGCTTGCTTAGAATTCCAGGTAGAATTAAAAAAAAAAGTTAAGTTTTACTATGTAAATGTAAGCTTCTAATATACTTTCCTTTTGATTTAATTAGCATTGTTTGATAATTAAATATTGGACAATCTTTGCCAAAAAGTGTATTTTTGTAAAACATGGCTTAAAACTGTTAAATCAACTTGTTCAATGTTACAAAAGAAAAAAGAGATGGGCTTTTTCCCAAAGAATAAATTTCAAGATATTTTCATTGCTTATGCGGATTATGAAAAGTTTAGTATTCCCTCTAGGAAAAATCATAGATACATAATAATGGGTGATTTTTTTGAGGTTAGGATTTTCATGCATTAGTATTTGACAGATCACGCGGGATTTCAGACATGGTGTCAAAGAGAAAGATGCTCAGTATGCTTTGACATTTCATCATGAATAGACTTACTAACGAGCAACGCTTGCAAATCATTGAATTTTATTACCAAAATCAGTGTTCGGTTCGAAATGTGTGTGTATCGACAAATTTTGTTCAGCGATGAGGCTCATTTCTGGTTGAATGGCTACGTAAATAAGCAAAATTGCCGCATTTGGAGTGAAGAGCAACCAGAAGCCGTTCAAGAACTGCCCATGCATCCCGAAAATTGCACTGTTTGGTGTGGTTTGTACGCTGGTGGAATCATTCGACCGTATTTTTTCAAAGATGCTGTTGGACGCAACGTTACGGTGAATGGCGATCGCTATCGTTCAATGCTAACAAACTTTTTGTTGCCAAAAATGGAAGAACTGAACTTGGTTGACATGTGGTTTCAACAAGATGGCGCTACATGCCACACAGCTCGCGATTCTATGGCCATTTTGAGGGAAAACTTCGGAGAACAATTCATCTCAAGGAATGGACCGGTAAGTTGGCCACCAAGATCATGCGATTTGACGCCTTTAGACTATTTTTTGTGGGCTACGTCAAGTTTAAAGTATACACAAATAAGCCAGCAACTATTCCAGCTTTGGAAGACAACATTTCCGAAGAAATTCGGGCTATTCCGGCCGAAATGCTCGAAAAAGTTACCCAAAATTGGACTTTCCGAATGGACCACCTAAGACGCAGCCGCGGTCAACATTTAAATGAAATTATCCTCAAAAAGTAAATGTCATGGACCAATCTAACGTTTCAAATAAAGAATCGATGAAATTTTGCAAATTTTATGCGTTTTTTTAAAAAAAAAAGTTCTCAAGCTCTTAAAAAATCACCCGATACAAAAGGAAATGTGAAGCATGCTTTTCTAATGAAGTTTTTTCCAACAAAAGTTTAACAGAAATGTTTTATTGAAATAACGAATAAGTTACATGTTTTATTATTTCAACTTTTTCAACAGTTATTGTAAGAAATGTTAAAATAAAGTGGTCAATATTTACAGACACACTAATACATAATATTTATAGACGCTTCGCTTCTATTGACCAAATTACAAAAACACAGACCACTTATTTGGAATATTCATACCTGTTGCCAATCACAGCATGACTATCATAATATGCTTAACACATGTATGCACAATTTGCATCAATTCAAAACACAAGGTAAAGCAAATGGCATTTATCTAACATGAATGATTATAACTTTTTTAACCTTCACGTTGCACTTATGTACATTTATACCTATGTAAATATTAAGGATATAAAAATGTTAAATATGACGTAAGAACTATTCATGTAAACTGAGTGAATGTGACAGAATTGAAAGGTACATTATTTTACGCTTGTTTTCATTCGAAACATAAAACGCTGAATAATTCCTTTTACATATGTATATCCACCCCGTTTGTATTGTAGATCCATATACAAATTTGTATCGCTGTTTTTATTTTTTAATTTTATTATTTGTAAATCAATCATATTTGACATTCGGTTGTTTGTTACAAAGTATTTGTCTCCCAAGGAGGGCAGAACAGAATCAGTACTCAATCTACTAGACATGTTTCTATTAGGTAAATATTCCATAGGGAAATGTGGATAGATAAGTATGGAAAACTCTGTTCATTTGTATAAAAAAAAAACTTAGGATGTTATCCCCGCAATGACGAAGACAATGAGGAGGTAGGTTACCCTACACAAAACATCAAAAACAGATCTGTTTCTAGGGGCGAATATAACCAATAATGATTGGGTTTTGTCCAAATAATAGCGAATCGGGGTTTAAAGTTTTTTAAAGGGTAAGTTTAAATGTATACAGTCTGGTTTTATAACAAAATTGTGTGATATCTTACTTGTTAGAAGATTTCAAAGCAAGAAAAAGATGAAACTTCAACCACTCATCCTCGACTTTAGTAAACTATGTACATATATTTTTTCTTACACGTGTCAAGCTTAAACTCCTATTTGCAATGATGGTTATTTTTCTTAGTTTGATTGGTTCAATTGGTAAGTGCAGCAACATAGCATTTAAAAACTGAGTCAAAAGCAAAAAATAGAACCTCTATAACACTTATAATAGGTATTCAATATAAAAATATAACCGAAAAAAAATATCTACATCTTTAGGGACAACAGTAGGGATGTACACTAGAAATTTAAAGACACACTTATATAGAGAAACTTGCTATTTTATATGATGAATATATTTAAAAGGATAAATCTCAGTCGATAGTCTTAAGTAGAACCTTTTACTTAATTAAATACATGTAGTGTTGATCGATTCCAAAATTTAACTGACCATGACTGGATTTCCAAGAATAACTAAAAATTATGTGCTAAATTTCAAATGTATTGAACTCTGGAATGTGTACCCACTACTAGAGTTTTAAATTCTCAAAAGAAAATATTTAACACAATTAGTCATCACAATTGAACCGTATAAATCAAACGGCTCTCTTATTTGCGACCCACACTGTGCCGAGTAGCATACTTCAACGTCTTCTTGAATGTGGAAAAATTGGGTTAAGAAGTTTTTGCCACCCCTCCACAAATTAATTACATCCAGGGTATATAACAGCTCTGAGAGCTTCCTCTCCCAAACCCTTGTGCAATGGGAATTGCATCTTTGCCAAGGTTATTATTGCTCATTTTGTAGGACATCTCATTTGGTAACCCACGATTCGGCCTAATTAATTTGATATTTTAAGTTCGGCTTTAAAGGGAAAAAGTAGTATATTTTATTGCGAACGGAGTTTTTTTTTTAAATATATGAGAAGAACTGAAAATCTGACATATACATAAACATAGATTAAATGAGCTACTCGTACTCGTATTTAATTCTACATTGAACAAATTAATGAACACGTGCTGTCATTTATAAATGGGCCTTCCACTAATCGTTTAATCAAACAATACTCAAGCCTGGAATGTATTTTATAAAATGCACACATAAATACAAACATAATTATCACATAATTAGAATGCAAAACTTTATCAGTATTCTATATTTTAAATTCTTAGGAGAACCCAGTCGTTAAAATTTATATTATATCGAAGTTGTTTACTTTTTACGAATTCTGGACCAATAGTTTCGTTCAGGTGTAAACCTGAATATAGATTAACATATCAAGCTTTTCATTAGAAAAAACTTATCGGATACAAAAAAACTCATACAACTCTATTAACAATAACTGGCTACCCAAGCAGACAAGCCTTATATAACATGAACTATTCTAAACTGCACATCAAATTAACACAGGATTGGACTTAATGGTGGATGTTATGAAATATTATTTAAAGTGTTTTTAAATAAAATCCGAAGTCAATGTCAATAAATAAAGTTCAAGAAGAAGAATTCTGGTCAAGTTAAAGTACGTAGTATATGTACAACAATGTTATTACCTGCAGTCTTTTACTATATAGAATATCGGCTACGGAAGAAGCATTTACTATATTCATATTACAAACATCTGCCCTATGTAGACACTGGAATAGATGTTTGGCGCGAACATTTTCTTTATTTTCTATATTCCGATCACATTAAGAGTTTCCTGCCATTGCAGCACAAAAAATAGGAATAAGAAAATAAAAATAAAACCGACCTGACACCTGGCAATGTGGTATAACTTGTACGATTATTTCACGTACACGGCATGTCTCCTTTACCAGGTTTTTCGTTTATTTTGTGTTCCTTTTTTGTGTTGTTCAGGTAACTCATTACAAAACTCATGTGAAAGGAAACTTTATATACATAGTGTGTACATGTACATACATATGTAGATAGTCTTGATGTAGCTTAATACTTTTTTTTTGAGAAACTCATGGGAAATGAAGTCTTAAAAAGGTGTATGGTGAAATGTAATTGAGAGGAAACTGCATTGTTTGGTTGGTGTTAGTAGTTGTTATACTGCTCCTTCAAGCCCGGGGAATAACAAGTAATTCTTTTTTAAACAAAATACTCTCATAGAATGGAGGCTCACTCTCGAACATAATGCGATCTTAATCTTTGTTTTTTTTCGCGAATTTAGTTCGTAAAATAACAAAATATACACATGATGTTTTATTTTTTAATAGATATGTAATTAATATAAATAAGTAAATATTTACATAGCTTCTTAACCAAAATGATGAAATAAACATTTTCTTGAGTGTGCTTAATACAAGTTCTAAGGCGTTACCTTGTTATCACAAAATTTTCAAATATTTTTTTAAAAAATATCTCGAGAGTTCTTATGAATATGGCATTCAAGCATATGTCCCCCTATTTATACCATGGCGCGCACACAGTATTAGTTAAAATCTGGTTTTGCACATGCAGTTGCGCCACAAAAATTGTTAACTTTAATATCGGTATTAATCTTACTCATTTGAAACCTAAGACATTTAATTTAATTGACTCGATTTTAAATAAAATTAAATTATAATAAAACAAATTTAAGCATTTTTTTTAGTTTAAATCATCCCATTGCGTCGCCTAACCACCACTTTCTGCTTTAGAATTTTATAAAATGCTTTTATAAAAAAAAATACTAAAATTAAAAAAAAAAAAAACAAGAATAACTAAATACAGGTGTAGACACAATGTACACGCAAGTGTTGTATGATAATGTCTTTTATACTCGCGAGAATGGATGAATCTAAATGGACTCGTGCTGACATTGCGATGAGTGTCCCCATCCATAAACCCACTTTTTGTTCCATTACAAAAAAAAATCAACTAAAAGCATGTAAACTCGATCAACGACAGATTGTTATCACCTGTGGTATATTTTTGTACTCTCATCTATGCTTTCCAAAGCTGATAAATTACAGAAACAGACACACACAGCCACACATATACATTCCATTCCGTACCACTGGGGGATGATATCCGCTTTAATTCAGGAGCGCCATTGTATCATGTGTGCTGGCTGTCCGACTGCTCTGCGTTTCGATTTCAAACCTTAACCATATAATACATTCCATGCATGAATGATTAAAAGATAATTAGGGTGTATGTCATAGTTTTCTAAATTAAATTGAGTGGTTTAGGTGGAAGAGGACACAGCAGAAATGGTTCGTATTGTTAGTGTATTGGCGACAAGCAGGCGTTTGAGTTTCATGCCGCTTTGGTCATCATGAAATAGAAATAAAAAATGCCACAAATATCTACTATCGCTCTGGCACGCAAAAGTTGTACAAAAAGCACACAATATGGAAATTATTTTAAATCGTGCAATGGCGGCATAGTGATAGAACACAAAAGCCAATAAAAAACCGTTCGGCAAAGGGGAAAGAATATTCTCCTCCCTCTATCACAAGGACATGATAGAAAAAAAAGTTAAATATTTACCTAAGGGCACTAGAGTTAAAAAGAGAAAACATCCATTTGCTCGAGGCTGCTTAACCAACCTACCCACCTCTTGTATAAAACTATTTTTTTCTTTTTTCTTGTTTGGGAGGACAGGAAATTATTATATAAAGGGTGGCAGTAGATATTAGTCAACAAGGATAGTGCTACGAATAGTACTGTAAGGGGCAATGAATACCGGAAGGAAACAACGGAAGGAAGTGACACTCATTTGCTTAAAACACAATGTTTTATAATGTTTTCTGGGTAGTGCGAGTGGATTCGCATATTAAATTCTTAACTTTTTTAGATACATATGTACAAATTCATTTTTTCCAGTAAGTTTTTCACTGCGTTTATAGACACCTTACTTTTAATAAAATTCAATTTTCTTTCAGACGTTACCCCAAATTAATATGGTGTTGTACAGTACATCTAAATCAAAAATGTATCCACAAAAATTAACTAACCCGTTCCTATGATATCATACTTTTCACACCACGATGTTCAAACTTTGAACCCACTTCTAAGCACTCACAAACATTATTTCAAAAACGATTTTTTTAAAACTAGAATGCCTAAGAATGATTAAAATAAAGAGACCACTGAATGGAATCAACTCATAATGTGCACAACCATCCAAGATCATATGCAGATGCAATCTATGCAAAACAGTTAAACCTGTTATTAAACAGAAGGGCTTGCCTAAGCTTATAATGAGTCCATCGTTTTTAACTTTTATAGAAATATGCCAAAAATTTCTTTGTGAAAGATTAGAATTTTTTTGTTAACTACTTTTTTTAACTTAAAACAATTTAAACACTTAACTGCATTTGGTAATAAAAAAATGCAACCACCACTGGACCAAATTTGATTCTCTTAGAATCCCTGAAAATCAGTTGTGATGAACCTGTTTCTCTATCTAGTACGCTCAGTACCGAAGAGGATTCTTCTCCAACTTATAAGAAGATACATCAAAAATGAGGAGATTATCGAAAGGCACACTAGTTTTTGGGAATGTTTTGAAGAAGTTGCAACAGACAATATTCAAAATTAATTAAAACTGCTATTCAAAACGAAATAAAATTGTATTAAAGAACTGTTCGCCAAGATCGGACTACATACCCTTACAAGTAGTTGTCAGCAAACACAAAACATTATCCCAATTTGACAACATTTGCTAAAACTCCTCTCTTCTTCTTGTACTAGTGAGTGGGAGACTATTTTCAAAAGCCAGAGTTGTTTGCGAAGACAGACGTAATCGTTTGCTACCAACAAATGCCGGAAAAGTAGTTTTTATTCACCACAACTTATCAGTAGTATATTTTAAATACTAAAATCAAATTTTTTTGAATAATGGAAAACATTTATTGTTAGATAATAAACTTTTTTTAATCTCCATTCTCCGAATAGTTCACAACATTCGGTAGAATAACAAATATCAAAAATATAGGGCGAATGGCGAATAGTACTAATTCGCGGCATCTCTACTATTTAATAAAAGTCAAAATTTATATTATTAAATCCATTTTTTTTTTTTTTTTGAAAAAATTAACTAAATACGCAGGCTTCTCTTTATATTTCCAGGCTTGGTGGATTTGAATACATGTTTAATATATTTCTCGGTATTGCCGCTGAAAAGTGTGTCATTTTTGAGAATTACAATCCTATTATTATGGAAAGATTCTTCTTCATAAAATAATGGATTGCTCAGCGACCATGTTTGTGAAAGTGGCCCGAATTCATTTGTTGTGCCGAGTCGGCAGCCAGTGTTAGGTTTTTTAAGCTCTTAATGTTGCTTTTGAATACTGTCATCTGTCCTATATTTTTGTCGACGAGGCTAGGGGATTGGGTAGATAACATTGATTTTTCGAATTTTTGTTTTGAAAACGTATCCAAAATAAATTTAAATTCTGATTAAACATTTATGGGCCTAGACATTTTAAATATCGTTATAACTTAACAAAGTTGAAAAACCTATTTTTTTAATAAATAAATTTGATATTCCGTATTGAAAGATTATTATTTAATTTCAAAGGTTTTTAACAAACAAAAATAACAACTAAGAATTCCTCAAAAAAAAAAAAAAAAGTTATGTAGCAGCTACCGGAACGTACATCAGTACAATACAGTAAATTACAGCATTTAAAACTAGAATTAGTTGTTTTATTTAAAGCACCCAAGGCTCGATCTTTTGCATTTCATCGTAAGTAAAAACTTATTTCGGTTATAATAATAATTCTATTTCATATTTAAAAATTCAAGTGTTGCTGATGATTCGAATTGGTATCGATTTCTTGGAGTTCGTAGAAATTTGTTCTAGTATGAGGTTTTACCTGTTCTAATATAAAGAAATGTCTTCTTTTTATATATGGGTGATTATACAAAAGTTGGGTAACTCGATGTCATCAACCAATATATACAAAGTCTGATTATATTTTATTGAGATTGCAATTTATTTTAAAACAATGGAAAGACCTTTATTTAGTCACCCAATTTCAGTTCTTCATTTTGAATACAAGTTATTAAAAAAACACAATTAGTTCTTAAAACGTCAGTCCTCTGGCATGTCACAACCCTGAAAACCAACCATTAAGTGACTGTCTATTAAACATTATCATTGATTTGAGAAAACTTATTAAATTAATACAATCTGCGATGTACATATATAGTTTAATATATACTACAACTTTCATAATGCAGTGTTCTCCACTTTATTTAAACAAATAAGAAATTTTGTGTTCAGTTTTATTCGTCAGTTTCTTGTTATTTAAATTTAAAATTCGTGCGAAATATCGCCGACTCAACGGTAAATCCCACTTTGAATTTTAATGTTGGTAATAAAGTTAGTTGCGGGTCGCACAATTTGACGGCCACGATAACTGTACCAGAGTTTGGGTTATGTTTGTTGTCTATACACGTGCTTAGCCAGTCAACACGTCAGTTTTATGGTGAGTCGTTATTTTTTTGTTAATCTAAAGTTTATTTTTATTTATTCGTATTAGATTTTGATTTGTTAAAATGTATTTTGTTGATATTTAAAATTACAAAAAAAAAAACATTAGTCCAGATTATAATCTCAAATTTCGTCTTTTTCGTCAGTAGTGTGGCGTCTGTTCTGTGTCAGGTAAATTGTTATTGTTCTTCATTGTTGAATATTGTTAGATTTTGTTTGTTGATTATTTGAAATATTTAGTAAAACTATGTGAAAGTAGTAAAAGATAAGTGAATAACGTTACGTTAAATGTCAAAAGTATGTTTTGAAAACTGATGTAGTATTTTCTCCTAGTATTACATATTAATAATTATTTTTAATTGTTACTAAGTGATTTTAAGTGATCATTATTAAATCCTAAGAGATTTTTACTAATTTGTATTAAATTTCATTATAATACTTTCAAAACTGTGTATACTCAGTCAGTCCTCTGGCAGTCAAATTCTGAAATTTTTAAATATCTTACAATGTACTCAAAAAAGTGACTGGCCCGATTGGGAACAATATATTTATTAGATTAGCTATCATATACACCCGAATTTATAGAAGTTTGATTTAAAAACTATCGTAAACAAAATATCCTCAAAAGTTACCCAACTTTTGTATAATCACCCATATTTATTTTTTAACAAATTTGCATACTTTTCTAAAACCATATACACTATAATAAACTTTCAATGATATTTATAAAATAAGAACAAACAAATTAAAATTGAAGTAAAACAAATGCATTTCACTTGGGCCTTCAAATACTTTGGCATTTAAAATATGCATAGTTGCAAACTTATAAGATCGTTGTAAGGAACTGACGTAAAATAAAAACATATGCGTAAGATGCAGCAACAGTTTCTAAACCGCGGCAACCCAAAAAATTGAATCTAAATCTATTTAAATGAAAAAAAAATATCGATTAAACTTGTGCCACAAATAGCTTGCAAAACTCTTTCGCACTTGATAAATCTGAAGCACACTAATTCAACACAATTTTTAAATTTCCTTGTTGGTTGAGTTTAACATATTTTACACAACATAAAATTTGATATTTGTTTGATTAGTTTCACTTACATCGCGAATTTCCTTGATTTTGGCGCCACCTTTGCCGATAACGCATCCTGCAAGACTCTGGTGAATGAGAATGCGCACATCAACTTCTTCATCTTTCTAAAAAATTAAATTAAAAAAAAAACAATTAGTAAAATGGCTCATCAATAAATCTATACAAATATAACTTACCTCTTCAAAGTATTTGAGCATTTCAGTTATAATTTTTAGTGTTGAATCCAAATCAGTGGCAATCAAAATTGTACTGCAAGAGGAATTTATAATAAAACAATTTATAATTAATGCGTTAAGTTAAACTTGATTAATGCATAATTTATCTTAAAGCTAAACAATTCGTGAAGTCGTACATATATATGTATGTATAGATATATTTTTTGTTTTAGAGAAAAATGGTATAAATTTTGTCACCAACGAACATTTTTTGTATTTAATTAAAACTCAGAAGAACATTGGTGTGATTGAATGTGGTAAGAGATACAAACAAAAAATACACAGGCAGGATAATTCTAAACATAAGAGATCTTCCTTTACTCAATTGCAATAGAATTTTCTACTACTACCGCAAGGACTCTAAAGGCACAGAGAAAAAGTATAAATAGAAGGAGCAGTGATAGCATGGTTTACATGAATGGAGGTTTGAGAAGAAGAACAACACCATAGTAACAACCACAAATGGTAAGCAACTTCATCAGCTTTCTGGGTTTTATGTTCGTAACAAAAATGAGGGCAAGAGGACAGACGTAAAGTATGTGACTGTTGTGCTACCATAAAGGCAGACACAGATCTTTTCCACAATTAAGGTTGAAGTGATTTGCTTCGAAAGGAAAGTAAAAACAAAACAGAATTAGCATTGGGAGGCTAGAACTTAACAAAAACTGTGGGTAGCAGTGTTAAAAACGAAGATTTCTTCTTGAAAGAATTTATATGAAAGAAAAGACAATAAGTGAGTACATATGTATGTATATTGCATTTGTAAAACATCCAATGTTCATCTTTCGTCTTTGGGAAAAATATTTTACTTATGTATATTTCTTTTCATCTTAATTGAACACTGAATCATTTTGTTCAAAGTGATAAGTTTTTGTGCTTGGGTTTATTTTTTGTTGATATATGAAACAATGCATGGCTCAAACGCCAAATGTCAAAAGACCGTTAATTATTCTAAATTCAATTCAAACAATAGAAAAACTCAAAACTAAGTGCCTTGAGTTAGTAAGCTCGAAGCCAAACAGTGGATTACACATTTTGTACGATTTATATAAAATACTTATGTGACAGTCATGCTCATATTGATCCTGTTTAAAATACTTAGGCAGGAAGTATCTTAAGAATGTAAACGTAGTAAAAACGTAATTTTAACTGTTATGTCATGTTGATGCGTGAATTATTAAACAATTTGTGTGATTGCAACGAAGAGGATAAGTTAGGTTAGGTTAATGTGGCTGCGGATACAAAAACCACACACTTAGGCCAGAAGAAAAGGCCCATTGTGATACCACATGAATCTAGAGAATTACTTCCCACTAGTCGAACCATTTTGAGCTTTTTATAAAGCGAAGGAGATATTTGATATCCTTTTTAGCTAGTTCACTGGGATCATCAAAAGAGTATTCTCCCAGATGAAGTTTGCGTCTTCGTGAAAGAGCAGGGCAGGTGCAGAGGAGGTGAGAGATTGTTTCTTCTTCTTCCTCGTCCATGCAGCTCCTGCAGAAGTCATCAGAGGATAAGTTTATTGCTTTAATTTTTGAAAGGAAAGAAACTGTATTAAATATAGTTGGATAAAACTGTTTACCAAATATAATTCCGATTATGAATATTCATAAATATTTGTTTGAAGTTATTCGGGATCTATATTTCCAGTAAGTAAAATCCCGACTTACTTGGGACGTTGAAACGACGGCAGTTTCAACCATGCATTGTTTTATAACATATAATATATATTTTTTTCTTTTTAAGATAAATCAGTAAAATATAAACATTAGATTTCCAGCACGTTTATAAAATTTATTTATTTATTTTAAGTTTAAAATCATGTTAAATTCTTTAGTTTTAAATTATTAAAAAAGCGAATTAATTGAAAATTATCCAACATCCTTTATAAAGATGTTTAGTTACCAATAAAAAAAAAGTTATTGTTTTAGTAGTTTTATCTGTTTTACCTGCAAATTTTAATTAAGGAAAAGAAACAAGCAAAGCTTTGTCCGTGTTAATAAATTTAATGGTAAATGTTTGTTTAATTTATGAGAAGATTTCTTTCGTTCTGAAAGTGACAAAGTTCAACCATTATTTTCTTTAATCAAGTTATTTTTCTCTCACACTACAGATCAGATAAAAACTGAGCGGCAAGACGTTCACAGGACTGTTTGGAATCGAGATTGTGTAGTCTTTTTTTTTTAAATAATCTTAAACTAATAAATGGACTTTGACAACCTTTAAAAAAGAGAAAGAGACTAAAAACATTGACTGGAAAATTCTCTCTCGTTTTTATTTTATTCAAGTGAATTTAGAAAAATCTTAACTACGTATGTATATTATTTAATTTTTTTTATATTTCTTAAAACAAAAGATATAAAAAGTAGTATAAAAGGAAAAATGGTTTACCGTTCGGGGCCTTGGCAATCGTCGACAGACACAGTGGCTTTATACTGCTCTCAGTTTATGGATTTGAGTTAACAGTTTTGGGTTGAGTTGAAAATGGTACATCGCGAAAGCATTCAGTTTTATTTGGTTGAATCATTGGTCGTTTTTGTGGTGGTTGTGGTACGATACATGGTGACAGTAGTAGTAGCAGTTGATGATTGGCAACATTAAAATTATATATTTTGATTTATAATTTTGTTTGTTTTTGGTTAAATTTTTTATCAAACACAGACGAGAACACGCAGCAAATTTGGTTTGTGGTAGTTTTTTTTTTTTTTTTTTTTTTGTGAAAACATTGCGGCACATACATACATAATTTATTCGATTAATTAAATGTTTTCATAATTATCGTTTTTTATGATTACACGAAAACACAAAAAAAATGTTATTTTTGTTTTGCGTGTTGGATGATGGACAAAATAAATTTTATTTGTAATAAAACAAAGAATCAAAACATCCAAAACGTAAGAAGGATGTTGTTTATTTTAATATAAAATATATTTATATTTTTGTTTTAATTCCATATGGTGGTAAAATTAAATTCAGTAAGTTGGGTGTGTATGTGTGCGTTTAAGTGCATTTAATACCACATAATTTGCAGGGGCATAATTATTTTCGCATGGCATTAATTGTTTGTTTGTTAGTTTTTTGGTCAAACAATTGTTTAAATATTTTTGGTTTGTCATTTATGTATTATTATTTTTCAGTTTTGTAGTAGTTGAGAGCGCGGGATCAACACAACCAATTAGATCGGGACGGGCCAGTTGAAGGTGGTAGATTCAATTCAGTCACAGGCAGGGCACAGGTACAGGCACGGGTTTTGGTTTGTTTTTTTTTTTGATTTTTTTTTTTCACACACATAAAGAGAGGGTGCGAGAGAAAATATATTTATATATTTTAGATTTAGATTTAGAATTATTTTTTTTAATTATAAATTTTTACGTATATACATATTCAACTTATAATATAGGTTAATGTACAATTAATGAGGTTTATCTGTAAGATCTATGTAATTAAAAAATTAAGAGAAATGAGAATCAAAAAGACATTTTGAAGAGATGGTTAAGTTAAGTGTTGAAAACAAATACCTTTAGCTCTAGTTATGGTATTATTAATTTAATTTAAGGTGTTGATTGCTTTAAAGAAATTAGGTTTATGAATAAGAGAATAGACAGAGTACCATAAAAGGTTTTTGAGTAAATTAATTCAGTTAATAAATTAATTTAGTAAATGCATATTTAATTTTTTCTAAAAGAAATAAGACATAAGATTTTTTTATGTTTTTGATTTAAAATGGATAATGGAGTTCCTATAAATGTGGACATAAATATGGTAAGAAATTTGACAATCAAAGAACACTTTATTTAGTATTTGGGTGCATTTCTATAACTGGACTTGTTTACATTTAATTTCAACTCTAATATGGTATTCCAAGGAACAAACAATAAGGCTATGAAAATCGAGGATGAAAAAAGGGACAGGACAATAGTTTAAACAGTTTAGACATACCTGTGAACGCATTTTTTGGATGTGTTGGCCCCCTTTGCCAATGACAGCACCAGCAATCTGAAAATATATTATAGTTTCTTATTATATAATTGCATTTATAAGTTAAAATTAAGACTAAGTTACGAATATGTAACTTAGTTAAGTTTAACTGAGTTACATATTCGTAACTATTCGTTAAACTAATTTTGTTAACTTAAGCAGCCTCAATAAAACCTAAACAATATAATTACTTGGGTTTTAACCTGCGGACTAAATTTTTAAATGTGTTTTATTGGTTTTATTGTTTTATTGGTAAACAAAAATTAATTGGGTCCTGCGCCGATGTTTAAATTAAGTCAAGTTAAATACTAGTAGGTTTAATAAATCGTGATTATTCTCAGACATTGAATTTTAATTATTCCTAAAATCATAAATGTGAGTCAATAATATGACAAAATTATTATATTTTACGTTTGCAATCGACGCAGAGTCGCAGTCGTCCAGTCGCATTAAAGAGTAAGTTTAAGAAACAGCAAGTTAATCGATCATACAAAAATATTTATTTTGGTAAAATCTTAGCACATGATATAAGAGAATTTTTGTCTAAGACATTTTTAGAAGCACGAGTGTTAATATTTAAGGTTTGAGTATAAAATATATCATTAAAAGTTAAGAATTAAAATGATTCATTTGAAAATAATTGAATTACCCTTTTTTATAAAGTATTCCCTTACGTGCTTAAAATGATAGAAAGAACGCATCATTATTTTCAACTTAATAAATGTTTACTATAAATGAATAAATTCGCGATCCAAAACACCTATTATTAAAATATACAAAACAAATAAAAAGATCAGTCGTGACAACAGAAAAGCACTTATTATAGTGTTTTAATTTTTGTTTAATGCTAGAGTCTTAATCGATGTACCGCTATTAAAATAAACAGTGAAACAAATAATATATAAAACAATTTATGTGGATTCATTTCAGAAAAACATATATAGAATCAATAAACGGTCAACTAATCGTCATTGCAAAATAAGTAACAAATATAGCACTTAATACAAAAAAATGTTATGCTGATGGATTTTTTCAAAAGCTATTTATTATTTACGTAGTACCTGTGGCATGATGGTTAGTGCGATGGACTTAAAGATATTGAAATTAGTTTTTTTTAATTTTCTAATAAATAAAAAAATAAATTAAATTGAATTGAAGAAAAATAGATCTTAGGGCCGAAAGGCATTAGTATTAAGTATTATAGTTTAACTTAGAGTGTCCGTATGGGACCAGTAAGTTAGTTGAAGTTATGGTTAATTAGGCCAGTTTTATGAATTCGTGTCTAGCTTTAAGATAGTTTTAAGAATTAATAAATAAAAATGAATTTACAAAAAAAAAAAAAGAAAAAAAGTGCGTTGGACTGTCATGCCAGAGGTCTTGGGTTCGATCCCTGCTTATGTCATCTAAAGTTTTTTTCACAGGTACTGCTTCTTGCGAGGAACTGACAAATTCTCCCAGAGTAATTCTAGTCATGAAAAGTGCTTTCTCAAATTAGCTGTTTGGATTCGGCTTAAAACTGTAGGTCTCTTCCATTCCTGACAACATTACTCGCACATAGGAATGGTTGAGAGTTGTAAGTCACTAGGTCCTTGTTCTCAACGGACTGTTGCGCCACCCAATTTGTTTTATTTATATTTATTTTACTCACACGGCTGGGAATTAATAATCGGACTTGATCATCATTATTGCCACCGCCTTGGCCACCACCGCCGCCACCACGTTGCCTCTTATTTTGTGGTGGACCTCCATCGTCATTCATTTGGTTATCGCCTCGCTTCATATTAACTTCTGCAAAAAAAATAAATTAATCCTCTTGTTATTTTATTCTTTTAAAATGCTTAACATAATAGATAAATATTCATTGTATGCATATTTAGGCGTAAAAAAAAAAAAAAAACAAAACAAATAGTATTACTCACTGTAAACAACAAGGCAGTGACAAATACAAGCGAAGACAGTTTAATATCTAAAACAAATAATCCCCAAAAGTGGTTTAAAGTCGTTAACTCAGATTGTGTTAAGAAGACAAACGTTTCTAACAAATACTTATCTTAATTAAATTTGTATTATATGGCAATCATTTTAATTGTTTGGTTTATATTTAAAAAAGGGGAAGAACAAATTGGTTGCATCTACTCCCAAACACACACATGTTGGTAAGCAGATTTCAGAAAGGCAACTTAAAATGCATAAACATATTGAGATCGTCGAATAGGCTACTCAAACTAAGCCAAATAGATCAGAAACATGTAAATAAAGCACAAAAGGTGATGACTGAAGTTAAATATACAATAATGGTTACAAAATGTAAATCGCATTAGCAATCGACCTGATGTGGGTATTAGTGAAGAATGTTTAAAATGCATAAATGTGTTTTGTCAGTCAATAGTGTCTTCATATAAGCACTCAACCTTTGCAGAAAAAAAAATCTATCTAAGCACCTAGAAGGTAGGTTAAAGACCATATAACCTTCTCTATTGATTTTGAAATGTATCTAAAAGCGATATTTGAGATTGAATAAGTAATTTTTCATAAAATGCTTAGAAACACCTATCTCCATTGTGGATTTCATAAAACGTCTAAGAGGTTTTCTTTGATGATGTTTTGATATGCAGGCAGGTTTAGTATACGTGGGGTGAGTAGTGTTTCATCAAGAACCTACCACCCACTTACCATTGTTCTGAGAGGCAGATTGATTTTTTTTGTATATTTTATAATGTATTTACATATCGAAACAAGTATGTCCATATGTTTATTCATTTATGTACATACATATATTATTGAACAGAGCTATTTTTAAGGAGTTACCTATAATAGGCATCTTGAAAATAAACTACCAATACTACATACACATGCACTTTATCAATAGCTATAAAACTGAACACGACATATTGTGTGTTTAGGTGTAACTCATGCTATTTTCAATCAATTCACTTGTTTTTTTCTTTTAAACTATTCAGAAAATCTATAAGAAGGACATACATAGGCTCATTTTTCAAAATTACATACTTGGAATCCAAGAGAATTATTTGTATTCGATATAAATTTGAATGAATTTTAGACGGAATTAAATGTTGAACAGTATGATAGAAATCGTCCAAGACTTACAATTCAAACGTGCGTGACTATGTTAAAGGACTTTAAGCTAAAGTTGATGAGTTGGTTAGAATATGTATGAGAAAAGCAGAATTTTATTTGTAGCTATTGCTTTACAATCACTAATAGAAGTTTCTAGCGGGCCAACTAGTATCATATGTATATCTTTGTATGTACATACATATGTATATGATTTGAATTATCTTTGTTTCATTATAGCTTAAAGAATACGAAATGAAGACTAACGATTAAATAAACCTTATCTAATCAGACTATAAGTCTTTGTTGTTTATATCTTTTAAATAATTGTCAGCTCCGTTGAACTTCATGGGAAAATTTGAAGATACAAAGACAACGAAAGGAATTTGAATTTGAAAAAAAAAACGAAAATTTGACAAATGTAATATTTATGTTTTAGTATTCTTCTTATTTAACAAACATTCCGATAGATTGACTTTGACATCACAATTTAGATTTGCAAGTGAAGTTTTTGTATTGAAAATGCAAAATTGCTCTCCCAAGTTAGTACATATATTTCATTATTCCACCCTTAATATGTGAGATAACCATTTTTTTCTACATTTATGTTATATATGTACATAAGTATGTTTTGGTAAGTAAAATCAAAATCTGTTTGAGAGTCAAGGGTGCAGTTGTAAGCAAAAACATCGCATCTGTCACTATATCACAATTATAAAAAAGTGTATCAATTTTATTCAATTCAACCGTTTAGGAATGGTGAGTGCTCGAACGGAAGTGTTAGGGAAATCAATACATATAACTAATAAAAATGAAAAAGAAAATTAGACAAAAATGTAGACACTACAAGGAAATAATATATATGAAATTGATGCGAAAAATCACGTTATCTTACTTGGATATCAATAAGTCTATTGCTCTAACGAATGTAACACAGACAATTGTTCTTGAGCAAAATAGCAAAGATTTCGAATTGTATAAAATCATAATAATTAATTACATGCACTTATAATTTGTAATCATCTTAAAACGTAAACACTTTCGAAATGTGATCAAAAATAAGAGTTTATTTTAAACTAAGTTTAATTTTTACCTTGTGAATACAAATAACACTTTAATTTTTACAAAATCTTTGCACGATTTTTAAAATGTTTGACATTTTAGAACTAGGAATACTTATTTAAAGCAGTCGGATGGACAAGATAGCGTTTTGAACTGGAAGATATTCTGCAATGCACTCGTATTTATAGGAATTTTTTCATGAAGAAAAAGTGGGAGTATAGAAGGATTAGTACGTGAAAACAATTTTTGTATACTATAACAAAATAATTTGTTATAAAGTGAAGGGGAAATAAGGACACTCCGTAATAATTTTACTAACCACATAAGTTTAAACCACGTGAAACTATCTCTTTCGCTTACTTTTGTATTACTTGGGGAAGTATTGACCACCGGAAATAAGTGACCAATCAAATTGTGCGACATTCCAACTTCAATCGAACAGGATATCACTATTATTTCAAAAGACAAAAAACCTCAGGTAGACCAATAAAAAGCCAGCAACAAGACATTGATCATTAAAAATTTCTAAGCAGCTAAACGAAAAGGGGAAACGAAAAAATATGAAAAAATGGCTTTAAATGACGTGGACGCATAAAGTTTTGGTTAAATATCGTTGCTTAGTAACGTGATTTTTGTCTTCTTCGGTTGTTTTTTTTTTTTTTTTTTTTTTTAGAAAATAAACCCCATTATCTATTGACACAGGACTAAAATATATGCATATCGAGATTACGGCGCAGAAGTAGTTGTTGTGCAACCAAATTATCGCGGATACATTACAAACTAAATAATACGTTAGGAAAATTTAATAAAAATTGCATTCAAAGCATATTAAAATGCATTTATCGTTTTAGAATTAAACGTCGATTATTCTACTTTCTACGTCAATATCAGCTGATAATATTACATTATGAATTTTTTAGTATGAGAAAGGCAGTAGTTGGTAGCAAGGACTTTTCTTTTGTTATTAAAATAGATACAATGGTAGTTCATTTTTTTTTTTCATTTCATCCCCTAAAACATAACTACTCTAAAAAAAATCGACTGACACATTTTAGAGCAAGTATTAAATTATAATTAATTATTGCTGTCGTTGATAGACAATGTTCTTATTTAAAGGCAATTAGCACTTCGTTATAAGAAAAATAAAAGAGAACAATAAAGAACATAATACAAGTACTGGTTAAAATTTCTAAATTTGTTTACTATGTAGGAAGGAAAAACAATATTGACTATTTGCTTTGGGGCTGATATGTAAGATCTTTTCAACTACTCCTTGACATTAATAATATAATTATATTCTCGTTTTATTGTGAACCACACAAATATGATTTTTTCATTATGATGAACCTAAAAACCAAAATTATTTCGCAGAAACAAAAAAACATTTAATAATATGTGTACCATTCAGTAAATGTTAACATATTACAACTCTGTAACGCTTTTGATGCGTGAAATTATCGGTCAATCAAGGGAACCAAAAACTGGATTTTGAAGTTTTATATGTGTACCATATCTTAAAAGACTTCATCTAAAAACGATGCATCCTTAAAAGGTGTAAATCTGCATAGTTCTGTTAACTAACTTCTTCGATATGTATATGCAAAAATTCCTTTGACATTTATTTGAGTTCAAAATCGATGTTCATTAAAAAAAAATAAAAAAAAAAACATTTAACACTTAACACTTAAATACTGAAACACAAAGATAAACAGTTCAGGCACAAAACGTGATACACAGAGGACCGATAAAGAAGCACAAAATAAGAAAGAAAGAAAAAAACATAACAAAATAATGATGAATGAAAATGTTCCCTTTTACAGTGCTAATCAGTATTTTGAACACTTAATTGTATCTTAGGAAATTAGACTGACACTGTTTTGTAGATTGAAAAAGAAGTCACTTTTTGATGATTTGATGATCAATTTTCGTGGTAACAAGTATGGTGTAAAAAGAGTATTTTTTTTAATTAGTTTAAGTTATTTTAATTGTAATCGCAATCAAAATTTTCTAATATAAAAATAAGCGTAAAAAGCGATTCGATATTTTTCAAACAGCAATTTCAGTGAAGTCTTTGTTTTTCTAAAAGATTTTGGAGATATAACGCGAAGGAGAATACATTTTTAAAATATTTATTGAACAACCACTCTTGGTAAATCGGTATTTTTTTTAGGTTCTATTAATTTCTCATAAAACAGATTCTATAAGAATTCTGGTATTTTAAGGTATATAACATACAAACAAATTTAATTAAGGGGCATTACATAATGTTTACACTCATATGAAAAATCGATTACTTGACAAGTAAGTATAAAGTTCGTTTCAATAAAATTTCACCAATTTTTTTTAAAGGTAGAATTGTGTTTTTAAGAAATTTTTTTGATGTCCTACAACCCAATTTGAATACCATTTCACAACCCTTCCGGAGTAAAAGTAGATACAAAATGTGTAAGACTGCATTCCACACTAATTCAAAAACAAAAAAAGCAGATTAAGCTTATTCCCAATATACCGAATCTAAGGAATGAATAAAAGAATACATTTACAATACAATGAAATTCGATGATCGGTAAATTGAAAAAGTAATATATAAAGTTTAAGTAGAACTATTGCGTTCAGAAACTTTCATAACTGTGAGCTAAAATCTACCTTAATTAAGATTTAACAAGTAAAATTATGTTCTTTGTGTTCGATTAGTTTTTATATTAAGATTTAACGACGTTTTGTTTCCATTAATTACTCTTTTCTTTAAATTTTATCTTTAATTGCAATATTTAATTCATGCATCTCTTTGCATTATACATATGTAATTATTGTGCCTTTAATAATTAAGTCTTGAAAAGATGTTGAAAATTATTAAAGACGTTTAAAATTTTGAAGAGAAACTCTTTTAAACTAATTTATTATTATATTAAACACATTGTTCTATTTGTTAATATACATGTATAATCAAATTCACGCATTTTTGTTCATCACAACAAAAGGACGAACAAAATTCATACATACACTATTACTGTACAAACTTATTATCTTTCTGTAATTCCACATATCCATCTAAAGCTATTATATTTGGAACTCGTACATTTTAACATTCTTTTTCTACATATTCACCTATAGAGTAGAAAATTACCTCCTGCGTCCAATTAAGTCAATAGAAATAAATGCATATATACAAAGACAGAAAAAAAAAACAGTACAAAAGCAGTTGAACAAACTTTTGGTTTGAGTGCCAGTGGCAGTCTTCCTTTCCACCCACTCTAATAATGGGTTACCACTTTCCTGTCACTTGCACACACTCAAACACCGCATATTGGTGGTTTTCTATCTTTACAAATGCATAAAGATGGTTCTTTGATTATTATTTCATCAGGGCAGTTTGTCAAAACAATGCGTCTCCATGGCAATCGGCTTGTGGAGTGGTCAAGAGTTCCACAACAGCACACGGTTCGTTTATGGGAAACTGCTCAAGCGGTAGATGCCACCACTACAACACCTCTTTCGGCCTCGCCACAAGCATAACAACGACAACTTTAGTTTTTTAAGCTCAATGGGGAAACATGGACGACTTCGACGATGAAAAAGGAAAGGACATTGAAAAAATAAACTTCGAGCCACTGCTCTAATTGAACTCTTTAGAAAGCCAAAACTATACCAGTGCTTGTCGCTGTGGAGAAGCTGACCACAATCGACGTTTGGCCGATTAATATTTGAAAGGCGTTAATTAAAAATGACTTTTGAGCAAATTGCTACGACGATGTCTTCTTTGGGTACCCAACACGAATTACCACAAACTATCGTTCATGATTGCAGCGATATTCAAATGCATATCGTATGTGTGATTTGCCTGCTGTTGCTTTGCTTCCGTGCGAATCCTTAAAAAATTACTTTTCAATCAAGTTTTACCCTCCCCAATGACTGGCCATACCACACACAACAATTGAAGTTTCTGAATTCTAGAGTAAGTTCCGCCGTTCTTTGGCCACGCAACATGAACAGAACTTGCTTTTCAGGGGACATTTCCGTTTGCTACCACCTTCTGGATATGAGTGGTGTGGTTTGGTGACTTCGGAGTTTCTTAAAGCAATAAGTAATATGGTCATCGCATGTCACAGTTTACTTTTTTCTAATGCTATCAATTATTGAGAAGAATTTGGTTTTCGGTATTTTTTAGGCCCTCCTTCAAGTTACAATCCAAAAACTATAATAATGCATTTACACATGACAATTCTTCTGCTTGATTTCTATTATTTTAAAGAATTTGTTTCATCTTTTTTTAGTGGTTCTTAAATAGTTAAACATAAAAAAAAGTATTTGATTGTTGGACAAGGGTTACAAGTTAAGACACGTTTTTAAATTTCAAAAGCTAATTTTAACAAGTGCTCTGGTAATAAAGGTGTTTAATTGATCCATAACTTCACATTAATCAATAAATAAACGTACATCATACATAAATACATACATACATACACTACCGGTCAAAAGTTTGAGACCACCTCTGAAATTTGAGAAATATCGAGTTTTAACCCCTAATGAAGTTTTAGGAAAAAAGCTAATACGTGAAAAAACTGAAGAGCATGTCTAGTTGTAAATGATAGAAACATATAAACTAGTTTTTTACTAAACATAAATTATTTATTTAAAAAACCAATAAAAGCTCTAAATTGAGTTTTCATCAAAAAACCCTCCTTTAAATTCAATAATTTTTTTTTACAATTCTGGCAATTTTCTTACAAGGTTTTGTATTTTTTCTTGTGGAATATTATTCCAGCAATTTTGTAGTTTCCCAAAGAAGTACTAGAGTAACGCTTTATGGTCCTGTGAACTACTCCTTTGGATATCTTCACTTTTGTGGCGATTTCTCTTTGCGAATAGCCTTCTTCAATAAGGGTCATAATTGCAGATCGAGTTTCAATAGTTAATTCCTTAACTTTTCCCATGATGCGCACTTTGTTTACTGGAGAAGATCACAGTCTCAAATAAATTTAAATTGGATCAAACCGAGCATTATATACAAAATCCTGAATATGCAGGTATTCAAATTTTACATTTTTTTACCCTTTAATATTACATAAGAAAATTCCAAATTGAATGTAAAAAGTCTTAAAAAATAAAAACTATGGGAAATCTAAATAGAAGCCAAAAACCCAATACTGGGTTTTTTTTTACCTTTTTTCACAAAATTCCTCATAATTTACAGAAAAGGATTAATATCCTGGGTTTTTTCACTTGCACCTTTTGTGAATGGTCTAAGTTAACAATGCAGGTAAAAAAAATCCTATATTCATTCATAAACCCAAGCGCCAGGTACAAATAAAGCAACCCTTTGAAGGTGGTCTCAAACTTTTGACCGGTAGTGTACATACTTTATACATACAAAATCTCAAAGCGTTATGTGTATTCAGTTGGACACAATGGAAGCATTTTTCTCGACCTCTTTTATTTGACAGTATACATTCAATTAGAATGTATCTTTTAACTCCAAACGTTTTACAATTCTATTTGAATCACATCCTACTCTAATAAATATATTTTAATAAAATCCAGGCCTTTTTGCCACCGCCATAATATTTATTATTTTATTTTTAGTTTTTACTAAAGATACATAATCGAAAACTATTATGGAAAGTGAAGAACTAATAAGATTTCACTGAAAAAATTAAACTCAATAAGCACACGAGTTGCCATGCAATTGTTCGAATCCATTTACACATAAAAGGCATACACGAAATTCGAGTAGAAAGCTATAAGCACGTGTTGATGAAGGTCATGTTTCATATAGTTAACATAAATTACAGTATTTCAAGGTCGAAATGCATTGTTGCAAATGGAATCTTGTTTTACACACAGTCTTAAATATTGTTTTTCTTAATTGATCCTATCTATATCAAGTTAAAAATAAAAATAAATATAAATTGAATGAATCATTTGATCACGTTGTTCCTTCACATCTGATTTTATCCTAAAAACATTAACAATGCAATTTATATTGATTTTATTTAATAAACAAACAAAAAATAAAAATATTTGGTTGTTGGGCAGAGTAAGCAAGTTTTGGTAAGTTTTTATTAAGTACCTATCAAACCGATGGAACTTGTTTAAAACTGATCAAAATTTATTTTTAATAATATTGTTAAACAAGTTCTTAAGTCAAACAAATTTCAAATAACACCATAATGCGAATTTTGTCATGGTTATGCGCAGTAGAGCTAAATTTGAAAAATGTATTAGGTTTATATTTTAATTTCGTATATTTAAAAATATATTTTAAAATTGGTTGTTTCATTTAAATTTGAGTCAAATTTTGAATCAAATTCAATTCAAAATTAAATAATGTAATCTCATTTGAAATATTTTCTGTCTACAACGTTTGTTAGCAATACACTATTTTTGTAAGCTTGGTGGAAATCCAAATTTTAAACTTTAGAAAGCTTAGCTTTTGGAGATACAAAACAAAAATAATATTTCAATCCCATTTTTATTTTTTATCCACCACGTAAACATTTTATGACGCTTTTCATGAAAAGATAGCTTTCCAGAAATTATTAATGATATAACAAAAGGCACATAATGGTTGAATTGTTGAAATCGGTGTAAAGATGTTTGGAAAAATGCACATAACATGATTTTTTTCTTGTAATAAAGACCAAAGATATTAAAACGAACCGATCGGTTACTCTCTTGGCAGAAAAGCCGTCAAAATTTATAATTTATTCCAAGATCCGTATGAGAATGGGGTAGAGATGGCATCATTTGCAGACAGGAGGTATTTTTGCTACTATTACACATCGAGCTTTTACTCGTGGCATGATGGTTAATGCGTTGGACTGTCATGCCAGAAGTCTTGGGTTCAATCCCTGCCTGTGCCAACTAATTTTTTTTTTGACGGGTAGTGCCTCTTGTATGTAGTTAAAAAATCCTCCCAAGAGTAATTCTTGTCATGAAAAGTGCTTTCTCACATTAGCCGTCCGGATTCGGCTTAAAACTAGAGGTCCCCTCCATGCCTGAAAATATTACTCGCGCACATGAATGGTTGAAAGTTGTAAGTCACACGGACTGTTAAGCTACCTAATTTATTTTACATTGAGCTTTCTCCCTTATTAAATTATTTACATAAATACAGTCCCTCAAATAAAAAGCAATTAGAACATTCCGCTCAAAGCGCACGATGGGAATCTCCAAAAGTCATAATGTTTAGAATTATGGATTTTGTCTCCCAAATATAGCAACATTTCCTTTGCCTTTCAACGCGAACATAAATATGGCAGTCACGAATTATTTTATTGAAAAAATTATTGTTTTGAGTCGAAGTGCTAACCGCTTTTCATAATAAGTGCAAGAAACTGATGATCCTAGAAAGACGAGAAAAAAAAACATTCAAAGCTTGAAACCTAGAAGCTGTTGGAATAGCCTTAAACGTATTTTTGTTATCTAAGGCTACTTCCAAATTTCATGTTCGATTGGTTGATAAAACATCTTGATCAAGTTATATTTTTGGTTCGTGTTTATAAAGAATGTGTTGAATCACAACATGCAAAACACTGTGGCGTCATTTTAAAACTCAAGATGAACTCTGATATTTCGACAGAATTTCTATTCAATTTATTCCAACTAATGTTTGCTTATTTAATTACTTATATTTTTGCAATGAGACGGCAACTAAACTATTTTTTAATCATTTTTCCAAATATGCACATGTTTCCAATGTTTGTATAGTTCTAAAATATTTTGCGGCGACTCTGTATTAACTGTACTAAGACTACCTTTCAGAATACAAATTAAAAGTATCTTGGCAAATAAAAAAGATAAAGACACGAACATTCAAATCTTACTTCTTATTTGTTTTTCAACGTACATAGCTTAGCGTTCTTTGAGTTCTCTGCGCGTCCTTGTAATCTTTGTTAAAAAAAAATGCTAAAAGTATACATAAATAGTGTTGTTTTTGTAAGCTGCTGACTTGATTACCTAAGTTGTTTCGGGTGTATGCAATAGTGGGATGTGTATGGGGGAATGCTGCCCCCTGCAACCCCCCTGCTAGGGAACACTAGGATTTGGAGTAGGTGCAAGGTGGGGAGGGTGCAAGGTGCGGTGGGTGCAAGATGGGTCTGGTTTTAAGAAAAATTAATTTACCCCAGGTACGAGTATATATTAATCCATATTCGATTATTACTATCAAAATAAGACTACGTTAATACTCAAGCAAGGAAAAAGTAATTTAATTAAAATATTTTTTTTTTTGGTAATTTTCAATTTTCTCAAGAACTAGAAGACATAAAATCATCTAGTTTTCAGTTTTTGAACAAAAACAAATAAGAGCAATGAATTCTAAAAAAAAAAATAGTAGATCATCTGAAAATGTTGAAACATTACACTTTAAATCTTTTTTAACTTTTTTTTTGCACAAATTTTGAGCTTAAAACAATTTTTTTCAAAAACTATGCATAGTTTTGACTTGATTTAAAAACATAGACAAATATAGACAAAAGTGTAAAAAACTTAGTTGTAAGTATTACCAATATTTTTTAATTATTTTTTTTCCATTAAACGTACATATTTTTTTAAGTTGCCCCTACCGCCTAAACGGGGGCAGATAGACCCCCCTCCCATAGTAAAAAATGCTTGTTTTTAACTGTTCTATACAAATCCGTCATTAAACTTTGTCGCCTGAGTTATCGTACTCTCCCCACACAAACTGTAATATTTGTTTATTTTTCAAAAAGTTAGTTTCAATTAATGTAGCGCCATGTGTTGCACGCAAAGATCTACAAACAGTACGACCATAATCTACCAACGAACCCCTTTCCATCAGTTCTTCTTTTATTCAGATTGAATTTCCAAAACAGAAAACAGAACTTCTGTATAAATTATTCCTAATATTTTCTTCCAAACTGTCCATTTTATTAAGTTAAATTCGTTCTGGTCTGAATTTCTCTAAATGTTCAATTCTTTTATTAAAAAAAAAACGATTTTTAGGTAGACAGTCTCTAATAGTACCTGCTTACTTAAACAGATAAAAAGTTTTTGGTATACCATTTTAAGGATTCTATTTTTTATTCTTTAAGCTTAGTGTACACGATTGCCAGGTTTGACAATCATTGTCAGATCTGCAAACGTCTGACAATGTGTGAAAATGAGCTGAAAATTTTAATTTGTGTGTACACGGTTTGCAGATATCTACAAATCTGTTGCCAAATATTTGTCTGACAATGTCGACAAACTAATTTGGCCAAATAGCTAGCAATAGATTTGCAAACATTTGTAGATTTTCTGCCAACCGTGTACACACAAAATCAAATTTTGGATCTGCAAATTTATTTTCAGCTCATTGTCACACATCGCATCAGTCAGAAAATTTGTCTGCCAATGAATAAATTTGTAAATGTTCCTCAAACGGCATCTGCAAATTTATTCATTGTCAGACGTTTGCAGAAACGTCAGAAAATGAAAAAAATTTGGTGATCTCCCAATGAATTTTGTGTAAACACGATTGCCACATCTGCAAATTAATTTGTCTTCAAAATGATTGATGAACAAATTTTTCTGCAAATCAATTTGGTGTGTAGACAGTGTTGTCAGCTTGCGTGTACACGGTTGCCAGATATCTACAAATTAATTGGCAGATATTTGTCTGCAAATTAGGAGCCAAACCATTTGTCTGCAAATTAATTTGGTGTGTACACGATTGTCAGCCATTCGAGACAAATTTTTCAGTGACAGATCTGGCAATATTTGCAGATCTGGCAATCGTGTACACTTAGCTTAAGACTTTGGAATACATGTAGTTTTTGTAAACAAAAAATAGAACCTACATCCAACTAATTTTAGTTTTATTGCACACCAAGGTATTAGACAAAAGACATCGAAAATACTGGTTAGCAATATGTGGCAATTAAATTATACTTTTTCTATCATGTCAGGTTTTTGAAATAAAACCTCTTATACATAAAAAAAAACCTTATATTAGGCTTTTTGAGGCTAGGTAAATTCATGGTATTTCTTTTTCAATAAAATACGTGATGATATTCCAAATACACAATCCCTTACTTCAATATTCCGTTTAAAAATGTTCAGTATCTAATTATTTTTCAAAAAATCCTCATTAGTTAGTCTCCATCTGCCATACATTACCTTAAAAGTACGCTAATGAATTTATGCTCATACGGTTCTTAACACAAAAGAGCAAAACGGTGTTAAAGCAATTTATGATCTTATTACGAATTCGTTGTTGGTTATAACACCAAGCTTTTTGAATATATTGACAAAATATATGCAAACAAATGAAAACAGGTATTTCTGAGTTTAAGCGCATACAAACACTTAAAATCGGTGTTTGGATTTGGAATAAGTACTAAAAATTAACTCTGACACGAATTAGTCAAATTCATAAAGGAATTCTTTTCAGTTTTTCCAAACTTTAGATAGTCAACTGAAGACTCATACAGTAGTGTGCAAAACTTTTGCAACTATCACCGCCTATCAAAAAAGTGAACATTCGTATATTTAAAAGTTGTTCCAATCAAATTATTTTTATTGCTTTAGACTTTTTTATGTCTCAGCTTACTTAATCTTAAAGCACTGATCCACAGGCGAGTTCTACAAATGCACGACTTTTACAAAAACAATAATGATTTCAGCTGTGCAAAACATTTGCAACTAGTGGCCATTTCTCTTTTCGTCTCATTTTGATAACGGTTAATGTGGTTTATTTTGAGGTTGGTAAGTTTATACGTGTAGCTTGATTTGTTCAGTTAGTTTTAGCCGGAACTTGATCGATAAAACGGTTTTTTAAGATAAATTCTTTTTAAATAAAAAAAATGTGTTTTTTAAATAGCGGGAGATAAATATTAATCGGATGTAAAATCCAGAATTTTGAGTGATTTCAAAAAAAGAGAATCACAACTAGAAATTTCGAAAGAATATTCCATTCATAAATCAACTATTTGTAGAATCATCAAAAGTGGAAAGGTGTTATCATAGAGGAGAAAGGTCTCGAAGCAACACGGCAAAAGATGATTGAAAAATAACAAATTTCCAGGGAAGCAAACATTGAACTTAAGTTACCCATTGACCCATCAACTATCAGACGCCGCGCACCGCAGGCCGGATTGCGTGGTTTTCAGATAGCAAAAGAGCCATTTATTTTAAAAAAATGTGAAAGCTCGTTTGGCTTTTGCAAAATCTCATCTCAGTTAGAGTCTCCAAAAATGGAAAGCGGTCTTGTTTTCTGACGAATCAAAGTTCAATATAAACTGATCGGGTGAAAAACAACATGTCAGGAGGCCAAGAGGTGAGAGGCTCAATCCAAAATACATTAAAGGGACGGTCAAACATGGAGGTGGTTCAATTTTGCGTTTGGGCTGCTTCTCTGGCCAAGGAATCGGGCCAATTCGACAAGTGGAGGGCATAATGAAGTCTGAAGACTGTAGACATCCTTTGTAACACCATGCTGCCTTATGCCCATTGGAAAATGACACAAGTCGAAGTTGGCCACAAAGTGGATTGCAGAAAAAAAGATTGAGGTTTTACTATGGCAAGTCCAATCCTAAGGGTACGCAATTAAATATTAACATTTCCTTGCCTTGAAGTAAGAAAATATATGCAAATGTTTTGCACAGACATTTTACCAACTATTAAAGTATTTAGTTATTTATTATTTGTTAAAGTGAAGAGTGTTAATTTTTTTCCAACAATTATAACGTAATATCAAAAAAGTTTAGAAAACTAAAAAAAGTAATTTTGCTGTTTGATTTTCTAAACAATTTTTTTTTTAATGACAAATTTTGGAGGTTCTAGTTGCAAATGTTTTGCACAGTACTGTAAGTCATTTCATTAGTAATGAGAAATTATGAAAACTAAAGGAGATACTAAAATGATTTAAACAGAATCTAGAAGATAAAGATTCGTACTTTGCAAAATCATCACATAATGTAATTTATTGTTATGGGATAAGTTGTGTTTTAACTTAGCCTTAACAAAATAAAAAATCTTTTTTAATTGTCTTTATCATTTTTAAAATGGCACATTTTAAAAATATGATGACAGAAAAAAATTAAAGGCGAGATTCGAATTCAGGACATGTTAATCTCTTAAAAGGCTTGTTTTGTTTGTGCAAAAGAAAAAAACCTAATTTTGTAGACCAGTCTTATGTTCAGTGGTACATTCTTTGTCTAACTTAAATTAACTTCACTAAATATACACGTACATATATTTCAATAACTTTGTCAATAAATTTAAAGTAAAATAAGTTTCATTAATAAAACTTTACTTATTTGTATATATGTAATTGTAACAACCTTTCCTCCTCTTTTTTGGCAGAGTTGATCTGTTATCTGCAATAGGTACATAATGGTTAGGCTGACCAGGCGTCCTCTTTATAGAGGACATGTCCTCTTTTTGACCTAAAAAACTTTTGTCCGGTGACTTTTGTTTTTAAAAAAAAGCGATTTGTCCTCTTTTTCGGTTTTCTCTCAGTTTTTCGATTTATATATTAAAAAATAATTTACGTGTGAAGACGAGAGTGTTTGACCAATTTTGCAATTTAAAAACGTTTTTGGAACAAGAAATAAAAAATATACCTACATTTTATAAACGCACCTATTCACGAGAAATGGGTAAATTATTTTGAAAAAATGTGCAATCTTGAATTAGGTACATTGTATATAGTGAACTTTTGATGATTGCCAAGTTTGTATTCGCGATTCCTGCTCATAATGCTAATGTTGAGCGCATATTTTCATTAATAAACAGTCAATGGACTGAGGAACGCAATAGATTAAAAATAGAAAACGTCAAAGCAATTCTATTTTGTAAACATAATTTTAAAAATATGTCATGTAGGTACTAAGTTTTATAATTATATTTTGCAAAGTCCCGAAACTTTGAATAAAATAAGGTCAAATGACAAATACAACCAAAATTGAAGTTAAAAGTCATAAGAAAAAAAAAAATATTATGACATTTTTTTCTTAACTATATATTTTTATTTCCATGAAAATATGGTGCTGAATAATATTCTTATATGTTTATATCGATACTATTATAATTTTCATGCAAAATAAGCCCTGATATTATGATTTCTTTTATTAACTGTTACTTTTTTGTTAGAATTAAATATTTTGTTTTGTTTTATTTCAATAAATTATAAAAAAATGAACTTGTTTTTTTTTTTTGAGATTTTGGTAAGTGTCCTCTTTTACTTGACTCTATATCTGGTCGCCCTAATAATGGTACATAATACCAAAACTCTTCATTGACAACTTTTTAACCCAAGACTGAGTTTATGACTTTATTAATTTAAAAAAGAAACAACTAATTGGTTCTGCTATTTTAACTTAATTTGTGTTCTATCATGTTTATCTTTTTTATGAAGATTTTCACTTTTCTCGCGGCAATTGTAATTTGAAAAAATTCTTTTGACCCCTATTGTATTGTAATTTACAATGAAAATAAAACAAACTTTTAATAATCAAATGGAAAATAAAATTAAAATAGTGAGCAGATCGATAATTGAAAAGCTTTAATTCTATACAACCTAACAATAATTGAGTTCAATGCAAACAACAAATCGAAGCAATTTGAGTGTCATCAATTTCTTTGTAAGCACGAGATAGAAATATCTCCTGTCTCAGCTGGTCATAAAATGAGGAAAACCAAGCCATTCGCGTAAGAATCAGGCGCCAGCAGCAACTTTACCATTCCGTCGATTGTAACCTTGAACTGTTGGGAGAACTCGAAATGCCATAATCGGCAAAATAACAAATTCCAAATTCATCACCAGTCAGACCACTTAACTCATGGATGCGGTGAACCGAGTCGGGGACAAGAAGAAGAAGAAGCAAGGACGCCGTAAGCTCAAAGATTAAAAATAATATTTTCGTCCCGCGAGCGAATCATCAAAAATAGTAACAGAAAAATCAATAAAGAAAAATATTGAAATAGCTTAGGTACTCTTCTTTGAAGACGAGATCGGAAAATGCCGGAGGAGCTTCTTCCTCATGTTTTATGTAAATCATGCCACTTTTTTTGTGTGCTATCGAAAGCCGCGCCGGTGCGGTATGCCCGGTCAAAGGTGATTTAGATAAATTACACAAAAACCGTTCCAAGAAAAACACACAATTTAGGTCATCAATGGGTCCATAGACTTCCTGGTCAATGGTCAAATTCTTAGTAATAGAAAAAAAGAAATACAGAAACACTGTCGAAGCGGGAGCACTTGTGAAAATAAAAATTATCATTTTTCGCCCTATGGTTTTACTAATGAGATACCGCCATATTTTTTGCACCAGACGAAGACCATTTTTTGGTTACACTTTTTATATACATATGTAGTTTATTTTTGGGGTTTTTCACTTACCTTGTTTACAAATGCGATATAAAACACAATTTATGTACTTGGTTAGAGTTAATGAAAATAGTTTTTATGATTTTTCACTGAATTCAAGGGGTTATTGAAAATTTTCAGTAATCAGTAAAAGAAATAAGTTGGCGCGGTCAACACCCAGCACAAGCACATAAAAACTGTGATGAATTGCAAATGGCGGTGGGAGATGTTGAAAAATATTGAAAAAGTAGTAGATTAGTGTTTTCGGCTTGTTTGCTTTTGTATTGTGTATAATATCGGATAAAATGAGTGTGTTCAAGGAAACTAGCAAACGAACGATGCGTCCTCTGATGGTGTTGTCACTTAACATTCTACAGCTATAGTTCGCATATTTTGACTTTTCTTTTACATGAGCTTTATTTCTATTCGCAGACAGCGATGAATTGTCAATTTATAATTTAATTACCCTTTTCTCCATATTTTCCTCAGCCATGATCTTTCACACCAAAAACAAAACAAGTGTGGTTTTGAGGTTAAGTTGCGCACGAACAATTTATTCGTTGCACTCTGGATGGTATGTGAAACGCGAATAGAGTTTGACAGTTCGTAGCAACCACAGGAATTCGTTTCTACCAAATTGTTTTTATAAAATTTTCTTGTTTTAGACAACAAAATGCAAATTTTATTATCCTAAAATTATTGTCAATTGGTTTCTTATAATTCAAATGTGTTTTTGTTTGAAATAGACTTTTTGAAATGTGTTAAATCTCGTTTGTTCGACCATTCGCTCATTCGTCGCTCTCATGTGGAAGGCCCTTAATTTATGAATAGAAGACAGAGAAATGTAATGAGAGTTTGAGAGGGACAATAAAAAGGAATGTATGTGATTATTTGTGTGTGCGTATTGTATATCAGGGGCAATGATTTGACCATTGACATACCAGGTATGGATTGCTAGTCAAAGCTTTTTCTCATACAAAACCCCCTTAAAGGTAATTCCAACTTAATCTGTTGAAGTGGCTGCGGCTCGCTCGTGTATGCCCGGCAAATTTTGACTGTGTTCATTTAGAATGGTCCAAATGGATCGGAGCCAATTGGATCGGTCGTGTTTGTCCATCTTTAGGACATCTATAAGTCCAGTATTACACAGCACATGCATTTAATGCGCAGTAATCGATAAAGTGCCATTCGGTGATGTGTGTGATTACACGAACACTTTTCGGAAGTTTAAGTCTGTGCATTATTTTGACAGATAGATGACACCAACGCAAAGTGCGGTTCTGGCAGTCCATATCCAGTAAGCCAATGGTAGAGGCAAAGAAACAAGATATGACAAAACGGTAAGCATAGGTAAGGAGGTGGCACAATCTTTTAAATAATTGTTTTAGAAATACAAAATGATGTGAAACTGCCGTCATTGGTTTTAAGTATTGAAAATATTCAAAAGTTAAAATTGTTAAAGAATTAAGATTTTTTTATTTAAAAAAATACTTTAATTAACCCAAAATGATGAAATTGTTTCGAATCTAAAGTTGATTTTTGATTTCGTTATTCGTCACATAATCTTTTGATTTTGGTTTCAATGCTCAAATCCAACCTGAAATACTTGAATTCAATCAGGTATATTTTGTTTAATGCAAGAAATTTTTAAGGATCACTACCAGCCTGTTTTAAAACTAAAATTATTGGTTTCAATTGAGAATTCCAATGATAAAATATAACTGATGGCCCCTTCAAATTCCTTTAATTTCACTTGCATTTTTTTCTAATTTCAGTTCATTAAAACAATAATAATACAATTACAATATTAAATACTGAAATTGACGTTGATTAATATTTTTCATTTAACTTCACTTACGTATTAAATTACGTATTAAAATGAAATAAAATAAAGTGAATGACTGGGTTGCACGAAATTGCTCTTTAATCCAAAGACTCTGTTTATAAATAGTATTTATATTAAAAAATTTTAAAGTTTACCAATAAAATAAGTTAATCTTCAAAAATTAAAAATACCTTGCTTTATTATTTTTTTTTTTCAAAAATCAATACATAAAAAATATTCAAATTATTCTTAGTACGCAGTTATTTAAAGCTTATTAATATACATTTTGAATTTGATTTTCGTAAAAAAAATGATGACTCATTTTTGAGACATCCAATTTTGAAAAAAAATTTGATATGTTTTTAAAAATCCAAAATATAAACATTGACATTTTTAATAATCAAATATTATTTAGCCAGTATAAGAGCTTGTGTAGAAAAGTTTTTGAAATCGGTTCATTAGTTCTTGAGAAAACTTAAAAACCAAATAACGGTTATATGGGGGTTAGCCTTCTGGAGCAATACAAAAATATTTTTTTGGTTCATATTTGAGAAAAAGTGAATTTCCGATTTTTGGCCAACAAAATTGTATTTTCGGTGTAAGTAAAACAAAAACCTAATTTCAACTTACTTCGTACAAAGTTTTGTATATAGCTTGCAACAAATTATTTATAGTATCGAAAAACATTTGCTTATTAACACAATTTGATGTTTTTTAAGCTTTTTGATATTTAAACATTAAAGCCAAAGATTTTGGGATTAGTTCATAATCTGGAAACAAAAATAAAAGAAATTTAAGTGTAAAAAGTGAGTTTATCCTTAATTAAGTGGAGGTTTTATAAAGGTTTTAATTTCTTTGAAACATGTAGTGGGGGGCTTTGTTTTATTTTCTCATTGCATTACTTCTCATTCATTTGGTTTTGCAGGTCTGGTGTTTTATTCTTAATTTCTCGATGTTTCGGTATTTTAATATTTTTTCTTTTTCAAATCGAGTCTTTAATAAAAAAAAAACATTTTTAAAATATAAATAATTTCTGCCCTTGAAATGCTATTACCGTTGTATATACAACCTATAGAACTCGCATGGAACATGTAATTTTAGTATTTCGACGGATGTGCTGCTGATATTGCGGAATTCTCAACTTTAAAAGAAAAAGTACCTACCTTGACGTCTGGCCAGGTACGCTTTCATGAGAGTGCTTTAAGTTTTATATATTTCTAATGCATAGATCATATATCGACAAATTTCAGCTTGCCTTTGCATTTTTCAATACGAAATCAATAATTATAAAGCAGTTATTTGGAGAATCTCTCAAACATGCTTTCACAGCGAACCAAATTCCCAAGAAACAATTTGATTAAGATTCAATAATATTTTGGTTTTAATTTTTTTTAGTTATTATAATATAATATAATTTTAGTCCGTTTTACCGCCGCGTTACAAGTTATAACATACAAACTCTTACGTTAAATTTATTATTGGTTTTTATCTTTCTGTAGGTGCCACCTCGTAGAGTCTCCAGATGATAGTTAATCACGTACATAAGAAGAATTGAATCGGAATTCAATCAGGATTTAGCATACCTGAATCGGTTATATCCCACTAGTAGACGAGCTATACCGAATCGAGAATACGTTTGTATACCTTAATCGATGAATTGAGCTGAGCCATTTTGTCGATTGCATTTAAATTTGTTCTCAATTCGGATTCGATTAGATTCCTGAATCTACTTTTGTAACCGCGGTAAGTTCTCTATGCGTTTTATACACATTCGCTGGTATTATCTGTGTTATGGAAAATTGATAGATTGATAGTAAAAAAGACGATTTTAGTCACTTTGTGCGGTATTACATGGTGCATGTACATATTTAATGCAAAATTCTCGGCTATTTTGCTTTGAAGTGTTATTCGGTGATGCGCTTTTTATTACACGAAGACTTTTATGATTTTTCGGTGCTGTGCAGTTTTTGACAGCTCGTTGTTTCGGTGTGTGGTTACCAAGCATGTCGAAAAATAATTTTTCTTGTCTTTCTTTTTCGCACTTCAAACATTGGAGAATGGAGACTTAACATGCGCGGTGTACCGGACTTTTATATTCACTTCTTCAGTTTTAAATTCGAATTGAGTGCGTTCGAGAGTTAATTTCCATACGGAGGATTATTTATGCCTGGTCCCATCATTAACAACGATTAGACGATCAAATCCAAAATTCCACTCGTTGACTCTCTGACCTGTAGCACACCGTCAATGCATTGGCCATTGCGTTGACTGTGGCTTTGAGAATTTTGGAGTGAATTGACATTTATTTTGATATATTTAGAGAATATTTCTTCCGAGATATTTGTCGCTATTTTTCTGAACAATTTTTTTGTAAAAATTTAGTTTTCAGTGACATCGTTTAAATTTTGTATAGGTTTCAAAATTAATTGAGATCAAGGGAATTTGATAGTGCTAAGATAAATTACATTATATTTTTCCCGTAGAAAAATTAAGATTGTTTGGATGTCTTGCAATCCGTCGAGATTTAAGATTTTGTGTACTTATGTACGTCTTTTATATTTATTTAATATAAAAGAAAAATGTCTTTACATATTTGTCTGCACTCGGAATTAAGCGCCATCTACATCTTAGCTTTTGTTCACTCTACGTTCACTTTGAGTACTGACCGAATTATATTCCCTATTGATGTTTTTATTTTTCTCATGGAAAAGTTTGCAAACTCACTATATCAAAAAAAAAAAAAATTTTATTTTTGCTTGCGTGAGGGCAAGCGACATTAGTTGTCCTGTGTTACCGACAAATTCCGATCAACAATATATTGCCAAACAGACATATTTTTTGAAATTCAACTCTATCAAATGTTCAAACCACACGAAGAAAACTTTTGTTACTGAACGCATTCGTCGGCAATACCCAATTCCAGTTCATTCCTGTTTTAACATTTCTGAGTTTTGCATTGTCCGCCTTTTTCGGAATTCTCTTTACTTCATTCGAAATTTCGCGCAGACGTTTTCTTCATTTCATATCTTCCATTCGTCGCGTTCAATTGTCAATTCGTTGGATTCTCTTTAATGCTGTCTGCCGAGTGCCTTTGCCGTATTGCCTTGCCAATGGAAGATTCTGCGCACAGTTATAAATTTCTTTGTTGAATTTCTTTTGTTTGTATAAATTTAAAACTTCCCGACCGTTACTACTTGTATTTGTTTAAACATTTCATCAAGTTGCAAATGTTAATAATGGAAACTCCCAGCGCCGAAGAACAACAATTTGACCAAAAACTTGAAGTGGCGAACAAAGCGAAGGAAGCCTACGCTCAGCTTTACAAGGAACTGGTAGAGAATTTGAGGTTATAACAAATTTATTGCAAGCTTTGTGATAGTATTTTATTTTTCTTTTTTTAATATTAGAATGACAATCAAATGCCTAATATTTTAGGGTCGTGGTTTGTGCAAAATGTTATAATTTCTTAATTCATATTGCACAATCCCCGGCCTGTAAATATGGCATTAAACAACTGTAAATGAGTGTATTCAATCGGTATATTCTTTATTTTAACTGAACCCGTTTCTGTTAACTGTTGATTGACACATTTTGGCTAACTGTTTCCATTGTCCTGTTGCTTCTTTCTTCTTTGTAGGTTGGAACATTTGCAGGACATTGTCAATATTCTGAAGGCAGATAGTGTGGCCTTTAACAAAGAAGAGATTCTGGGTTATTTTAAGACGAATCTCCAACAAGATGTTATCAATTCTATGGATAAAAGTTGGACAACCTGTAACATCGGTGTTAACATTGCTACTCTAGAGGTACTGAAGGACAAATTCAAGCATCGCAAAGATGCCAAGTGGTAAGTAAACTTAAGGTTGGTTGTGCTATTTTGGAAATGTGTCTATAAAATAGACATCCGTAGGCGACCCACTGGAAAAACGGTAGAAGAACAAACCTTACCCATTCGTGTGCAAAAGCTCGACGCACAATGCAGTTACCTAAGGAAGCAAGTTGATTTTCAAAATGCCAAGCTTGAGGTGAGTTCACTATGTGTATATATCAGATCCTTATTGTTATTTGCATTCTCTCAGGAACTCTTGCAACAAAATACAATGTACCGCAATGATGTGGAGCAATTTAAGGTACGACGGAGTTTCATCCGTGACCAAATGCATCGTGGAACATCAGAGTTACAAAATTTAAAGAGCGAATATGAAGATGCAATCGTGCAAATTCTTAGCCAGGATTAGGATTAGCCAGAAGCATTGTTTGGTTATATACCTACCTTCATCTGAGTAGGATTAGGAATTTTAATAATTGTTTTGTTAATCCTACCACTTCGGCGGAAGCAGCTGTACGCAGCAATAAAGTTTTTTTTTCATCATTTTAGAGTTTGACGCCTCTTCTCATGGAATTCGCTCACAGGGAACTGGTTTACTTTTGTGTTACCTTTTGCAAGGGAAATGCTAATTCTAGGTAAGAAGTCGAAAGGGAGAAATATTTGTATTATGTTCTTTTTTGTTCGCTAGTTATGTTAGCAATGTACCTACCTAGATAATTTGCAATCAAATACCGCACTTTAAAGGGATGGATAGGAAACATTTGAATAACAATGCAAACGGCTTGGTATTCACATACATACCTGTTGTTTGTTCAATGGGAACTAGAGATGCTTTGGGAAATTCGGCAAAGAGGGTTCTTAACTTTATCGTTGTGCTAAGAAATGGCAAATTGTTGCTCAACTTGTTGCTCCTTTAATTATTTTGGGAAGAAGCAGGTTTCTCCGTTTTTCTCATTTTTCTGCCTGAGAACAATAACTTGAATGTTGAATTGAGTCGATTTTTTTTTGGATATTCATTCCCACAAAAAAGACTGATAAATGTAATGAACGCATTGCAGAGGATTGCAAACACAACATTAAGTTGCGCTCACTTATAACTTTTGATAAGGATTATCTAAATGAAAGACAATGGTCGCATTCACAAAGCTAGTGGCTACGTAGTCAAGGGATTCTGATTGGCTAAATCTAACTACAAAAGTAGTTGAAATTTCCCCTCCGAGACGTAGTGTAAAATTTTCGGCTACAAAGTTAGTGCACACTTGTTTTGACGTTTCACAATCAGCTGCTCAGTAAGGACACAAGAATTCAAAATGAAATTAATCATTTAGTATTTAAATACAAATAAAAATCACTCATATTATATCTTATATTCGGTTTTATTTTATTTTATTAAAAACAAAACAAACTATTTAAAGTACTGAAAACACAAATGTTTCCTGTATTATATATTTGCATTTGTCATTGATATGACAGTTCCGGATTGACTAGCTTTGTAGTAAAGTTTTGCATTCACAAAGCTAGTTGAATTTTGACTACGTAGCCACTAGCTTTGTGAATGCGACCAATCTTACAGAACACAAACAATATATACATATGTATTTAAAGAAAACGGTCCTAGAGCTTCAAGTATTCATTTGATAATAATAATACATTTTTTAATTGATTAACTGATAATAAAATAACTACTTAGAGTTATACATACATAAGCTATAAATAACATATTTTGTTAAGTTAAGTCTAGCTTTAACACTTCCTCCATAAAAACAAAATTGTATTGAATAAAATTATAATTGGTCGATACCCATTTTCTTTCGAAGCATTTGAAATCGTACTCGTTCAAGTGGTTTTGTCAATAAATCTGCTAAATGGTCAACTCCTGTAATATGCTCCAATCTTAAGTCACGCTCACGAACATAAAAATGGCGAACCTTAATACGCTTCGTTCTTTTGTGAAACTCTTTGTTTTCTTTCCTAGCTTTAAAGAACTTGCACTATCGACAGATAATATTGGTGCCAGGCCTTTTTGTCCTGTAAGTTCTTGCAAAAGACGTTTAAGCCACATTGCTTCCTTGGTCTTCACTTGAAGCCATATATTCTGCTTCCTTTGTTGATAAGGCCACGGTTCGTTGAAGCTGACTCGTCCATGATACAGCACCACCAGCAAATAATGAAATTACTCCAGTAGTTGAACGTCTGGTTTTAAGATCGTGAAGGCTTTACAATATTTAAGAATGTTCGAAAATGTTTAACAAAGCAAGATATACATAATAATTATTTATTATCTTAAAGATAAGCCGGTAGTACCACGGAGATAAGGAAAAATTCTTTTAACGCTATTCCAGTCATCTTTGCTAGGATTTTCCATCTTCCTTGCTACAGAACTTACTGCAAAAACGATGTCTGGTCGAGTTGATGTTACGATTTACATCAAGCTCTCGACAGCTTCACGGTATGGAACTTGTCCTCTTAAATCTTCAAATTTTGAATTTTCTTCCTCCCGACCAGCTGGAGTCAAAACTGGATTACATTCTTCCATTCTGAAACTGTTCCAAAATTCGTTTTGTATATTTTTCTTGGCTTACTTTAATTGAACCATCATTTTCAATTTTTGTCTTCATGCCGAGAAAGTTTTCAAGAGTGTAATTTTGAATTAATTTTTGAGTACAAAAATAAAATTTTGAAGTTCATCTTCGTTCTTTCAAGAACTAGTCCATCGTCAACATAAATCGCTACATAGAGAACATTTTCACTATTACTGCGATAAAATAGACATGTGCTATTTTTCAGTTCAGCTTTCTTCATAAAGGCCAACATCGTTGAACTTGTTAAACGACCTAAAAACGTTAAAGTAGTCCAAAATCGACGGGTCTTTCGAGTGAAGAATGCAGGGAACGATGAGATTCATGAAATTCAACAATTTGACGTCAAAACATCAGAGAAGCCTGAGGGATTTGAAGATGGAACTGGGTGAGTATGCCGATTAAAAGGGATTTTGTATGGTCTTAAACATACCATTGATCCTGTCTCAAAAAATTTCTTTTTCTTGCATTTAAAAATGAACGCCATCAAAGCAGGTCGCTTCATGTTGCTTTCTGTGGATACGTTCTGTGGCCATTCGGCAGCCCAATGTCCGAGTTCTTTGCACTTATTGCATGGAAATTTCATCTCTGAACGTTCCAGCTTACTATTTGCCTTTTCTGGTTGCTTCTGCTTTTTCTTAAAATTTCCTCTTGCAACAAAAGCAGCACCATCACTCTTGATATTTTGCCTCGTTTCTCTTGTTTTGATGGTACATAACTTTTCGGTCAATAAGTTCAGGGTTTGTTTTTCAGCAGGAATCGTATCCCACAAGTCTCTAAAATTGTCAAATTCCTTACCAAGGGTTGACATGATTCTGCCATTTAGAATTCGTTCAGAGAGGGTATTTTCCTTATACTTGGCTAGTTCATCATTGTTCATCTTTTCTTGCTTGGAAGAAACTGTCTATTAACATGTTAAGCCTTTGAATGCTGCTTCTTTCAAAACGAGCGCATAATTTATCCCAAATGTCCTTGGAATGTTCACGTTTTAAGACAAGTTATGCGATCGGCGCGGCGAGCTAAGCGATGCAGCTTTTACATCTTGTTTCAACCAATAGTTTTGTTCTTTCTTTTCTTCCGCTTTTGATGTTGATGTGACTGTAAGACATTTTTTCTCGACGGAAATGATCCCCTTGAGATCATATGCACGAAAAAGCATACCCATTTGCCACTTCCATTTCGCCCAATCGCTAAGACCTTCAATATTGTCTACAGAGACCTTCAAATCATTGGATGCCATTTTCTTCTAATGCAGTTTACACGAGACCTGGTCCCATCACCTGATAAGGACTATCTGAATGAAAGACAATCTTACATTACACAAACAATATACATACATATATTTATTTAAGAAAAACTTTCCTACAGCTTCAAGTATTCATTTAATAATAATAATAATAATAATACATTTTCGAATTGATTAACTTATAATAAAATAACTACTTAGAGTTATACATAAGCTATAAAGTAACATATTTTGTTAAGTGACTTTAACGGCTTTATGCTTAGGCAACATAGCTAATGTAGCTAGATAAAAAAATTTAGAGCTTCTCATTGATTATGCATTATGTACTTTTTTTACATTTTCCAATTGAACTACAATATTAGGAAAACTTGTTTGTTGAACAAAGATTTCGGAGAATTTTCTCAGTCAGCTTGATACACTCCACTTCAACTGAATAGGTACGCACTAAAAAAGCTTTCTACAAGAAAAAATTCAATATTTTTTGATTCAACTGAATAGATACAAAAATTAAAATTGTAGATGGTGCTTCATCTTTACTTTTTATCATTTCGTAAATTAGTTCCTGTATGAATCCTATTGCCTTTTGATATATGTACATAGTTCAACGATATTTCGCAAAACACTAAATTAATTTGTCTTTAAACTGGCGACCGCCATCTTTAACTGTGGGTAGCAACCATCCCTAAAGGTGGCCATAGACGACGAGCATGCTCGCGCAACATGCTCGCCTGCGTTCCTCCACAGACTGCGAACATTGTTCGCGAACATTCATTTCGTTTTGAATCTCCGAGGAGGAAACATCATGTGTGATGAAAAAGCGCAAGTCGTTGCCCTTATGATGATTTACCTTTGCGAAAGGAAAAAAAATCAAGCAAAAAAAGAGAGTGGATGAAGGACTGGCTTTATAAACGAAATATTCGATCGCATGTAAATTTATTAAAAGAGTTGGAGATAAAATCGCCAGTAGTTTTTAAAAATTTTATTCTTATAACTGTCACACACACAATTCCAAATCGCATCTTCACCGCGCAAAATTTGGATGAATTCATCAATGAAATCACGGCTAATTGTCACCATTGTTTTTCTTCCGTGATGTGTACTCTACGAAAATCTGAATAAAAATGAAGTTTTGCTCGCGAACATCGCCACAGACGACGAACATTGAAACCGGCGAACACGATAAAATCGAAATTTTTCGGCAACAGCGAGCCGCTCGCGAACAACCCCACAGACGACGAATTTAGCGCGAGCACGAGCATGTTGCGCGAGCATGTTCATCGTCTGTGGCCACCTTAAGTATATTTTATTATGTTTAGATGAATGCGGCAGTCATCGAAGGGAGTGCAAATTTTGCTCCTGTGTCCAAACTTTTATTATAGGCGCCAAGTGAATAGGCGCGTTATCATGTTGGTAGGCCAAGTTTAATGGTCAAAAAATGTTAGATTATTTAGGAAAATTTCTTTTCAAGACTCCCTGCAGTATTTATTAATATAACGAACTCAACCTTATCTGTTCCATACCAACTGACAGCTTTCAATATAGCGAGACCTCCTTCACAGTTGCGATGAAGCTTTTAACACCTTTTTATTTTCTCAAATCGTGAAAATAAAAAGTTGACCCATCATGGATACCGAAATTATATCGTTTTATCGCCTGAAAAAAGCCCGTGCTACCATTCTTTTTCTAGATTATTTGAGTTTTGAAAAATTAATAGCATAACTTTCCGTTGTTCGTCAAGTAGTGTTTTTTTCTTAAGCTCCATTCGTTTAAACTGGCTCGAATTTGTATAACTCTTAGAACTGTTGAGAGACCTGCGTTTACGCCAATTTTTTGTTTTATTTTTGCCCCCGATGCACACCCTAAGATTGCTCATCTTGAAACTGCTGTTCTTGCAGTTTTTTTTACCTCCCTTTATGTTTTATCTGTACGAATCTTTTTATTTTTAAATAAGAATGAAAACCATTAGGACTTCGCCCAATTTTTTCAGATGCCTCTCTTCCGGCTAGGTCCTGGTCTACCCATTGCTTACAATTTTAGATAAGAAATTGAATTCTACTTAAAACACTAAAATTGTTTATTTAACCTATCCAGTACTTTAAAACGCTCATAAACAACGATTTAATTGTAACTATTCAGTTGATTCAAAAAAACTTCTTATGAAGCATTTTACAAGTGAGCGAAAACAAGACTCGCAATTTTATTTGAAATTTTGTTTTTAACATCTTAAGGGACTAGTTAGCATAGACAGATGTCACAAAACCCCCAATTAAAAAAAAAAAAAAATAACAAGCATTTTGGAAAATATTTGCGTATTCAGTTTAAGCGAAGGACAGAAGAACGTAATGTATGAACGTATGTAAACAGAATTCACTATTTCGTTTCTTCCTTCTTGAATTGTGCGATGGAGAAACGTTCAGAAATCAATTTTATTCTTAGAGTTTTAATAGAAAAATTTAGAAAATTCTATGAAAATGAAATGTTAGGATTTTTTATAAAAACTCAAATATTTAAAGCCTCATCTACATATATGTATGTAAATAATTCACATTTTATTATTCCTTGAACAGTTACGATGGCATTAATAAGCAAAATAGTCAAGAAAAAGCAATAAATTCTTTAAAAAAAATTATTCTAAAAGAAATTGATGCAAAGAAGCTGACAAAACAATAGGACCACTTTAAAGAATGTTGAAAATGTATTAGATGATGTCATAATTATTTATAGCAGAAATTTGAAATTCAATACTATAGCCTTTGCATTGAGTATTTAAAGTATTTTTGCAGATATTGACTTACATAGATATTGCCAAAAGCTTATCTTGCTAGAACATTGATTTTTTTTAATTACTATTTTATTTTGGGTAAATTGTTATGAATTTTCGTATTATATAGCACTCGAAAAGTTGTGAGTAATACTTATCATAATTTAATATAAATTATAGTAGACTATAATGGCAGGTCAGGTTACTAGATCAACTTCATGAGATATTATGGCGTTCTCCGACTTTTGGCGCATTAGGCTTTACGGCCTTACAATGCTTTAATTGTAAAACATTAAATATTGTTTTAAAATAAGAAGATTCTCTAAATAGTTTGCCATATCAATACTAGTTCATACTCCCTTTTCAAAAAATTATGAACCTACATAGATCATAATAATGAAAACACCTTCCACACCAACATACATACATATATGTACTTCAAAATTAGTTAGTATGCACCGACCACCGGGTATATTCTCAAGGATACTCTCATATTTAGATTAAATATGTAATAGGTTTTCATAAAATACCATTATACCCAGGGGCGGACGCAGGTAGGGGTTTTGGGGGTTAAAACCCCCTCCGAAATATCAGAATGTGCAGTAATCAAATATCCATTATTGTCCAAAAAAAAGAAAAACAGAAATGGTACAAATTTAATTTCCAACTCAAATTCTAAAACAAAAAATTTTAATAAATTTGCTACGGTGATAGAAATTGTGCACAAAACACAAACACGCTAAATTAGAACAATAAATTTCTGTATTTTTTGGTAAAGAAAGACAAATATTTGTCTTGTTTTCATTCATACTAACAATTAAAATGTTTAGTATTTTTATTTTCAAACACTAAGGTAGAAGATGAAGGGTTTTTAACTTTTTGTATAAAGCTAAATATTATTATTAACACAGAGATGCTCCCTTTCGCCATGTTTCTTATGGCTAAAAATGAAAAATTGAAAACAGAAAATGACGATCTCACGGCCACTTATGACGTATGTATTTAAATGTCAAACCACCGAAAAATTGTTCGGTTCATTTATGTTACTTTTAACTGTAAATTAAAAAAAAAAATGTTTAACTTAACTTTTTTCACTTCTTGAATTGTGACACAAGAATATTTTAAAACAAAAACAGCAACCCAGTTTGCCTTTGTCGCATTTTTTCCCTATTTTTCAAGAACAAGAATCAAACTAATAATGAAAGTTACGTGATGTCACCTTAATTCAATATTTTTAAACATTTGAATGCGTTTCTGCATTTAAACATACCTTAATGTAAGACACAAAACAATATGGGGCATATTCATAGTCATATTTTAAACCCGAGTGTATTTGAACTGGAGTCTAAATTTAACATATACATACATATGTAGGTTAAGCTAGCCATAGACGGTGAACATGTTGGTGTGATTTGTTGGGCAGCGCTTGTTTATAAACTTCATGTTTATAAACTTCATTTTTTGTGTGACTGTCATGAAGTCAAGATGTGCGATAGAAGTGCGGATGATGCAATAGCATGTTTGATAACGACATGTTAACTCATTGAAAATAACAACACAAATGACGAATTGTTGTCGCACAACGCCATACACGACGAACATGTTGATAAACTTCAAAACGTGTTGTAAACTTGCCCATACACAGCCAACATGTTAGCCACAACTTCACGGTTTATAAAATATTTCATAAACCGTCGATTTGTTGGCCAACATGCCCATACACGAATGATTTTCAGCCCAACACCAACAAATCACAACAACATGTTCATCGTCTATGGCTAGCTTTAGACACAGCTGCTATTCATAAAGAATTTTCCAGCTCTGTTTAGTTAGAAACAGGTTTAAGGCATATATTCTACTACAATTTTGAAAAATTTCACTTTAACCTATACAAAATAGCTTGTAGAGGGTAACAAAATAAATTGCGTTAGCTGGAGAGCCAAAATCTTTGAAACCCTTTAAACTATTTTGTTTGCTCTTTGTTGAGAAATTTTAGAAGATCAATTATAAACTTGACAATTTTTTTATCGAATCGATACCTTTCACACGAATGGTCTTCATCTATTTCAAAGGGGTCCCATCGGGTTAAGTAGAGCTTTCGTTTTTTGTTAGTTGGTAGCATTCCAACATCCAGAAAAATATCAAAATATTGATATATATATGCTTAAGTCTTTTGACGTTTTAATTTTTGTTTTTAAATGTTTAAATACAATATTTCGTAACTTAATTTTTTCAATCAGTTTGTTTATTTTTGACGTTTAATAGATTTAGAAACAGCTTAAACATAGGTTCCGTCGTGTTTATTTTTAGACTCCAGACTATCGTTTTAAAATGGGTTTAAATTGTCTATGAATAACATAAACTGTAGTTTAATTTAGCAAAGACAAAATCAGAACTTATCAATGAACTATGAATATGACCCTATGTCTTCGGTCTAAAGTTTCGGAGCGCATTCAAAGTCATTACTTCTAGTATTTTCATGGTGAGAACAAAAGAGAACTGTGAAAATAGAAAAATCTCACCTCATCACGGCAACTAGAAAAAAAGGCATACAAACTTATACTATACTTATACATGCATAATGCATATAAAAATTAAGTTTTAACTTTGAAGTCAGAGTCAAACTGTTTTGCCAATCGTGAAAGCAAGTCATATATGTGTATATGTATATGTAATTTTTATTAATACATGTTTCTTAGTACCTATATAAAATAGTGTCAAAAAAGAAAAAAAAAAAACACTTGACATTTAAAATAAAAAAATAATATAATATATATTTTTTGAACCCCCCCCCCCCCCGAAATTTTGTTCTGCGTTCGCCCCTGATTATACCAGTCCCAGTACTTGTGGTACAGAGAGGAACGCGCTGAGAACCAACTAAGTATTGGAATCTTCATTGATGTTCTTTTGATATGACTACCAAGTACCAAGTACCTATACTTGGGTTCATAATTTTGTAAAAAAAAAATTAAGAACCAGTACCTATTGATTTGCGAAATTATGAAGGAAATATGTATAACAAAATGTATTTTTAATGATTAACAATTGTGACACTGTTGTGGCAGAAAAACTAAAAGAAGCGTCTGAGAGTTCGTGAAGTTGATCCATTACCTTGACCTTCCTTCTGTCTTAATTAATATTAAGAATAAATTGTTTTCTCTTCATTACTTTAATTATAATTATATTCGTATCAGCTCAAGGAATACAAACATTTAAATTATTTTTATATAAGACTTTAAATATTTGAGTTTGAGTTTAATAAAAAGTCTTAACACATTAAATGTTTACTGTTTTCTCCTCCTAATCGTCTATACAGCTTCTGCAAAGGTTATTTGACAATACGCCTAGCCGTGGCGTGCTTTCCTATTAGACAGTGTCCGGCTACGACACCAATTATCGAGCTTATATTCAATCTGCTTAGACATATGAGGCACCTTGAGCGCTTTAAATCTAGGATAGATGTTCACCAGCCACCAGAAAATCGTGATGTTATTCCAACTGATGTTTTTCTTTAAAGCGTCTTGTTTTAGCAAAATCCTACAGGTAGCGATTGGAATGCCAGCATAAGCCAAATGTGGTTCATCTGCTTTAAAATTGAAATGCCTATATGGTCCGGCAACCAACGAAGGTGAAGTGACATCTCCATTAGAGATAATCGAAAGTAATTGATTTAATGGCGGCCTGGCTATGTGAGAAAATCTGGATATCATAATGCTGCTCCCACGTTTTCTTTAAGCCAAAAAGACAAACTTTCATCCGTTTTTTTGGAATTTTAGAACAATAATCGATTTTCTGCAAAACTGAAGATCAATAAAAGGTAAAAGTTTTTTTTGGACTTTCAAGACTGATTATTTTGATTAACTTAAAAATGCAGTTATCCGAAGAAAATATATAGACATTACAAAAAAAACCATTCATGTCCAACTGATTCCATTTGATATAGTGGATTTTCTTTCAAAGTTGTTTTTTTTTTCAAACATCTAGTGTATACATTAAAGCAACTTTTTAATTTTTGATCGGCCGAAAACACAACCCTGTTTTGTCAAAATTTTTTGATATTTTCTTTTGAGAAATTTAAAACATTAATATTTGGAAATAATCCAAGAAATTATATTTGAACTGTACAAGTTATAAAGATTGCCAATGAAGACCTGAAAAAAAAGTACGGTTGGAAAAAAGTAGTGAAAGTGTTCACTGCTGTCTTAAACACAGTAATAAATGGCTGCAGGCGTCAATTTCAAAGTTCCTGAATCGGCAGGGTCAAAAATGAGATTAGCTCTTAATGAATATATCAACGAGAAATTAATCTCAATATCATCGACCGATCCAAAAGGTCGCGAGGGATATATAAAACTATCAAGTACTTTATCTACCCGTTTTCCTCTATAAACGTGATCAACGGAATCAGTGCAGAGATCAGGCAGAGAATTACTCTTGCCAATCGCCGTTTCTTTGGGATCAGAAGACAGTAAGCCCTATCACATAGAACCAAGAAAATAATATTATCCCAGACCCTAATAATCCCACTCTTGCTGTTTTTGGCAGAGGCATGGGCTCTAAAAGATTCAGGTATAAATTTGTTTGGATGCTTTGAGAGAAAATGTGTATTGAAGGGGTGTGATGGAGGAAAAAAAACTGAACTACTAGTTTAAGGGACTGTGAAGAGACGACAAAAAATCTGAAAATACAGTGGCTGAGATGGAGGGACACGTCGTCGAACGCATGGACTGGACATCGACACTCCACCCCGAAGAGTGCTCGTATTAAGCCCTGGTGGTGCCCCCAACAGAGGAAAGAAACGCAATAGGGTGCGTACACAAGTGAGGGCAACTAGGAGTACGACGAGGTACTTGCTGTGCGTTTATCGAAACAGCTAGCTAGGACTGATCTGGCTGGAGAGCCTTGTTGGTTGAAGCCTTAGTCCACCCTAGATTGTAAGAGCCATCAAAAGTAATTTGAGTAATTATTTAAGGTTGATGAGTTCGGCTAAGCGGGTAGACATTTCAACAACACAAAACTTTTCAATAGTCGTTAATAAACATTTTAATACTTCACGAAAGTTTAGGTTTCCCTGACTTACATTTTTTTAAAACAATATTTCTTTCATATAAATAAAAGTTATTAATGAGGAAACAATTTTTATTAAAAATGATTGTTCAATTATGAGACTTTTTAATCAGTGCTTAGTGTGTAAAGACGTGCGCGGATAAAATCGATCTTGTGAAAATTTGTCTATTCAAATAAAAACAACCCCTAAATATTAAAACCAAAGTGTTACTCTCATGGGTAAACGAGAGAACCTGAAAGCAGCCAAGGAACAACTTCTCAACACCATCGAGAGGGAAGTTGCTGTGCTGCGGAATAAATATGGGCCCGAGGTGTCGACCGACTTCGCCTCCAGGCTCGGATACGAAGTTGACATCATGCTGCAACGTTTTGAACCAGTTGAAGAATTTTCAACGTAAGACGATGCCATGGAACCAACCAACGAAGATTCTCCTGAGGGTACCGAGGCATGCACTGTCAACGCGTCTCAAAAGAGGAGGAAGCTTTCGGAGGAGGAAACAACCGCTTTCCAACAGAATACACCCAAGGCTCACCAACAACAACATCATCATCAACAACAACAACAACCCTGCAACCCTCCCAAGAGGAAATTGCCTGCTAAGGCCAAGGAGCTCAAAGTGGAACCACCAACACCGGCATCCAGTCCTGCCCCAGTCAACGATGCAGACTTCACTACCGTCACAGGACGCAAGCAGCTTGCCCTTAACTGCTACCACTTTAATGTCGCCTCCATGTTCAGGGACTTTAAACTGAACGGAGTGCAGGTTAAATAAGGAGTCGTTAACATTAACAAAACCGAGTCCATCATATCAACGAAATCTAAAGCCGACTACGGCATCGTTAGGAACTACCTGCGGGAAAAGAAGGTCCAGAACTATACCTACACCGCCAAGGAGGATAGGAAAAACATCCTGTTTGTGAAAAAGCTCCACAACTCCCATCAGCCAGAAGAAATTGTGAAGGAACTTAACGCTCAAGGCTTCAAGGCCACGAAAGCGTCACTGTTCTTTTCAAACAAAAACAAAACGGCAAACTTAACGCGTTTGTCATTAAATTTTACAAGGAGACCGACCTTGTTGCCGTCAGACACAGCAAGACCCTTTTTAATGAATCTATTAAATGGGACAAACTACGCCCCAACGCCCTTTAGGTTAGGTTAGGTTATAGTGGCTGTCCAAGATGGAAACGGACACACTTAGGCCAGTTTAATGGCCCATTGTGATACCACATGAATCTTGAGGTTTTCTTCCTAAGCTCAATGGAACCAGTTTGAGTCTCTTGCGAAACGTGAGAGGCTGATTATGCCGATATGATTTAGATCGTTTAGATCGTTAAAGAAGAATTCTCCTAGGTAATTCTTGCGTTTTCGAGCCATAGCAGGGCATGTGCAGAGAAGATGAAGAACTGTTTCTTCCTCTTCCTCGTCCATACAGCTTCTGCAGAAATCATTTGAGAATACGCCTAATCTCGTGGCGTGCTTTCCTATTAGACAGTGTCCGGTTATGAAACCTATTATCGAGCTTATATGCGATCTGCTTAGAGATAGCAAGCACCTTGAACGTTTTAAATCCAGTGTTGGCCAGATATTTTTTGTCACTTGACACTTGGTGATGTTGTTCCACCTGGTGCCTGCCCTCCTCACAGCGTCTTGCATTAGCAACAGTTTACAAGTAGCGATTGGTATGCCAGTACGTGCCAAACGTGGTAGGATTGGCTGTACTGTACCGTTCCTGGCGAGCTCATCTGCCTTACAGTTACCTGGAATGTCTCTATGGCCCGGCACCCAGCAAAGGTGAATATTAAACTGTTGTGCCATCTGCATTAGAGATGATCGACAGTTCTGGACTGTTATAGAGTTTGTAGAGACAGAATCCAGAGATTTGATAGCGGCCTGACTATCTGAGAAAATACGGATATCAGATGTTGATATCACGTTTTCTTTAAGCCAGGACAAGACTTCTTTTATCGCCAAAAGTTCCGCCTGGAACACGTTACAGTGATTGGGAAGGCGGAATGAGAGACTTAATTTCAGTCGTTCAGAGTACACACCTCCACCAACCCCTTCTTTTGTTTTTGACCCATCTGTATAGAAATGGATTGACTCATCTTCCAAGAATGTCCTATCCTCCCAAAAAGATCTGGGAGGTATAGAAATCTGGAAATTTCTGTCGAATTGCAGTTGGGGGATGGTGTAGTCTGTGTGCTTTGGAATTGATTCTAAATAACTAAGAATTACGGAGTGGCCAATGTTGTTGTTAGTCCACTGCGACGAAGCTTTGAGGCGAATAGCAGAGCTTGCAGCTATTTGTTTGCTAAAAATGCCAAAAGGTGTTAGGTAGAGTAAGGTGTCAAGTGCCGCAGATGGGGTCGTGCGAAGCGATCCGCTTATACATAGAAAGCTGAACGTTGGACTTTATTTAATTTATCTCGGTTTATACCTTTTTCTAAAGCAGTCCACCATACTGCCACACCGTACATTAAAATCGGTCTGATTACCGATGTGTATAGCCAATGCGTGATTCTGGGTTGTAAGCCCCATTTATTAACGATGGCTTTTTTTTAAGAAAAGAGAGCTACAGTAGCTTTTTTTACTCTTTCCTCTACGTTGGGTTTCCAATTTATTTTTTTATCTAAGACAAGACCCAGGTATTTAGCCTCGTCTGAGAATTTTAATTGGATTCCTTTAATATGGGGAGGGTTGACAAATGGAATTTTGTATCTCCTCGAAAATAAGACCAAATCGGTTTTGTGTGGGTTAACACCCAGTCCACACCGATCAGCCCAAAGTAATAGTCTATCTAAGGCATTTTGTAAGAGTTCTTTTAACGTGTTAAGATGCTTTCCTGAAACTGCTATAGCAACGTCGTCCGCATAGGCTATCACTCTGAAACCCTCCGCATCCAGACTAGTTAGGATTTCATTCACCACTAGGTTCCAGAGGAGAGGGGATAGAACACCACCTTGCGGTGTCCCTCTACTAACGAATCGTCTGCCAGAAGAGTTGTCCAGTTTTGAGTTAATTATTCTGCTAGTAAGCATTAAATGAATTAACTCCCGAAGCGAACTCTCTACATTTAGAGATGTTAGTGCAGATGTGATTGCAGATGTGTCCACGTTGTTAAAGGCACCTTCGATGTCAAGGAAAGCAACCATAGTGAACTCTTTATGATGGAGGGAATATTCGACAGTGCGTACTAAGGTGTGTAACGCTGTTTCCACCGATTTACCTTTACAGAAGGCATGTTGAGACGAAGACAGAAGTCTTGTATCAATACTTGCCCTTAAATGGATATCAATCAATCTTTCCAAGGTCTTAAGAAGGAATGATGATAGACTTATAGGTCGTAGATCTTTAGGATTGACTTGCGAGCATTTACCTGCCAGGGTATAAAAACAACTTTAACTTTTCGCCATGCCGAGGGAACATGGACCAAGTAAAGACAGCTGGTAAAAATTGCCTCAAGGATTGGTGCAATTATGTCAGAAGTCTTTTGTAGCTCGGCTGGTATTATTCCATCTGGTCCTGCAGATTTAAATGCTTTGAAGCTGTTGAGAGCCCATTGTAACTTGTCCCTTGTGATCAGACCTTGTGGATATGTTGTATTGGGACTAGAACGTATATAACCGTTGCAAGTCTCGGTGAGAGAACTTTGAGGAAAATGAGTATCCAGTAGTAAGTTCAGCGATTCATTACTTAAATTTGTCCAGGAGCCGTCTGCATTTTTCAAGCAGCTTGGCATCGCTGGATTAGTTGAAAGAATTTTCCGTAACCTAGAGGCTTCAGAAGTTTCTTCTATCGTGCCACAGAAGGATCGCCAAGAAGATCGTTTAGATTTCCTTAGTGCCTTCTTGTAAATTCTTAAGGATTCTTTGTAAGAATCCCAGTGAGAGGCTAGTCTTGCGGCTTTGGCTCGGTTGAAAAGTTTCCTGCATTCTTTCCTGAGCGAGTCAAGCTCTGAGGCCCACCATTGTGGTTTCTTCTTTCCTCTTATGTGTATAAGTGGACAAGCAATTTCTAGTGATCTGTTCATAGCTGAGGTAAGGTCATTGACTTTGTTGTCAAGTTCATTAGCGTAAGAGGAAGGACAACATAGTCCAGGTTTTAGTAAACTCTGTAATGAGTTCCTGTATGAAACCCAATCAGTTTTCCGATAATTTCGAAAAGTCAATGGACTTGGGTTATCATCCACAACTGGATATATCTATGATCAGAGAACGAGTGTTCTTTGGATACTTTCCAGTCCAAGATCAGGTGGTGTATAGTATCTGAGACAAGAGTTATGTCTAAGACTTCTTGTCGAGTTTTAGTTATGAAGGTTGGTTCATTTCCAACATTACTTACTAAGAGGTTAGTACCAAAAATATAATCAAAAAAAGACTCACCTCTGTCGTTGATATTGGTACTTCCCCATACCGTATGATGAGCGTTAACATCGCTCCCAATAATTAGGCGGATCCTTTGCCTTTCCGCTTCAGCGACGATTTTCTCCAGGGTTTTTCCAGGGAGAGGGCCAAGGTGGTCATGGCCAAGATACGCCGACACTAGCCAGAAACTTCCTTTGGTTGTTTCCAGCCTAGCTACGGTGGTATCTTTGTCACTGAAATGATGGAGTAAAAATACATTAATGCTACGTTTCACTAGTATGCAAGATCTAGGTTCACCTTTATCTGTCACACACAGTGTGTAGTACCCAGGAGTCCTGAGTCCTCGAACAACGGATCTCACAATCCGTGGCTCTTGGATCAGGACAATGTCTTCCCCGTTTCTTGCCAGCCGGAGAAGAAGTGAGGCCGAGGCCTTTACGGAGTGCTGGAGATTAATCTGTACTAACTGCAGCATTTTGGCTACAATTAGGCAGATCAACCACCACCACGGGTTTGTTCTGATCCTCTGAGTCTGAGGATGAACCCAAGAGTTCGTCCTCGCTCAAAAGGATCATGTTGAGGTCATCCTCAGTCTCCATTGAGGATGGACTGTCTACGACTTTTGTAGAGGGTGGAGTCGCTATTGGAGAGGGCATGGTTGCATCGTCACCCTCTGTTAAGAGAGAAGACGATGTCCCAGGCCCACCAACCGCTAGTTCACCTTCGGTTGTTTTTGGAGGCCCGCTTTCCGCGTTAACCGCGTTTTATAAACTCGAATTTTAATGGTTTCGAAGCCATAGTTTATCGAGCCCTCGTTTAAGGCTAGAGGAGCCAAATATTCCTTATTGAGTACCAAAATGGCGCTCCTATAAAGAATCTTCACCTCCTCTAGCTTGGCTATCTTCCAGTTATAAGTCGGAAGGGACGGGTTACAAACTCTGATCATCTCGAGAATGTCCTCGATACCAGCAGGTTCCATTGGGATCCAAATGCGGGCTCTAGGTCTGCTAGGAATGTCTTCCTTAGCGACAACCTCGAGCTTCGCACCTGGCCAAACTTCACCTAACCGGTTATAAGTCACAAGACCTCTGATCGCCACAAACCATGAGTTTGACATGGCCTTGATGCCAACCCCCATCGCTTATGGAAGGAAGTGGTCCTGGAAGCTCCCTTAAAATGCTTAAAAAGCCACCCGAGAGCTTAACCTTGACCAACTGCTACGATCAGCCGATATTGTTTCATCATCATCGCTCCTGTCAATGACCGCAACCACGACTTTGCCCTTCGCGACGTTACTGAAACTGGCTTTCTTGATGGGATTGAGGGGAGTGCTGGTGTTGTGCACCCGAGGCCGTTTTGGTGTCGGTACGGCCCCCTCAAAAGACCATTCCCGTTTAGACGTAGAGTCCTTACTGGTCTTTGTTGTAGCAAGTATGCTTTTAGCCCATTCGACGCTAGCGGTGTCCTTTCAGCCCCCATGATGCACCAGAGGCCTTTAGGATTTTTGCCGCTTGCCGCCTTTGTCTATATTGGCTTTTTGAGAGTTTCCCCTTTCTCTCATTAGTAGTGGTAGGGCCATTTTTAACAACCCTGCCACTACTGAAATTAGGTATCGCTACCTTCATATCCTCGTTGCTACCAACTGCAGAGGAGGGTCCATGGTTAGCCACTACTCCCTTCTCTGTGTTGGCCGCAAGAGATACGGCAACAGGCTTTGACGCCAAACTGCCGCCCGGTCCTGAAGAGATACCGGTCTCACCATCCTTTACATTTTTGTTTTTTGTTTTGTTCATCTTAATCCCACGAGTTGCGAAGAAAAGAAGTCCGTCTGCACAGAGATTCGCATGTACAGATAAGGCTAGTTAATCCGGAGGTCGCCAGGTATCCGGATACTCCGTTAGAGACTGGGCTATTTTTGAATTGGGCCCCCAGCCAGGCTGATCATCGGCACGGGTCGTTTAACACCTTGGATCCAGCCCAATAAAGATGAGAGGTGGTAGGGAAGGAAGAGATAGGGTGAGGAATCAGTTGATGTTAATTCATCATTCTGATATGTGAGGAAAAGATTGGGATTCGGTAACAGCAATTCAGCTAATTTACCTAGAGTGAGAAGGAGCATAGGAGATAGGAGCGCTGTTTAGCTTTTTCGCCATTACAACGTGGGAGGTGGGATGGGAGTTGGTGACATAAACGTAGGCTGGTATACCTTGTTTATGTGGGAGTGGATGATGATTCTGGGAAGGTAGAGGGATAAGAACGTCCTTTAGTTTCAGGACTCATCTGGAGAAAATTCTCGAGAATCATTGGCCTTACTCAGCTTCTACAACTCGACAAGTTCGACGTTCAGAGTAGAAGCCCAACGCCCTTACTCAATGCCGAAAATGTCAGTCGTTTGGATATGTGAAAACCAACTGCGAGATGCTCCCTCGCTGTGTCAAATGCAGTGAAACCCACGAACAAGGGCAGTGCAAGAGAACGGACCCATCCATTGGAAAGCCGTACTGCGTCCTTTGCAAGGAAGAGGGACACCCAGCAAACTACGAGGGATGTCCAGTCCGTAAATGAATCCTGGCCGCTAAGAGGGAAAAAGAACGGAACAGGATCGCCACCAAACAACAGGCAGCTACTAAAGCCTCAACCAACGCCAACTTCCCTGCAACATCGGTAATAAGACCTGGTAAGTCATTTTCCGATATAATTAAAAATAATAGTTCTATTTCTAATACAACCACTAAGAAACCCCCCCCCCCCCCCCCCCTAAAATCATTCCTACCCCTGCTGCTCGTCCTGAGCCCCAACCCAACGCCATTCAACCGAAAGGTTTAAAAACAACCCCGATCTCATTCCTCGAAGACGCTCAGAAATTCTTTGGATGTGATTTTATCACACTTCTCTCGAAAATCAATGATTTTCTGCCTCTGTACGAAGCAAGCCCTAACGAGACCAGCAAGAAACTCATGTTTTTTGACTTCTGCATTAAAATATGTACAAAACCATAAACCAACTCAATGTTATTTCATATAACATTAGATCTCTCATCTCACATCCTAAACGGATAGCCTTTGAGAAATTCCTTGAGAAAAACAAACCCGACGCGCGCCGCCGCGCTGTATTGCTCTCCGAGACTAGATTTGCCTCAAGGCATCGGCCATTCTTCGAAAAATATTCTCTATTTCAAATGAATAAAGATACTTCGACTAAAATTGGCACTGCCATTTTAGTTAACTTATCCTTTCATTGCCGTAAAGTCACTCTTCCCGGTTTAAAAACCTTCGAAACCTTGGACAACAATGACAACATTCTCCTTGTGTCTTTTTACAACAGATGTAACGTATCCCAAACGGACATTAAGCATGACCTCAATCTACTTAACACATTCTGCCAAAACCATTCTAAATTTATAATCGGCGGCGATTTTAATGCCCGCCACCAATTATGGTTCGATTCTCAAAATAACAGTCAAGGAGCAGCTATTTCAGAGTGGCTCACCTCTAACTCCCACACTCATTTCTTTGAGATAATATCTCAACCAACTCCAACATTCCCTCGTACGCCTTCGAATCTCGATTTTTTCATTTGTTCACCCAACATCATTTGTAGGATTCCCTCATTTGAGAATTTCGCTTGCACAACTATTGTTTCAGACTCTGATCATCTAGCTGTCAAGCTTATTATCCGTCCCATGTCCGAAATTAATATACTAGCTACCGCAGCTCCAGATTTTATTAATCTCAACAGAATTAACTGGGATATTTTCCAAGGTTCCTTAACGGATAAATTGAAAAACCAATGTAGTAAAATACTACCTTACCGATATGTATTATTATGTATTGTTGACTAGCGTTTGCAGCTATGGCAACACTGCTTAAAATTCAATTTTGCTCGCAGAGGATAGCGAAGAACGACAGAGTGAGGAACACTTAATAAACTTTACTATTGAATTGAAAATATAAAATAAAGTATTTTTAAATATAACTAGTGAACTTAAAACTAAATACAATTGTTATTTCATGGATAAAATTTACCATGCTTGTTTTTATTATTAAATATCTATTTATTGGGTGTTATACATGAGGCGTTAAATCTGTGAACTCTTGTTCTTGTACACCACATGGCGACCGTGAAAAAAAAAGAGGTTGGAGAACACGTTTTCTAATTTTTTTTTGATTTAAAAAAAAATTATTATTAAAGTAAGTGAATAATACACACTTTTAATTTTTGGCGCTTCTGGCCGTGTATTTGAAATTCTTTTCGTTTCATATGACGAATAAAAAAAAAATTACTTGGGATCACCTTCATGAAACATATTATTAATTGGCAAAGGCGCCACATCGATAACAAATCAGAACATACAAAAAAAATTCGTGCATCAACGTCACACCAGATCACACGATAAAATCGACTATATATATTTACATACATTCTTTGGTATGTACATGCAGTTCCAGCACTTCCATAAAAGTCCATCAGTAATACTACATATCAACATGAGTATATACAATACTATATACTAAATAACAGCAATCATATTAACAAAACAAAAAAACAAATTTTTTGCAACTATACTCATGCTGACAAAAAAAAAAACATCAATAATCTACATATACATATATTGTTTAATTACTAACGATTACTAACTAAACTAAAATTATTCTAATTTTATATTATATTAATTTAATAATGTTTTATAAACAAATTCTTAATTATTTTTCCATTACTTCCGATTATAATACCATTTATTGAATGTAATGCTTTGATTTACTGTAGGCAACTAGCAATTTTTTTATATTCCATTTTTTTTGCATTTTACCTATTTTCGTTAATTCCGTTGCTTTCATTCCGTATTTCGTGACATTAACTCAAGTTCGTGATATTTACTCAATGTGCGACCAAGAAATTAAACTCAAAAACTATTTCTATAAACTGAGTGTTTTTGTTGTTAAGGTAAAAAGAGAGAACGTATACTCATCAAACGAATTATCAAAAGCAAACACAGTAAAAAATTTAAAAACACTATTTGATTCTTATATTAAATATTTTGATGATCATTTTGAAACATTTCCACAATATAAACAAAAACTTTACAAAAGACAAAAGGATTTAGCGGTAAAAAAATGCAAATCTTGTGTTGAATTCTTAGGATTTGAATATGCTACAGACTTTCAATTTGCTTTGGAATTGTGTGAAGACAAAGACAGCTTAGATTCAGATTCAGATTCCGATTACGATTTAAATAGAAGTAAATTTGTTTTGAACTTGGATGAAGTTGTGAAAGATACTCTCTTCAATCCAAAAGTTGAATTGGAAATAGAGAGCTATTTAGAAAAACAATTAAAAATGGCAGCATTTGATTTGAAATTAGCTAACTCATTAATACCAGACTTTGATGGAAATCCCAAAAACGTTACTGATTTCCTAGACAAATGTGAATTTTACAATGATACACTTAATAATACTTCGAAAGAAACTTTGTTGCAATTCCTTTTGAAGGTTAAGTTGTTGCAAAATGTAAAATGTAAATTTAAAACGGAAGTTGTACCAACGAATTTTGAGTCTTTTAAAAAATCTATAAAAGATAGGTTCAGTGACAAAACAACTAAAGAAGAGAAAATAAATCAAATGGAAAAATTAAAACAAGAAAATTCGGTAGCAAGTTTTGCAACTGAAATTGAAAACTTAAGTGCCGAGTTGATTGAACTTAAAATGCAAAGTAAGGACGAAATTGCTCGTCCTATAATAAGATCCGAAGTAGACGAAATGGCTATACGAATTTTTTCAAGGGGTTTAGAAAGAGTTGAAATTAGACAGGCGTTAATTTATAAAGAACCTAAAAGTTTAAGCGAAGCCATCAAATTTGCGCTCGAAGCAGACTCAAAATTTTGTCGTATTCAGGAAACTAATATTAACACATTACGATTACAAAATTCAGAAAACGATAGTGAAGATAATCAATATTGTTATTACATTAGAAATTCAAGGAATCCCAGAAATAACTCATTTACCCAATTTAGAAATAATAACATGCAAAACAGAAATCAAAATTCAAACAATAGGTATTTCGACAATAATCAGAATAACTCGTATTATAATACAAATATATCACCCATGAATAGAAATTTTAACAGAAATTATAACAATTACAGAAATTATGACAATAGAAACCAAGGAAATTATAGACAAAATCAAAACCAACAAAACAGTAGAACGTTTTTTAACCAAAGCAGGAATAATAACGTCAATAGCCAAAATCGTTACAATAACCAAAGTAATAACCGGAATAATAGCGAAACCCAAAATCAGGGAAACTTCAACCGCCCTCAACAGGGTCGCCAGGTCGTGGCTCAGTTGAGGGATTGTCAAAACTAAATATTTATTCAGTTAATGCTCTTTCAGGATCAGATTTTGTTAAAGTAAGAGTCAAAATGACAAATAATAAATGGTGTTATTTGATGATAGATAATGGAGCCTCGATTTCAATTTTCTCTTCTAAGAAAATCGATCTAAATCAGAAAGTAATTTTAAGTGAGAATTGTGTTATAAAAGGTATCACTCAAGGAAAAATAGTGACTATAGGAAAAACTTTTACAAAACTTACTTTTGAAAACGAATTTTCTCTTATACATGAATTCCAAATAGTTCCGAAAGATTTTCCCTTAGAAGTAGATGGCATTTTGGGAAGGGATTTCTTAAAAAAGCTGAAAGCAACAATTAATTATTCAACTTATCTATTAGAATTTAAATCTGACTCGGATGATTTAATTTCTGTTCCACTTTGCGATAAAATCGATGACCTAATATATGTACCAGGTAGATCAGAAGTAATTAGACGTTTAAATGTTGAATATAAAGAACCCAGTTTAATACTGTCTGAAGAAATCGAACCTGGAATTTTTATTTCAAATTCCATTGTACATAATACACCATATTTAAAAATAATAAATACAAATATAGAAGACAAAAAAATTAAAAATTTTATCCCCAAAAGTTTACCGTTGGCAGAATACTATGTTCTTGATCCGTCCAAAAGAGAATTTAGCATTTTTAACCTTAATTTTTCGAGTGAAATTCAAGAGCAATCAGAAGTAGAAACTATTTCACGATTAGATAAAATTAAACAATCTCTCAATTTAAGTTCAGTTCCCAATTATGGAAAAGATTCAATTCAAAATATTTGCTTTAAATTTGAAGACATATTTTATTTGAAAGATGACTACTTAACTACAAATACATTTTACAAACAGAAAATAAATCTCACTGATGATATACCAGTTTATACAAAAAACTATAGAATACCGCAAGCACATAAAAACGAAATTGAGAGACAGGTAGAAGATTTGCTGAAAAATGATATAGTTGAGCATTCTTTTTCTCCATATAATTCACCTTTGTTGTTAGTACCGAAGAAAAATAGTTCTGATATTAAAGGCTGGAGAGTAGTTGTTGATTTTAGAAATATTAACAAGAAGGTTATTTCAGATACTTTTCCTCTCCCCAGAATTGACGAAATACTCGATCAATTAGGAAGAGCGAAATATTTTTCAATCTTGGACCTTTATTCGGGATTTCACCAAATTGAAATCAACCCTGATTCAAGAGAGTACACAGGTTTTTCTACGAGTTCTGGTCACTATCAATTTAAAAGATTACCATTCGGTCTGAAAATCTCACCTAACAGTTTTCAACGTATGATGACTATAGTATTATCAGGTCTCTCTCCCGAATCCTGTTTTCTTTACGTAGATGACGTGGTTGTTTTTGGTTGCTCGCTCAGTCATCATAATAAGAATCTTATTAAAGTGTTTGAGGCTTTAAGAAAGCATAATTTAAAACTCAACCCAAGTAAATGTCAATTTCTTCAAACCAACGTTACTTATTTAGGACACCAAATTTCCGATAAAGGCATCCTTCCAGACCCTTCAAAATACTCTGTCATACAAAATTACCCTGTTCCTAAAAATTCAGACGAAATACGGCGTTTCGTGGCATTTTGTAATTACTATCGTAGATTTGTTCCCAGTTTTGCAAGAATTGCACATCCTCTAAATAAATTATTAAAAAAGGATGTTGAATTTGAGTGGACACAAGAATGTCAAACAGCTTTCGAAACATTAAAAAAGAAATTAATGCAACCCCCAATCTTACAATACCCAGATTTCTCGCAAGAATTTAAGTTAACTACAGACGCTTCCGATATAGCCTGTGGAGCAGTTTTATCCCAGGTTAAAGCTGGCCATGATCTTCCTATTTGTTATGCGTCAAAAACTTTCCAAAAGAGTGAAAAGCATAAACATCCCTCATTAAAAGAATGTATTGCAATACATTGGGCGGTGGAGTATTTTAAGCCATATTTATTGGGTCGAAGATTTAAAATATTTACAGATCATAGGCCACTTACTTATTTATTTGGAATGAAAAATCCCACATCGAAATTGACAAGAATGCGACTTGACCTTGAAATGTATGATTTCACAATTGAATACGTCAAAGGGAAGCACAACGTATGTGCCGATGCACTTTCAAGAGTACCAGTAGATAGCGACGATTTAAAACAATTGTGTATCAACGCAATGACAACTCGAAGTATGACGAAACAAAATGTTCCTAGTTATCATCAAAACTCGGATACCCATACCAATATTATTGCTGACCTTAATGTATACTCAACCTTGAACGAAAGCGAAGTAAAGACGTTTCATGAAATTAATTTCATTATTCAACCAAACTGGGAAAAGGAATTTCAAACCATTACGTATAACCAGAAAATGAAATCAGTCTCCTTGAATATATTTTTAAAATCAAATCTTTTAGAAGATACTGCTCTAGAGCAAGCATTTTCGCTTTTAGAAATCAAATTAAAATCATATAATATACGAAAGTTTAAAATAAGTCAAAATGATTCGATATTTAAATTTATAACAGTTAAAAACTTCAAAGACATTGGGAACCAGGTACTAAAAATATTAAAAATTGCAATTTTACCATTAAAAATCAGTTTAAACAACCAACTTGAAATAAACGAATTAATTCAAAATTATCATGAAAGCCCTCTAGGGGGACATGTTGGAGTAACAAGATTAATTAAAAAACTTTCACAGAAATACACATTCCCAAATATGAAAAAACTAATACAGACATATATTTCAAATTGTAAAACATGCAAAATAAATAAATATAATAAAAAAAATACAGAATTTCTCCAAATCACAGATACCCCGAACACTAGCTTTGACACAATTTCAATAGATACAGTAGGACCTCTACCTATAACAAACAAAGGCAATAGATATATTTTAACAATAATTGATGAATTAACCAAATATATAACACTGTGTCCTATTATAAATAAAGAAAGTAGCACTGTAGCTAGATCGTTTATTGAAAACTACATTTTAAACTTTGGTGCAGTTAGAAAAATAAAATCAGATATGGGAACAGAGTACATGAATTCACTTTTTAAAGAAATTATGCAAATCCTAAAAATTCAACACAGACATTCCACACCATACCATCCAGAAACAATAGGTTCATTAGAAAGGAACCACAAGAATTTAAATGAATTTCTTAGAATACATGTCAATAATGAACTCAGTGATTGGGACGATTGGGTTAAATATTACGAATTTTGCTATAATACAACACCATGTGTTGTTACCGGTTATACACCTTTCGAGCTTGTGTATGGTAAAAAAGCTAATCTGCCAATTGATTTTAAAGCTGCGGAAATTGATCCAATTTATAATATTGATGACTATAGCAAAGAATTAAAGTTTAAATTACAAACAGCTCACGGAAGAGCCCGACAAATGGTAGAAAAGAGTAAAATGCAAAGAAAAGATAATTTAGACTCAAGAATTAAAACGCCATTAGATTTTAGAATTAATGATAAAGTTATGCTCAAAATTGTAAATCAAAACAAATTAGAACCAATTAGGAAAGGACCATACATTATTGTTAAATTATTTGAAGATTCAAATGCTTTGATTAAAGAAGTATCTACAAGTAAAACTAAATTAGTACACAAGAATCTCTTGTCAAAATATTAAAAATAAAATCAAATTTAAAAACACTTCCACATTTTAATAACTATAAGACTGTACCTAACAATTTGATAAAATGAAAAATAATTCTTTATTATAGAAACGATAAACAAATGAAAATATTCCTTAATTGTAAATATAAAAAAAAAAAAAAAAAAAAAAAAAAAAAAAATTGTAAGACTAACAAAAAAAAAAAAAATTACAACTCTGCAAGTTAATTTTTTTTTTCTCAAGGAGGGAGGTGTAGTAAAATACTACCTTACCGATATGTATTATTATGTATTGTTGACTAGCGTTTGCAGCTATGGCAACACTGCTTAAAATTCAATTTTGCTCGCAGAGGATAGCGAAGAACGACAGAGTGAGGAACACTTAATAAACTTTACTATTGAATTGAAAATATAAAATAAAGTATTTTTAAATATAACTAGTGAACTTAAAACTAAATACAATTGTTATTTCATGGATAAAATTTACCATGCTTGTTTTTATTATTAAATATCTATTTATTGGGTGTTATACATGAGGCGTTAAATCTGTGAACTCTTGTTCTTGTCCCCCACTTCATCCTCCAATTTAGACAACCTAGAAATCGATTCTGGTATCAATTTCTTAGAAAATTGCATAACAGACACTCTTGCTGAACAAGCACAACCCCGAGTTTCCTACTCAAAATACAAAGACCTTCCCGAACACATATCTAATATAAATATCGGCAAAAACTTAGGAAAATTCTTCAAAGAATATTTCATCGTACTTTGAGTACACACGGAAATGAATACCAAAGTGTTCTTTCCCAATTAAAATGCTTAACCACACTTATAAATCAGAGTACAAACTCATATATTTATTCACAATTTAGGAAAAGACTCAACGTCATTAAACCAGGTCCCGATACGTTTAAACAAATAAATAAAATAATGTCCTTTGGACAGCCGATTCCCGAATAAAACAAATGTCTCAACAAGAAAGTTCATTTTATATCTTTTAATTTTATTAGCAAATTGCGACCGTGCGATCATGAAGAGTTATACATTGAGAATGAATGATTATAAAGATTTAAATGAAATGTATAGAAAAAGAGAAGGACAGATAGATACATAAAAGGGAATACACGGATGTTAGGAAGTATACAAATAAAGGAATGAATACAGGGATGACAGCTCGGCCCTTTCTGACTTCAACTCGTCCCGAGTTACTCTGTGTTATGGTTCAGATTTTGGTCTTCTTCTTCGGTGTCGTAGTCTTCGTCGATCTCTGGATATAGAGCACACCAAGGTTTGAGTTTATCGCTGCTAACTACTGTAGTAAACTTGCGCTTAACTTTCGCTCCATCAATGTTCTCCACGACAACGATCGAATCGCAGAAAGTTCATCACCACGTATGGACCCTTATATTTGTTTTCTAGCTTTCGAGACTCGCCTGTACTTTGGATCGGACTTTCGATGAGCACAAGATCTCCTTCCTCGTATTTGTGTGGCGTTTTGTATTTAGCGTTGAATCGTTTCTTCCACTTTTCTCTTGCTATTTCGATATTTTTGATTGCTTCTTTACGTTTACGCTGGTGGGTTGTCAGCGAAATTGATGTCGTCCTCATGGAGTGCTGATAACAATTTATTGCCACTGATGTCACGGAGTGGAAAATCGTATATGAGTTCAATCGGAGAAAATTTTGTTGTCGAATTAGTTTTAGTGTTTATTGTCCACTGCAATTCACGGAGCTTGGTATCCCAATCTTTAACATCGTTGGATGAAGTTCTTAAATAGGCCAATATGCTTTGGTTCACTCTCTCAGCAAGCCCGTTTGCTCGTGGAGTCCTCACTGCTACTTTAATATGTTGTATTAAATTATGGTTACAGAAGTCTTCAACCAAAGCCGAGGTGAATGCTGTTCCTCGATCGGTGACAATTGTTTCTGGCACACCGAAACTCAATGTCAAGTGGTTCAGCGAATCGATGATAGGTTTACTTTTTGTTGATTTAACAGGAAATATAATAGAATACCTTGTAAGAGCATCGACAATAACAAGTATATGTTCGTTTCCACGAAGACTTTTGATAAATGGGCCCAGATGATCCATATGTAAGACCTGAAATGGAGTTTTAGGAATATCCATTCCATGCAGTTGGCATTATTTCTTTTTCGGATCACGGCTATAGCAGCATTAAATACATGACCCTATGAATACCTTAACAAAATTTCGAGTTCTAGGAAACCAGAAATGTTGTGAAATTCGTTCGACTGTTCCATCGACGCCGGGGTGTCCTATGTCATCATGACAAAGTTTCACGACTCGCCAACCCATACCACGAGTAATAACTAGAAAAAGTTTGTTTCCATCACCTTTCTTAAAGAGTCGATTGGATTTCACTACGTACTCGCTACGATATTTGTCTGTTGACTTGAGGCTGTTTTCCCAGATAGAATATTCATTATTTGAAGTAATTTTGCGTCTTGTTTTTGCATTGTTCATAGCCAATCGCTTTCAGAGATTCGTACATTCATTATGCAGGCACTTACATATGTCTTGTGGTTCATGACCGGTTTCTACCGGAGCACGGCTCATCGCATCAACATGCTTCGTCGCCTCTCCAGGTCAGTGGATAATGTCAAAGTCATATTCCAATAATTTAAGGAACCAGCGGGCTATACGTGGTATAAATGGTTTCATTGATCTCAAACTTGATATTGCAGAGCAATCGGTATAGCAATCGTGAAATGTTTTCCAAGGACAAAAATACGAAATCGTTCACATGCCTCGACTACAGCCATCACTTCGAGTTCGTAGCTGTGATATTGACTTTCGGATTCGCTACATGCCCGACTGAATGATGAAACTGGTTCTAGCTGCCCATTTTTGTTCTTCTGAAGAAGAATCGCTGCGAGGCCCACGCTGCTGGCATCGGTGTGAATATGATGCTCCTTATCAGGGTTGCTGCGGATGTAAAAATTTTGACATCCGCGGATGCGAATGCGGATGCGGATTTTATGAGACTCACATCCGCGGATGCGAATGCGGATGCGGATTTTAGAATTTATTAAATAAAAACAATAATTTTAAGTCCGTAAATAAAGGAAAATTTTATTGATTATCTTTGCATTTAATAATTAAATTTAAAAATGGGTGAGTTATATTTAATAAAAAGCAAGATTGCAGCCTTCTCAGACTGCAATCTGTTTCTTAGTGGATCGTATATTAACAAGCTATTTCAGAATTTAATGTTTATAAATAAATATCATACCTGCATCTTCTTTCTTTTTTTAAAAGATTTTCATTATTCGCACTCTCAAATAAACCAAACTCCTCTGGGTGCTTTGACTTCAGGTGGTTTTTCAATGAAGAAGTCGTGTGTCCTTTTCGTGAATATTTTTTACGACATATTTTACACTCGGACTTGCCAGGATCATTTTTGTTTAAATTAAAATAAATCCAGATGATGCTTTTTGTTGGTGGCGGCATTTATGTTCTGTATCTGTATCACTTTTTCACTAAATATATAAAAATAAACTGTGTCCTCTGGCCACTTAGCTAGCAAGAGCTTTTATATCCTCCAATCTGTGACCATTGCATATCACTTGTTGTTGCTTTTGTCGTCGCCTACTTGGGACCGAGATTTTTGAATTTAACAGTTTTACTAAGGGTGAAAGGGTCTATTTCGATTGCAACTACAAATTTGAAAAAAAGCGTTTAAAAACATCCGCATCCGCAAAAAACTCCGCATCAGTTTATGCGGATGCGGATGTTGGAATTATTGCGAATAATCCGCAATTGCGGATGCGGATGCGAATATTCGCAACATCCCTACTCCTTATTTACATCATAGATTTTAAGCACTGGTTCTTCTGTCAAAATTCGTACTAACTAGCTTTCGAAACGCATTCTCACAGTCGGTTGACCACTTGAACACGGCTTCCTTTCTTGTCAGGCGAGTCAAAGGTGTTGCAATATGGGCGTAGTTGGCTACGAATTTCCTGAAAAATCCAGTGAGACCCAAAAATCTTCGTATCTCCGTTGCGTTAGTCGGGACTGGATATTCACGAATAGCGTTTGTTTTGTTCTTTCCTGGGTAATACCATTTTCGTTAACAATTTCGGTACGCGAGTGGTACAGAACAAAGAATATTTATATGTAAACGTACCACTCGCGTCCCGAAAGGATTAAGTTCATGACCAAGAAATTTTACATTATTTTTCATAAATGAGCATTTTGATAATCGCAATGTTAGCCCCTCATGTCGAATTATAGATAAAAATTCCGCGAGATTATGAAGACCCTCTTCGAAAGTGTCCGATGCAGACCCAATCTCATCCACATACATGGAGACTTTACTTTTCAACTGATTTTTTTTTTTGCATCATCTCTTGGAACGTTGAGGGGGCGTTCTTGAGCCCGAAAGGCATGCGATTGAATTCAAAATGCCCATCCCTCGTAACAAATCCTGTGTATTGTTTGCAATCTTCTTCGATTTCTATTTGGTAATAGCCTGACATCATATCAAGAGTATTGTAAAATCGTTTACCTGCCATAGATGTAAGAACTTCTTCGACGGTTGGCATTGACCAAGGTCGCTTTTCTGTAATTGCGTTCAACTCACGGTAGTCCACATATAGCCGCTATTCACCGTTTTGTTTCCGAACAATAACAATTGGTGACGCATACGAAGATGTAGCTGGACGAATTATGTCTAAATCAAGTAATTCCTGAACAATTTTGTTCACAGTTGGTTGTTTTGGGAAAGGAATAGCGTATGGTTTTTTTTCGATCGGTTTGTTTGAAGTGAGCTTTATTTGCATTTTCAACGACGTGCACTTCCCAAGGTCTTTTAAATTGTCACCGAAACAACCCGCGAAAGAATTCAAAAGAGCGATTAATTTATGCTTCTCCTCTGCAGAGAGTTGATCACCAAAGTCGACTTTTTCATGGTCAAGCGCAATTATTTCACAATTACCGTTTTCGATTACGACGCGGCCTTTACTCAGAACATCAACTCCAATTATAACATCGTACGACATCACCTCATCATCAATTGTTATCGGCACCATTAATTTTTCGCGACACTCAAATTCGCTTCCTGCGAATCCAACGAGTTTTTCATTGCACGGAACAATATTATTTTTGAAATTCGCGGACAATTTACTACATACAAGCGAGAAGCTACTTCCGGAGTCAATTAATGCAACACATTTTAAGTTCTTGATAAAAATTGTTTTCAATGTTTCTTGACGCGCACTATTCGTGATTGTATTAATTGGGGCTCTACTTTGATAGGGACAATTTTTCGTTTCGTGGCTAGTTGTCATATGTACATTTTTCACAGCGCGGTTTCCTTTGAGGTTGGTTACAATGTCTTCTAACATGTCCGCGTTCACGACAATTATAGCAAATAGGACCCGAGTTCTCTCGTGGTTGACCACTGAATTGCGTTTGTGGAGCTTGAGCATAACATGGTGCATTCACATGAGGAGCTTCACTCGCGCACACCCGGTTCAGAGTTTCCAGTAAATCGGAACACTTTGGGAACGAGCAAGCCGACAGCATTCTACGCAACCAATCGTCGTACAGCCCGTTAATTACATTACTTATAATTGCGTTATCATCGAGACACCCGCGACGACCGACTGACAACACTCTATAATAGAATTCAATTAATGTTTCACCTCTCATTACGCGCATTTGCATCATTTGTCTATGTACATCGGCTGTATTAATATCGCAAGGAAAATCTAACATGAAGGCATTCACAAATTCGGGCCATGATTTAAAAATATTTTGTGCGTCAATCCACAATTTTGCAGCCCCTTTCATTTTACATTGCACTGAACAGAACGGATGCTTCGTTCCACTGAGAAGCGATTTTTAATTGTTCCACACGGTCGACGAATTGTGTGGAAGAAAGACTTCCATTACCGGGTTCAAACTCTGGAATTACACAAAGTAAATCGCGAATGTTAATGTTTTGAGCGGACGGCAACTCGGTTTGTGTTGACTTTCTATTTTCAAAATACAGTAACTGAGTAACTCATTCGCGACTTTATTTACTCCAGCCGACGCGTCGAAGGAGAAACAGAAAAAATGCTTTCGGGCACACACACATTGGATATGCAATATTAGGGCGGAGCGCAGTTGTATGGAAAAAAATAAAGTTGCTAAAATGGAAAATATACCCACCGCAAAAGTTGCATTGGGTCCTAAAATGAATTTTAAGATTTTTTTTTTTAATTTTTAAAACGACCACTAGGGGTCGCGCATCAGCATTGAAAATATAACGATAAATGAAAATATAAATGATAAATAACGATAAAAAACCCAACTATTGTGTTTCGTAATTGCAAGTTTAATTAAAAAATAACACCAAGCGAAAAATACAAATAACGATCCACATTGTATTAAAAAAATTATAATAAAACAGATTTCTCGTTTAACTTTTTTTTTATTTTGAATACCAACAAAATTTATTTTATATAATCTTTTTTGGTTTCAACATTCGGAAGTTCTTTTCGCGATAATAAAGTGTTTTTTATCAATCCATCTCTGTTGATGAATCCGCAAACTGTTTGAGAAGCCTCGGTGACCAATTTGACTGCCCTTTCTACTGCTTGGCTGTGGCATGGGAAACTTGCCAACAAATTTGATTTGTTACCATCGGTTTGGCTGACAATATCCCAAAGCTCTTCTGCCGTAAAATCCATAACCAACGGAGGTTCAGTTAAACGACTTTTCTCAATCTGCCACCAATCAATAAGTTCAAAATATTCAGAGGCTTCAAAATTGAAATTTGGGAGTTCAAACTGTCTCGGATTTTCAACATTAATGGTTAATGCTCTTGCTTTTAGAATGCGCCGAGCAGCAAGTTCTCTTATGTTTTGGTGATCGTCCAGCAGCATGGCTACCAAAATATTTTCACAATGTCCGAAGTATCCATTGCGAGCGAAAACTGGGTCGACTACTCTTTTCAGGTCATCTGACAAATATCTTGTTAGTTGAATGGCCTTATGAAAATGTTTCGCACCGTAGACAAATGACGACTTGGATTTGATTTCAAACGACATCACTGCATAAACTTGGCAAATAAACATAAATATATGTTGTAATGGCTCTTCTGGGTGTTGTTTAGAAACATAGACTCTTAAAATGCGGTTAGCTGTCGTCAGACATCTTGAATGGACCATTGCTCCAGGATTCCTCGAAAAAGTTGATCCTTCTTTGACACCATTACTAATGGCCACACAAATTTCATACAGATATTTTTGGTCTGAACTCAGGCATTGTAAAGATATATCAGGTAGGTTCACTTGAATGGTTTTGTAATCAGCCACGGTTAGATTCCGGCAGTTCTTAAGATCCTTACCAATATCACCAGGATATGCGTTTGGACCAGATGTTTTTCCATAAAATTTTTCGAAAAGGAGTCGTAATGGTAATTCGTTGGCGTGGAGCAAGCAAATTGACCATTGCAAAGGTCGTTTAATTTTTGTTTCGATTTTTCGGATGATTCCATTTCTTATTCCGGTGTTAACGTTAGTACCATCGCACCCAATAAGCTTTAAATTATTTGTTGAAACTTTAGATTCTGTAAAAAAATTAAATATAGTATTTGCTATGGTTTCTGATTTCCCATTTGGTGGTGTTACATGCCCGAGGTATCGCGAGTCAGGTTCTGTTAACAGGACAATATGTTCTTCAGTAGAAAAGCCTTGTGCATTTTTTGTAACGTCCTTGCGGCCGTCAAAATAAAGACCAAAATAGTCCAGTTCAAACGCACCTGTTTGTTGTGACCTTGACTTTGTCCTTTCCCTTCGAATTCTATTTCTATCGATTATGTTTGACTGATCTCAGATCTGTATCATTTATTAGACCATAATCTTGTAAGACCGCTGTAACAAGTGTTGCAGTTGTCCGATATTTTGAATCTGTCTGCCACCTTCGTTACATTAAATAGGGATTTTGCATTTGGGCCAAGAAAAGCACTGGAGGATTCACTCTTTTTTAGTAATCTTGTTGAAGCTTCAGTATCAATGTCTTCATCGGCATCGGAAGAGATATATTCTTGTTCGTTGTTATCTGTTTGTGAATTTGCGTTGGTCGAAATTTCAAGTGTGCTTGAAGATGAAGGGCTAGGGCATGGAAATTTTCTTTTAAGTGACTTTTGAAGCCTGGTGGATTCCGCAACATCGATATTCCCGATAACCATTTTTCTTTGAGACCTTTGGTCTTTCAAAAACGAACGTTCTTTTACTGGCACTTTTTTTTCCTTAGGGCATCGACAAACTCCATTTTCACTGCATTTACAAGCAGCTACATCAAACAGTTTTTCTCCGTCGCTTTTCAATTTATCCATTTTAAGCTCAAAAACTCCGGGCACTCGTCTGCCCTTGGGCGTTTTAAGAAGACTATTTCTTCTTTCGTTGAATTTAATAATGGTTTTTTCAACACAGAAACAGAACTTACCAACTATCGGAATTGAAGACAAGTCATACATTTCCATGACTCTTGCAGCTGTAAGTGATATCCGCTTTTTCGATGAAGTTTCTTCGTTTTCTAAAAAAGTAAGATGAAGCGCAATATCTTTGTAAGTCGGCAACAAACGCGTCGACATTGTTTGTCCCATTCTTTGTAGACAATGTTACATTTACTAACTTACCTTTTAACAAATAAAGTATTTTATTTAAAACAATATAAAAATGTCTTGAACAAAACACTAGGCAAACAAACGTTGAAGAACCAAACAGAGACACAAAATAAAATAATTTGATTTAAAATTTGCACAAAATGCAGAGCCTACTAAGATCTTAAACATTTATTTGAATTAATGAATGGTCAATTTCAAATTATTTAATTTACTAAGAAAATTTTTTAGAAGGGCCGAATAAAATATATAAGCATTTTTAAATTACAAAAAATTAAGTTTCACCGATATTCCAAATAGTTTGTAGTAAAAATGGGACCGTAATTTTTTGCATAGATTTAACAGCTTTGACGCTGAAAAAAAATTAAAACAAAAAAATATCATGAAATCGAACGTTTTTATTTTGCGTTGCGCGACCCCTAGCGGTGGAAATAAAAAATAAAAAAAATCTTAAAATTAGTTTTAAGACCATATGCAAGTTTTGCGTGGGGTATAATTTTGATTTTGCAAAATTTTGGAAATCGATCCGGTCTAATATGCATGTCGGTGGCTGTTGTGTTGCCAGCAATGCAATGGCAGAGACAGAACATTGGTAGAGCAGGACGGCTGCATGGTTGGATTTTGACTTCTCGAGTTCGTTTTCGTTAGCATTGTTGGAGATGGCGGCATAACGGTTGATCTAGAAGCGACGAGACCACTCGTTCGCGTCGTTTGGCTGTTTCCGACGACCGTTACATTCTGTGCATTCATAGACGTTTCGTTGGGCTGAACTGTCGAAACCACTGAGCACGTTGGCGCGTTGTTATTTGCTGCCTCCATTTCGCTCATTAGCCTCGCATTGTCCTTTTGGAGACTCGACGACAGTTGGATGACGGTAGTAAGTTGTTGGGTCAGCAACACCATTGAACGTTGGAGTGCACTAACATCGTCCCTCAACTTACCTACGGCCGTCTCGTCTTCACGCTCTTCATTCTGACCCAATCGACTTTCGGACGCGACCGATTCTTGTGCCTTTTGTACTTCTTCGAACTGGTAGTTATTGAGCCGATTGATAAGTTCATTTTTACTGCCCGTCGTTTTGTCCTTAAGCTGGGCAAGAATTCCCTTTAATTCCCGCACTGTGCTCTTGTTAAAGTCCATATTTATTTTAACTACCTAAAACTTTTATAAATTATTTATTTTTGGATATTATCTCACTTTCGATATTGTCCTTTGTACAACCGATTCCCGAATAAAACAAATGTCTCAACAAGAAAGTTAATTTTATATCTTTTAATTTTATTAGCAAATTGCGACCGTGCGATCATGAAGAGTTATACATTGAGAATGAATGATTATAAAGATTTAAATGAAATGTATAGAAAAAGAGAAGGACAGATAGATACATAAAAGTGAATACACGGATGTTAGGAAGTATACAAATAAAGGAATGAATACAGGGATGACAATAGTAGGAAAGAAATATCCTCTAAATCGTGAACTACAACTCGATGGATGGCACTTCCCTATCGTGTGACAGAGAAAAGGTTACTGCCTTTTCTAACAAATTTAAAAGCAGTTTCACTCCTAACCTTCCCGTTCACCTGCCCGACTTCCTGGCTAACGTCAATAGTGAGGTTTCGAGACTAACTTCTCAGTCACCCGAACCCCTCACAACGTTTTCTGAGGATAACTCGTCAGTCTTCACGACTATCGACGACTCCTTTACCAAACCACTTGATCTCTTTGAGACAATCCAATGTGGAAGCGCCAAGAAATCCTCTGGACCTGATAAAATTTCCAACTTTGTCATAAAAAGACTTCCGTCCATTGCTCTTATTTTCCTCACAATATGACAAATGGAAAATTGCAAAAATATTTCCAATCCCCAAAAAGCCAGGAGCAAGTAGTATGAATGACTTTCGCCCTATATCCTTGCTTCCTAATCTCAGCAAACTTCTTGAACTGCTGATCCTCAGAAAACTTCGCTCACTAAGCCAGTCACTGAGTCTAGTGCAGCATAACCAGTTCGGCTTCAAAGCCAAACATTCCACGTTCAACGCATTGCTGAAGCTTGACGCTGACACAACTTTTGGTCTTAACAAAGACCAAACGACAATAGCCTGCTTGCTTGATATTAACAAAGCATTTGATTCCGTTTGGAAAGAAGGTCTGGTCTTCAAGCTGAAATCTTTTCAATTTCCTGCCCACCTTGTCCGTATTGTACACAGTTTCCTTTCAAACCGTAAGTTTTACGTTTCAATAGGAAACACTGATTCGACTCTTAGGAATGTCCTAGCGGGGGTTGCTCAATTATCGGTCCTTGGACCTGACTTATTCAATCTCTACACCTTCGATCAGCCGATCAATATCCCACAAACAACGACACTTCTATTCGCTGACGACTCAGTAACGTACAGTACCTTTAGAAGTCCTCAATTAGCTCCGTAGAATCAAAGAGCACATTTTTAGTCTCTGGGAGTATTGCCTCCAATTAAGAATTAAAATCAACCCTTCCAAAACAGAACTAACGTATCTCAGAACAGCCTCAAAGAATGGTTTAGCAACAAAATGTAATCCCTCCCTGACAATACTATAATAAGACCCAAACAAAGCGTGAAATATCTTGGAATCCATTTCTCTGAGAGATTTAAATTCAACCAACACGCTAAATACACCCTTCGAAAGGCAAACGGTACCTTTTCTCTCTTACGCCCCCTCTTACGCAAAAGAGGCGGTCTTCAAACCCGGACGAAGATCTTGCTTTACAAGCAACTCATTCGTCCTATTCTAACCTACTGTTTCCCCATATGGTATACAATAAGTCCCACCTACATGAAGAAGATTCAAGTTTTTGAACGTAAGGTTCTCCGAGCTTGCACTTCTCTTTATAGGAAACCAAATTCCGTTCGCTTTTATAGCAATACGCGTCTTTACGAAGCTGCCGGCATCGTGCCAATCGATGCATACCTCTACCACCTTAGCACTAACATGCTAAGGAAAATATCAACCCATCCCAACACTCTTGTTAATTTAATTACAGGCAACTTAACACCAGACTACCGATATCTAAATGTGCTGTCCATAACGGATGCCCCACTTGGAATATCGACAAACAAAAGCTTCGGCACCTTATACGTAACCGCCGCCGGCCCGCGGCACAACAGAGGCTGAAGCTATCAGAGAAGCCCGGAATACCTCCCCGGTTCCGTTCCCTAATCCTACCCAACAACAACCCACAAGGACGCATGGTACTGCTCACACCATCCGCTACTAATCATCACTAAGAACTAATTAAACTTATAATGTTAGTCTCAGATAGAATATTTCAAAATATACTTTAAAATTTAACTAAATACCTAAGCAGAGCCCCTTCTGTGCTCGCAAATTATTATAAATGTCATATCGTCGCCCGAGAATTGGTTTGTTGTATACGCCAAAATGCACTTTTTTAAAGTGGGTATGCAGTACTATGTTTTCGAAGGTCCTCTTTCTATTTCTGCAATCGGAATTGACCTATCATTTACCGTTGCTGAGATAATTAGTGTGCATTTTGTCATATATCTACAAAAATAGCATACTCTTAATATTGGTTTGTCGTACACGCCAGTTTTTGGCATATACGACAAAAATTCCATGTATTTTGAGCAATTTTTTTCTTATAAATTGTTTTGTCGTATGTCTATAGGCTTAAAACATACGACCAAAAATTTAAAATAAAATCTGAAAATTGTTTTGTCGTACGTGTACAATGAAAGTAAGAATGATCATATACACATACAACACAAATGAAAAAAAAATATTTACAAGGAAACTGTGATTAATCCCGTCCATGAACAAATTTATAGAAGGGAATTCAATTATAGCTTTAACTTGTCATTTTATAAGCCAAAAAAAGACCAGTGCGATCGTTGTTTGATCTTTAAGGCAAACTCAAATCCAAACATAGTTGAAATGGGTAAATACAACGAGCACAAAAATGAAAAGGCAGCTCTGAAAGCAGAGAGAGACATTGATCGCCAAAACATTGACCCTAACCATGCCATCGTCTGTTTTGACCTTCAGAGTGTCTTTTCCCTCCCAAAAGGTAACGCGTCTTCCTTTTTTTATAAACGAAAATTAAATGTCTATAATATGGCAGCAACGCTTTGTTTGCCAAGAAACCCAAAAGTAACTTATTGTGCAATATGGAATGAATTGTTCTGGTGATGATATTGCCAGCTCGATTTTAAAATTTTGAAACAAATATTATCTGATAACCCGTTCATCACATCTCTGACTCTTTGGAGTGACTCCTGTGTCCCCCAAAATAAAAATAAGGTGATGTCAACTGCTTTGCTTTTCATACTAAATAACACTTCTTCCTTAAAAGTTATTGAACAAAAATTTTCGGAGCCTTGACATTCGTTGATTCAGGAAATTGACTGCGTCCATAGCTCCATCGATAGGTACCTTCGAAATCTGGAAGTATTTAGTCAGCTTTCGCTTTTGCGACATCTTAAAGCTATGCATTTTAGAAATGTAACTTTAAAAATAATTCAAATGCTGCCAATTGACTTTAAAGCGTTTTCGGCTAGAGCAAGCCAGTTAAATTTCTCTGTCATTCCTTTCACTAAAGTAAAATTTCTTAAATTTAACCAAAATGATATCTTTAATTTACTTTACAAAACAAGTGCTAGGGAATTGGAATATCGAAGTGCCTCAATAGTAAAGAAAGCAAGCAAAAATACTGTGCAAACTCCAGAAATTTTTTTCAGTCTATCCCTTCGAGTCGCAAGCTTCTCTAAGCCTTTGTCAAAAGAGAAAATAAACGACCTTAAAAGTCTCTTTATTTTTATGCCTAAGGCAGACCAGGCCTATTATGAAGCCTTATTCAAAATGAAACAATAAATAAACCTGAAGTATTCTTAAATTATTTGTAGTTATTTTTAAGCAAATGGTCATAGAATGACTGCATTTTTTATTGAACAAAATGTTATTTAATTTTTATACTTTTATTGTTATGGTCATAGGATGACTTTTTTTTATGTAATTGTGATCTCATATTCACTAACTTGTATACTTTGTTTTTATAATAATTTTTTTGTAAGACTGCCTTAATAACAAAAGACTGTTTTTTATGTTAACGTTATTCATTAAATAAATAAAAAGACTGTTAAAAATTGAAAGTTGACTTTTTTTAGATGGTTTTCATACCGATTCGTATGTGATTATACTTTATGCTTGAATATTGGAATGTCGTACGTGCGTTCACTTTGTCGTACGTGTATGGGATGGAGAAAAAAGTTGAATTTGGTGGCGTATACGACAAACTCATTTTGGTTAAAAACCTTTATAATTCCAAAACTAAAAGAGGTGGGGCAGTTTTGAATACAGTAATCAAAAGAATATATTCCACACAATATTATATGAAAAATAGAAAAAATTCTATCGGTTTATTTTTTTTTTATATGAACGCAAACCTTTAAATGCGATTTCCCAAATTCCTAAAAATGGCGTATACAACAAACCAATTCTCGGGCGACGATATGTAGCTCGTTTCTCAAAAATTGTTCAAAATAACCATAATTATCTTTGAGCTTTTAATAAACAACACATATGTAGGTCGCATTCACAAAGCTAGTGGCTACGTAGTCAAAATTCAACTAGCTTTGTGAATGCAAAACTACACTACAAAGCTAGTCAATCTGGAACTGTCATATTATTGACAAATGCAAACATATAAAATAAGAAACATTTTTGATTTGATACTCGTAACTTTAACTTATCTTTTGTGTTTTTAAATTCAATAAAATCAAACCTAAGACACAATTTGAATGATTTATATGTATTTGTATTTAAATATTGAATGATTTATTTCATTTTGAATTCGTGTTACTTTACCGAGCAGCTAATTGTGAAACGTCAAAATCATTCCCACTAACTTTGTAGCCGAATTTTGTACACTACGTCGCGGTCGGAGGGGAAATTTCAACTACTTTTGTAGTTAGATTTAGCCAATCAGAATCTCTTGACTTCGTAGCCACTAGCTTTGTGAATGCGACCATAGAGTACTGTTTAATTATGAAAGAAGAACATAGGTACAAGTTTGGAGACTTTTGTGAAATTTGACCAAATGTTAAGTTAAAAACACTTAAAAAATATTATAAATATTTATATTTATAATAAAACTAGCTTTTACCCGCGTCTTGTACCTGCTTTCAGAGGAAACTTCACTCTTTTAAACTGAAACGGTAAATCGGTTGGAATTATCGGAATGCGGGGAATTAAAACATTTTTCCTTTTGCTATTTCATTCATGATTATAGCTTTTATAATATTTCATCCTAGGTGGGTAATATGTAGCCGTGTACCAGACCCAGTGAATTATTTGTTGTACCTACATGGCTAGTGTTTGGCGATGAAAGGTTGAGCATAGCAAAGTTTAGGTTTAAAAGCGATCGACCCACCTGAATTTTCTCATGGGAATGCGTCATTTTCCCGGGGTAAAAAGTTGTCTATATCCTTTCTCGGGTATCAAAATATCTCCATACCAAATTTTTTGCAAATTGGTTCAGTAGTTTAGGCGTGATTGAGTAACAGACAGACAGACAGAGTTACTTTCGAATTTATAATATTAGTAGGATATCTGATTATAGAATTTAGAATACGTGTTCAAAAAAAGACATTAATAATAGTTTACTTATGTTTATTTCGTCTAATTTAATAAATTTGTTTTAATTCTTTGGCCTTTCTTTTTATAATATTCCAAAACAAGACTATGAAGTTGTTCACTATTAATGCCACATTTCAAATAAGTTTCTTAAATTTAAAATACAATGAATGTACAAATAAAGCCATAATCATACACAAATACATCCATTAACAGTATATACAATACGATCTCCGTTTTATTTGAAATTATTATTTATTAACTATGTACCTAGTTTATTTTATATGATATTCAAATTAATTCAAATAAAATATTATTTATTTAAATGTTAATGTTGATAGTAAATATCGTTTTTCTTTAAAATTGGAAAATTATTTCTTAAATTGTTATTGTAAATTGGAAATTCAATAAAATGCTTCTTCATTCTTAATTTTATTTATGTACATGTACAAGTACATATGCTTGCTATGTATACCTAATATGTATATAAATTCAAGCAAAGCATTCTAAATATAAAAATCGGACGACCTAATACTCGTATAAAGCACTTAAGTTCACTATATTTTTAAGTTCGATAATAATAAAAATAAAAAAGTATAATTTTATTATTTTTTGATAAATTTTACAGTGCTATAAAAAGTTGCATACAATTTTAAATTAATACTACCTACATATGTATGTAATGCGTATGCCTAAGACCAATCTACATCTGCACTAAGGGAGATGTATTTTCTAAACATCCGTTTTTTTGGTAAAAATAATTTTGTTGGTGATTAAATAAAAAAAGAGAAATACTAATTGTTGTTAAGATTCTCCAAAATCTTTTTGAAAGTTAAGTGTTTAAAATAAGTACATGTCAATTTATAAGAAAATATGCGGTTTTTGAGTTTATTCTTACAACAAATCTGTGAGTTTTTAAGATCGCAGAAACTTTAACAAAATCTAAACTCTTGTATGGACGAACAAATCCTGCTATGATTAAGAAAGTTTTCGTTTTATTTAAAAAGTTTACATTTTCAGATATATATTTAAGGTTTTTTTTAAATGTCATTCCACAATTTTATTAGTTTTGAGGCTTTTTTTAATTCAATATGCCTGAATTCGATTCTCGCCATAAAATGTTACTATCTCGTCAGTTTTTAAAATATGCCATTTTAAAAAGCTAAAGATAACCTAAATCGGGGTTCTAAGCTAAGTTCAAATTCAAATTGTCTCTTAACAAATAGTGGTTGAGAAAGATTGGTGTCAAAATCTAGTTTCTGAATTTGTCTCAAAAGTTTTTAAAAGAACTTTGTTTTATTGGAAATGGTTTTATAGAGAAGACATTTGGTGTGTTGAAAAATAATTTTAAATGCTTTGTCCGTTCCCTCAAATACAAAGTAGAAGCTGCAACTTCTCAAGAACCAAGTGCATTATATAAAAAAGTTAAGGTTTACTTCAGTGAAACTACTACTGTTTTAAAACAATTTCCTTGTGTAGATTTCAAAACACACTAATTGAATATGGTCGAATTGAAGTCACTTGAAAATCGCAAATATCGAAATGTAGAACACGCAAATTCACTTCGTTTTGAGTTTGAAAAGAAAACGAAATCGATAAATGTGAATTATTGCAGAGCTCCAATTTTTATATTTTAAACCGATTTCAATTTCAATTAAAGTGATAGTAAAATGTAGACCCTCGAATAGAATTTATTAGACGGCAATTAAAAGAACACAAACTGCTTAAGCACAAATCGTTTAGCGTTTCTTTAAGGTTAATTTGAGACAGGTGAAATCTAACATCTTATGAAGATTGATTTTTCTCAAATTTCATGAAACACTATAAATATTTCAACTGAATATGTAAGAAAGGGATTTTAAGTTTGAACAACCATCATGAATTTTATCGAAAAAACTAGTTCATGATTTTAGAGCCTCAAAAAAGACTTGTATTTGTTATTTTTTACGAATTTTAAAAAAGTAATGTCTCAAAACCTTACGTGATAGAGTAATTTTGGAGTCGCATTTGAATTAAGGCTATAAAAAACATTTGGAAAAGTGCAATTTGATTGCAAGGAAAAAAACCTTGTCGACCAGTGTAATAAAAGCATAGGTGAAAGTTTAAAAAAAAAACTAGAAGTTTTAACAAGCAAGACATTTGTTGTATTCTATTTTATTTAAGCGAAATTTTGTGATTTAAAAGTATAAAGTTTAAATAGAACAGTGTTGCTTACATATTCTGTTTCTGTAAATAAAAAAAATGTTATATTAACAACGATGTATGCAGGTATTTGAATCTTTATAAATAAAAATGCTTCTACCTATCCGGACGGCATGGTAAAATTTTCATCTCTTATAAAAAATTAAAATTTTAAAAATGACGATTCTCGAACTATAATAAAATATTAATTTGCCCATAAAATATAGTTAATAGGTTTCAATGTACCCATATATTTGAAAGCTTATTTAAAAATTATACCACAATCTATTATGTAGCCTGTGGTAGGCAATGTTTTTATATTTTGATTTAAATATTTGTATATTATATGTATGTACAAATGCATTATGCTGCAGTCTTTTAACAAAAATAAGGCTATGTACATTTTTTTGTATACTCGTATAATTCAATAAAATAATAATATTTATTTTATTTAATGACATTAATAATTAGTGTTAACTTCTACTGTGGTGTTTTGTTGAAGCAAAAATATATTTGCTTGTTTTTTTTTTTTAATTTTAAAGATTAAAAAACTGAACAAAAAATATTATTTTCTCAATAAATAGACTTTTGTTTAAGTGAGAAAGTTAGTTAATGTAGTTACTGTACTGAGTTGTACCTATAATAAATTCATTTTTATGTGCTTCACTAAAATGTACTTTTTAGTTAAACTTCTATAGGTATTTTTTTCATATTTACAATTTTGGAAAAATAAAATTCAATAATATACAAATAAAAATGATCAATGTCATTGAGAGAAAGAAAAACATAGTGAAAATAGATTCACACAGTTTGTTCTTATGTTCGCAATACACATTTAAATTAGTAGATGTTGGAAGGTATTCAATTCAATTGGAAAAAATACGTCCGCTTTTGAGTTACATATATTTTCCATAACCCAATCATTTTCATTTTGGTCTTATTAACACAAAATTAGTGTATATTTTAGTGGAAGTTAGAGTAAGACTTAAATTTTTCTGACAGTAATGATACTTCATTCCTAATATGTGAAAATGAGATTCAAAATTCCAATTGGTGATTTTAGTTTTCAGAAGTTGTACATATGTCTAAAAACCTTTCAGGAAGATTTCTATTAGATTTAATTTACCTTATCTCAAAACCTTATCTAAAGTCAATGAAATAATTGAATTTATGGTAAAAATGCAATTAAAAAATATCTGCTATTTAAGCAGACTCTTATACAAACAAAAAGTTTTTAAGGCCAAAATCTATTGGTAGGATTAAAAAAGGTGTGTATGGTAGTGTTGTAGTAAATTAATGAAAATAAAACAGCTAACCATAATTATGTTTTAATATTAACTTTTAAATAGGTACAATTTCTTCATATTTTTGACTTACGTATTTTACTTAAGTTTTTAAATTCATGCACAATGTATCCATCTTATAATATTTACAATTCAACACGGATAAAAAAAGATTTGTTCGATATATGTATGAAATTTAAAAAGATAATATGGGGAGTAAAACACTCAAATTTAAATAACAGATGCATAGTTTTGTTTGTGTTTTTATATTAATTATAATGTTTAAAGCTTCACCATTTGATATTTTCAATTATTTTACAATATTACAAAAAGGTTTCATTATTAAAATTATTTCATAAATATTAAATACATTTTATAATAGAGTATGAGTATAACATGCTTCTAAGTATAAAAGTAATTTATATGGTAAATACTAAAATTTTAGAATCGTTTAATATAATATATTTTCGTTACATGAAAAAAGTTGGTCTTTTTCAAAAATTTAAATCAAATTCAATACAAAATTTCAAGTAAATGTTCGTATTATAAATTTGAAATACATTTAAAGCTTTATTTACATTCTATTAGTACATTTTTATTCAAAAATAAAATACATTTTATTTCTATTTCAAAATAGTTATATACAGAATAATATAATAGTAAATTAATTTGTGTTTATTTATATTTTGTTCTTTTGAAGCTATTCCGTGATTTGGACGGTGGATTGATTACAATTGTTAAAATTATTATTAATATTACTAATAACAGAGTTACTGCTACTTCTGCTAATAGAAGAAAGTCAGCTGCAAAGCAAGTTGAAAAATCCTCGGCCCTTTTCGGAGCGAGGGGCCATTAACATTGGAACTTGGTTCTTGTGGGTGACAGTTATCTGTAAGAATTAAAATAAAAACTATCAAACATTTTGTGTTTTCACCGAAGTAATGAGTCTTAATATGATACTGTAATAAGCATAGTTGCTTACAAAGTAGGACATGAGTCTTATTAAGTTTTTCAGCTTTTAAATTAATTTAGATTTTTAAATTTATTTTAACTTAAAAGAAAAAAAGGAAAACGAAGCTTAGATATGGAAATGTATAATTTTAATTTAAGAACGAACAAATTAAATTAATGAAGTGCTACCAATTAACGACTTTTGAAATAATTGAAAACTACATTTCTAATCCTTTTCCCGCTTTTGATACTAAAGAAAGGAAGGGGGTTCCAAAAGCGAGTAGCATGGAAAATAGATTGACGCTCCGTAATAATTTAATTGAAGCGAGGTTTTATGAGCACAAATTTAATTATTGAATTGGGGAAGTTCAGCCTGCACTGATAATCCGGTTGTCGGGTTTGAATAATATCGTGCAAGTAACTCACCGATCGGAAGTCTTGGTTAGATTGTCTAGACTTCAGCCAGATGTATGTAACGCAAAATTGGATAACTACGTTTTTTACGATTTTTAAATTTATTTTAACTTAAAAGAAAAAAAGGAAAACGAAGCTTAGATATGGAAATGTATAATTTTAATTTAAGAACGAACAAATTAAATTAATGAAGTGCTACCAATTAACGACTTTTGAAATAATTGAAAACTACATTTCTAATCCTTTTCCCGCTTTTGATACTAAAGAAAGGAAGGGGGTTCCAAAAGCGAGTAGCATGGAAAATAGATTGACGCTCCTTAATAATTTAATTGAAGCGAGGTTTTATGAGCACAAATTTAATTATTGAATTGGGGAAGTTCAGCCTGCACTGATAATCCGGTTGTCGGGTTTGAATAATATCGTGCAAGTAACTCACCGATCGGAAGCCTTGGTTAGATTGTCTAGACTTCAGCCAGATGTATGTAACGCAAAATTGGATACGTAGTTATACTGTCGCAGATTAAACATGGCGGGAAATAATCTTATATGCAAATTTTAGGGCGCGAAGAATATCATAGACTTTTCCAATGACACCATTTAGATGGTCGACCCATGTAACGGGTGCTGTTGAAAATATGTCCTATATTCCTAGCTGTGTATTATTTATTATTCCGTCTCCCAAGCGGCTTTGGACCGAAGGACAAAAGTTTTAATGGATCGAAAGAGGATAAAATCAAAGACGGTTCTTTTTTGGCAATTGTAGGATGAGGTTTAAATCCCCATTTATTAAATTTACGGCACCATTTTTCCTGCACACCATTGGCATATAAATGGATCATACAGTTTTTAACAAAATCTGGTAGCACATTCACATATAGTGACAAAAAGATGAATCCGGGAATAGATCCATGAGGCACACCAGCAGGCACATTTAGAAAGGTGAAAGATCGTTCATTTATTTCTACACATTGTTGTTTACCTTACCATTAAGGTACTAAGTAAGGAGCATTAAGGACTCGACGGAAAAACAAAAGGACTTACTGTATTAAAGGCCTTAGAAAAGTCCAATATTGTTAACAGAGTGCTATTCTTTTTTCACAAGCTGATTTGCAGCTGCGTTTTGCTCGAAAACCAGGTTGACAGTAACCTAAGAGTAATTCTGTAATTCTTTGAAAGAAACGGGAGAATGATAATGGGCTAGAACTCTGTAGCAGTTCCATTTTTTATTTTAGTTATAGAATTATTTCAGTTATAGAGACAACTTTGGCCTTGTTCTAATCTAAAGAAAACTTCGATGTGGTTAACATAATATGCTGTTAAATATGTGAGTAATGACCCGAAGTAAATATAGTAGCAATAGTTAAACGAACTAAGGTTCTATTAAATCCAAGCCTATGGCATTTGATTTGATTAAAATGTTGGCTTCCACAATATGTTCCACTTGTATCCTTACAAAGTTAAAGGAACTGTGTATACCAGTTGATTCCTCTTCAAAGAGAGGATCAAATATTAGGGTTAAGTTTAGGAACATAGCTGTAATTTTTTCATTGAAGGCATTATATGCTTTCTTTATACTGAGTTCCCCAAAATTGTTCCATAGTTTGTTGGCAGATGCTAAATTACCAAGTTTGATTAATTCTTATTTAAATGTAGTGAGGAAGGTAATAAATGTTGTTTTAAACAAAATACAAATAAGTTAGTCTAACAATTGTGATAAAATAAATAAATCAGGGACTTACAACTCTCAACCACTCCTGTATGTGAGTCATGTCAGGGATGGAAGGGACGTACAGTTTTTTATGCCGAAACGAAACGGCTAATTTGAGAAAACCCTTTTCATGACGAGAAATATTACTCTTGAATGATTTGTCAATTACTCGAAGTACCCGTGAAAAAAACTTAAGCTGGCGCAGGAAGGAGTTGAACCCAAAACCTCTGACTTGACAGTCCTACGCACTAACCATCAAGCCATGGGTTCGAATGTAATGATGGGTTAAATATAATGAAGGTTTGATTTGATTGAAGTATCTTTGAACGAAATCAGGAAAAAATTAACAATAATTGTTCTTCACAAAGCTATCAAAAACAATTTACTTAACATTACAATTCATCATCATATGATTTCGGTTTGGCTTTGGAAAACCGCGTAATTGAGTAGCACACTTATGAACCAATCATTAGCATCTAATTACCACTTAATTCCACCCCTTTAAGTATAACCTATGTACATATGTATGTATAATATAAATATATAATAATAAAATATGCCAGAGTTTGAGTTGCATAGAAATACGCTGATGGAGAGGATTTTGAATTAAATTGATGAGATCTCTTTATATGAGAGATGAAGTGAAATGTTAAGTGTTGTGTGTACTATTTGACGATTCATAATAATCATGGCAAATATGTGCCTTTTAATATGAAAAAAAAAACTAATAAATATTTGAGATAAAGTAAAATACTCAATCATATATACCAAGTTAGTTCGGAAAAAGGTTCAAACAATATGTACAGGCATAAACCCATACGTTTGTCAACAAATTCTTTGTTTTATTTTATAAAACAAAAATAAAACCTTATTAGTCATTACTTTCATTCGTATTTAAGTTTAAAAAGTTTTATAAAACTCTCGACAAGTTAGTCTTTTGAATGTTGATATGTACATGTCGTACTTTATATGAAAGTCACGTCAGCCTATGCTACACTTCCAATTTACTCTGAAAGTTTACTCATTTTAAATATCATAATATATGTATGTATGTATGTTACTTAAATTCATTTTAGTCTTTGAATCTTAATGTGTTTTAAAACAAAAAAAAATAATTACCTAAATTTCATTTCAATCAAAGAATTGTTTTTATGAAGTTACTTATTTGTTTAAAAAGAAATCCCGTGCGAATATACTTGGGACATAAGGATGTTTATCTATCAATTAATAAATAAGCAAATAAATAGTTATTATAATTTATATTTCCAGCCTTACGATAATATTTCTTTTTCAATGGATTAATTTTGTATATCCAAGGTCATCAATACATTTTTCAATGCGTTTAAACTAATTTGGAAACATTTGTGCAACTCCTCGTGAAAAACCATTAAAACATGATTTTAGTCCAATCATATACGGTGAATGACTCATCAATTCAATTTATTTTACATTTATTTGTCCATTAAGATTAAAATCTTTTAAAAAGACTTAGATATAAACCCACTAGTATTAATACAAATATGAATTTAAAACTTAAAACTGAGTTAACAAAATTTTTGATTTACAAAAAGGAAAGATACAACAATGAGTGAAATAAACTACAGCTATCTTTTAAAAAAACTTAGATATAAACCCACTAGTATTAATACAAATATGAATTTAAAACTAAAAACTAAGTTAACAAAATTTTTGATTTACAAAAAGGAAAGATACAACAATGAGTGAAATAGACTACAGCTATCTTAACTGAAGAAAAATTGCAGTTTTGAAACGATTTTTATAGGAAGATAATTCGATAAATTAACAGCATAAATAAAAATAAACGAGACGAATTAAGATAGTAGTAACGTGATACAATTAGACTTAAAGTTCATAGTTAACAGATTATGTAAAAATATACAATTTCTTGAATCAATATGATGATTTAATGTATTCCCCAAAAAGGACGTAGCGTACTGTGAAATATGGTCGTATCTACGAAGTCCATGAATGTACCCGATCGAGTCATTGAATTGTACGTTGGAAAAAAGAATCAACATTAGGATAAACTACTTCAGAGTATGTTATGAGAGGTAAGATTAGACTTTTAACAAGCCGTCGCGTCGGTCGGTCGTCGCGTCGCCTAGTCATTCATAATTTTCGAAGGCTCCCATATATGCTACCTATAACATTATTTGTATGATCATATTTTGATAGGATACTATTTAGAATAAAGCCCAAACTTTTTACAACTTCAACAATTTTTAGTTTTTTCTTAGAGAGTAAAATGCTTTGCAAACGAATTCAGGGTTAATTTCCTTTTGGTTATGGGGATAACTTGAGACTTTTTGGGATTAAGTTGTAACTTATTTGAACAGACCATTTACTTATGTACAAAGGTCCTAGTTCAAATATTATTAAAGTTCCTCTATATTGATAACTGGCCGAACCAAGTACAATTGAACATCATAAGCACAGAGGTGTACAGTGGATTGTTTGAAAACAGATGGCAAGTCATACAGACAAAAATAGGACTTAAGATTGATCCCTGTGGAACGCCCTGTCGCAAAGGCAAGAAGTTTGAAAATGTTTCATTACTGACAACCCTCTGAAGTCTGTCAGAAAGATAGCTTTCGAGTAATTTTACTGCAGAGTTTCCAAAACCAAACAGATTTTTGAGTTTCCAGCATTAAATTTTAGGGTTTTCCATTTCTAGTGTGCAATGATTTTTTGATATTGTAAGTATTCCAATTTGAATCAAAGGAAACATTTTTCCATTTCCTATACAGTTGTTGCCTAGATTTAATAGCTTCTTCAATTCTTTATGGTGAAGAATGATTTGAATTCTTTTTTGATGCGGTTTCCACTTTTACCGAAACAAATGCTTTTATAGCATTTCGAATTGCTATTTTTACGTTCCTTAAGTGATGTACATCGGGTAATTTGATCGCATGACTCCCTTCTTGAACATGTTTGTTTTTGAAGTTAATTTGTTTTATATGATTAAGGCTGCACCGCATGTGTAATTTAAAAAGTAAATAACTATGTAATTGTTATTTAAAAATAAGGTTATACATACAAATTATTCTAAAGGGGATTTTGAATTTAGAAAATTATCACACATTTTGTTGAAAAGAATTTTGTTGAATTTTTTGAAGATTCATTCCATTAAGATATTTCTTAGGAGATAATGTCCATTAGGTGGTCCCTATATCACAGTGCTATATATGACGGGGCTTTTACTTTAAACGTGGATTGAAGATGGTTAAATAATTATCAATTAGGTTCTACATTTCACTTTTACTCGAAATGAAATTGAAATCGACTCAAAATATAAATTGGAGTTCTGGATTTCACTTTCATCGTTATCGATTTCATTTTTTTTTCGAACTCAAAACGATGTGAATTTCCGTATTCTACTTTTCGATATTTGCAATTTTCAAGTGATTTGTATTCGACCAGATTAAGTTGGTGTGAATTGAATTTGACAAGAGAAATTGCTTAAACAGTAGTATCTTCGCTTAAAGGAAATAAGCCTTAACTTCTTTATGTAATCACGTGGTTCGTGAGAAGTTGCAGCTTCTACTTTGTAGTTGAGGAACGGACAATGCATTTAAAATGATTTTTCAGCAAGCCAAATGTCTTCTCCATAACATTTCGAGTAAAACTATTTTTTTTTTTAAAGATGACACATTCAAAAGTAAGCTGTGATACCAGATTTTTTCCCAAACTACCTACATATGTACATATATTATTGGAAAGTTCTTATCGCAAAGAACTGCAAACCTTACGCTAACTCATAAACACAATGGAAATAATCATTTATTGACTGTTGTGATATACATATGTACATATATCAGCTGCTTTAATTTCACTTGAAGTGATTTTGAAAAGTATTCGAAGTTATGAAATCGGGTTTCAATTTATATTTCGATTTAATTTCACTCGATTTTGGGAACCTAGCTGTTTTACATTGATAATCTACATCGAAAGTTGTATATAACTTCTCAAGAATGAAGCAAAATAAATTGCGTTCAAATATACCCAAAAAATTGTGAATAGAAAGTATTTTTTCAAAAACAACAAACATTTTAGTGACAATCTCAAAAATAACCTAAAACACTTGTTCTTCCCAAGGCTGGAAATAGGAAGACTTGGTTTCGTTTAGAATATTGTTTTTTTTTTTTTTAATATGATGTATTATACAAAGAGTGTGTTTCTCATAATAAAAACATACAAACATTTATTCAAATTGAATTCTTGGCCATAAAAAGTTAAAAAGCATCAATTCCTTAAAACTTTATGGTTCTAATTTTTTTTCACAGAAAAAATCGAACAGAATTTTTTATATACATATAAAAAAAAAACAAAACATAATACCTACATCATTTCATAAAATAAAAACTTCTACATACACAAATACAATTCACAACGAATAGCGTAAGCGACAAACAGAATACTCACTGTGCAGGGAGCTTGCATCCAGGGTTCACCATCAATTTGCATTGGAAAAGTTTTTCGGGTCCTTATTGTTACCTCACAGCACTGGGCTAACCTACGACCGGACGCCCTCAAACCAGTCCGCACTTGCCCCATGTGTAGACAATTTTCCAAGCCAATGACTTCTATGAGACGATCACCAAAATCTGTCAATGACAAACGAACCAAGAGATTTAGCTTACAGAAATAATACAATTTGTTTGAATTAGAAAAAGGACGATTTTGTTATTATATACATATTTATATGAACACTAAAAGTTAAAGCTTTTGCTTAGCTAGTTTATTTAGGGACTTCTTAAAAAATGTACTATGTACATATATATTTTAGTGTTTTTACTTTGAAATTTAAAAGAGGAATCAAGATTTCCAAAGAATTTTCTAAGGAAGAAGACGGTTTCATTGATAAAGGTGTGAAAATCAAATGGAGGGATAAGCTAAACCACTTCTACCGGGCGGCGCGGGTGGCGGTGACGTAACCTTTAAATAAATATACAAATATGCCCCTCATTGAAAGTTATGAATTCAAAATTTCGGGTTTTCGAATAGGGACTAGTAACTCTGAATTTAATTTGTGAACGCACCCTTTCATTGTCAATTTAATTCAGTAAACTCAACATTATTATCATGGTAAAGTATACAAACAAGCAACGTCTTGAAATTATAAAAACTTTCTGCTGAAACTCGTTGTTGGTCATCGCAAACTTAAGAGCGTCAACTCCAATTTTCGATCGTATTTCTTATTTTTTTCTTAATCCAATGGTTTCAACAATAAGTAAAATTTGTAACTTATCTCCGACTCTAGACTGTTGGCCGAGTTATAGAATAGACCTATGCAAAAATGAGCCCGTAGTGGCCATATGGACGAAGTTGAGTTCCATTCATAAACGTTTTGATAATACTTCAAGTCGGTAATAAAGTTTTTGAAATATCTCAAATGGTTTGCGTTTTATTTAAAAAATAAAGTTGTCAAGTCCTTATTGGAAAACCCTTTAGAAATAAAAGATCTTAAAAGTAATATGATTGTATCAGCTTAATTAACGTATGTATAAACCGAACAGTGTCTTAGGGTGTATTTTCTTGTTTTAATGGAAATCTTTAAAGCATGCACGTACCTTGGATGGCAACCGATAAGTCAACTGAATTGAAACTTGTCGCTGATAACTCTTTATCCGATGATTTCAACTTCTTACCCTTCCGAAATGGTCCGCCTTTTCTGATTCGTTTCTGAGACAAATGTTCACCCCATAAATTTGAACCCCCATGAGTGTAGGGAATGTTAAGGAGGGCAACGCCTTGTAAATGTGGTCCATTTGCCAGGTCCAGTGAAACACCATCACACTGTAAAAGATAAACGAGATAATAATATATTTCGAAGTGCAAAAAAGGGCTGGCTACTGTTTTTTTTGTTTTATTATTCATCGTTTAAAATGTTTCTATTTTTACTGACCCAACTTACCACTGAAGATGAAACTTAAAAATTCTTCAAAATAATGTGAATAGCTTAAGAGTTTATGGAGAACAGTTGAAATGGAAAAATTTTTAGTACGAATGAACAAGAAGATGTCATACGTGTTCTTTTATTATTTTTTAGAATGTTCGTTTGAATGTGTAGGAAAAGTCACAAAATCACACTTTCAGTGTGATAATATTAATATATATTAAGTGTTTATTAGAAAAAAACTAACTTTTAGATACATAAATAAATGGTAGCACATGAAAACAATAATATTCACACAAATATCACAGAATTTATTGCTCTTATTTGTTTTTGATTAAAAACTGAAAACTAGATGATTTTATGTCTTTCAGTTTTTGATCAAAAACAAATAAGAGCAATAAATTCTGAAATAAAAACAATGGTAGATAATATTGAAGTATTGAAAAATTACACTTTAAACCTTTTTTTTTTAACTTTTTTTTTACTCAAATTTTGAGTTTAAAATTGAATTTTTTAAAAACTACGCATAGTTTTGACTTGAATTAAAAACTGGCTAATAAAACAGAATGTTGGGTTTAAAAAAAGGTATAATACTTAATTGTAAGTATTACCGTTATTTTTTAATTATTTTTTTTCCATTTAATGTACATATTTTTTTAAATTGCCCCTACCGCCTAAACGGGGGGAGATAGACCCCCTCCTATAGTAACAAAAATGCTTGTTTTTAACTGTTCTGTACAAATCCGTCATTAAACTTTGTCGCCAAAGTTATCGTACTCTCCCATAATTTAATTATTAACTTATCATAGAAAGCTATTGCAATGGGTACGATTTGTCAAAGTGAAGATTTTAAAATTTCCCGATGTTTCAGAATCCCTAGAATATAAAACTATGACGCACGTTCGTACGTCCATATTGTTCGTTTTCCTTATCTCAAGCACCAGCAGATGACTTAAATAATAAAGTCAAGATGTGCTGAAGTCATTTTCTAAAATATCTATTAAGTTTTTTTTTTTTACAACAGCATTTAAAAAATTGAAAAAAAGTAGTCGGCCTCAAATATCTCTTGAACCAACAGTGAAATTGACTTCAAATAAAAGTTTATATTTTAAAGATGAAAACGTCATACACCAATCGTGTTTATAAAAAAAATCAACTAACTTAAGAAAAATATTATTCACCTCCAATATTTTAAGAACAAAAAAATGATATAACGTTCAAAATAGTTTCATACTACGAAAAATTTGGTTAAATTTCTTAAAAAAAAAAATCTTAAAAAATAAATATCTCGTCAAAAATAAGCATAAACTACAAGGATAATGATTTGCAAATTTTTAGGAACATTCTTGGAAAGTTATTAGTGTATATACTATATACTAGTCTAACCTAACCTAACCAGGTCCATTTGCTGAACCAAAACTTAAATATTTGAGTATGTTCAACCCAAACGCTTATGTTCTACTTTTTGTCTCTTCGTAAACTTTCACATAAGAGCGCCTGTTATACTTAAGCTACTTGAGTTTCGTTCCAGCAAATGGCCGTAAATAAACAACTTTAAAAGCCTAATCTCACCAAATCATTTCTTACCATTTTTTTATTTTTTAAAACATTACTAAGTTTGTTCTGAACATTATCATTAAGATTTGTTTTAAAGTTTCTTTTACGAGTACAATTTTAAAACGATTTTTTTCTGTTTGTGATGGCTTTGATGTAAATTTTTGTCTGTGAGTTGCAGTTACATGAAACGCATAAGGAAAATGAAAAAATAAGGAAAGCGCGAGATTATACAGTAAGAAAAACTGAGGTGTCTCAGGCAGAAGACCGGCAGATCAAGATTATGTACACACATACATATGTACATGCATACATGTACATACATACATTTAAAAAAAAATGTACGACTGGGTCGCACGAACCAGCTCATGTATCCAAAGAGTTTGTTTCCTGAATTTTAAGATTTAAAAATGTAAATGTAAATGTACCTGCAAAAAAAATTGTTTTCAAAAATTTAAATGCCATTTGGTTTCTCAAAACAACCTTAATTTTTCAAAATTTGTAATTGAAATCAATTTTTTACATAAACAATTTTTTTAATTTGAGTTATAAAATATTTTTAGTATGCAGTTAGAGCTAATTTATTTACGTTTTACATTTCAATTTCGTAAAAAATTACTATAGGTTTTCTATATATTGATTTTAGAAAAAAATGTCTAAAATTCTTTTAAAAATCTTCTTTTAAAAATAAAACTAAAAACAGTCACATTTTGGTTCAAAAATATTATTGAGACAGTATAAGAGCTTGTGCAGAAAAAATTATTGAAATCGGTGCATTAGTCCTTCAGAAAAGTTCAAACCAAAATAATGGTTCTATAGGGTTCCTCTGGAGCAATACAAAAAATATTCTTTTTGTATTGAAAGAAGTCAGGTTAAGACAAATATTTCTAGAGAAAATTAAAAAAAAAAATATCGGTTTGTTTCCGAGAAAATTTGTTTTTGTCGATTTTTTGACCAAAAAATTTGTATGTCTAATGTTATTTTTGATTTTAAGCAATATTCACATGAGCACGACCAACGACCAACGAATGAACGAATATTCGTCGATTTTTACATTTCTTTCACATGAGAGTTTTTAATTCGTCGCGAATGAAGTTTGAGAATCACCACCGAAACCAAAACAAGAACGATTTTTTAGGTTAAGTACGCGCGATTTTTTTATTCATTACGAGTGTGGATAATGTGGAACGCGAATAAAGTTTGACAGTTCGTATCGACTATAATTTTTTTCGCGACGAATAAATTTGTTTTCTTAAATTTATTAATATATGATATTGAAAAGTAAAAGTATGCACCATAAATCAAATAGAAACTATATTGCTATCGTTTTGTTAAGAATTTGTGTGGAAATATGTCTTTAAACGTATATAAACTCACATTTTGTAATTCATTCGTCGTTCGTTGGTCGCGCTCATGTGAATGATGCTTTAAAACCTTAATTTCCAAGTTTGAACTCAATCGACCCAATAATGGTTTGGGTTTTAGAGTCATATGCAGACAGACAGACGCACGGAAAAAAAAATTGTAGGACCCACTTTTTTCCACTTCTCTACTATCGTAGTGTCATGTTTGATTCAAATCTCGAGTTCGAAATTTTGTATGAATGCAAAACTTGCCTTATATGATGTAGGTCCTATATGTCGCAAATAATAACCATTGATTAATAGAAGCAACATAACCAAAAACATATGTGTACAAAGTAGAAGTGTACTGCACAATATATGTAATTATAAATATCTCATTAATATCCTCATGGTATATGTTAAAGTAGTTTGTAATGCAAGCATCCAAATTGAATACCATAATGTTTCAGCCCTTATCGTGCCATCTCTCTCAACTTAAAATGCTACCTCAGTATCTTGAGAGAAAACAAAATTGTCATTCTTTCTTTGTTAGCTAGTATATTGAAAATGCGTACCCTGGGGGAAAACCAATAGACGCAAGGATTGACAGTTAATATTTTTCATAGCAACGATGTCACGTAACACATTTGCTCTGCCTCATTTAAGTGTCTCTATATCTTCTTGAAAAAAAAGGAAACCATTAAACAAATAATTCTTCTGCTGACTTATCGTATATTTCATGGCAGTTAGTACAACCCCAGAAAATAAAAATAAATTAAGTTCAGTTGTTTTAGCAGCATTCCTTGACCTGGTCTTAGTTGTCATTGAGAAATTTGACTTTATATAATAAAAAAATCCAACACACTGTCATGTGGAGCTCAAAATAAAATAAATTATGGTCGAAGAAAAAAATTTAAATAACAATAACAAACAAAAATGGAATAAATTAAGGATTCCATTATACTCATTTTGTCTCTGTCCTTTTAAAAGCGAAGAACCACCAACTTTAAGTCATCTTTGTAGGTGAGCATAAATACATACATTGACATACATACATACCTATGTATGAAGGTAAACACCAAATTTTTAGTGTTGAACACGTTCCAGTACTTACCACAATTTCAATATTTTCATGAAGATTTTTGCACGAGGCCGCAAAGGTCTCTGAAGTAGCGTACTCAAAGTACCACAGTTTGTTCTTCATGCGGCTGTTAAATTTATGTGGATTCTTCTCGCGCTCCAAGTGAAATTTAACGCAAATTGCAGCATCCTGAAGAGACAAATATTTGAAACAAAACAAAGTAAAACAGAGTCAGGATTTCAATGAATTTTATGTTGCATGCAAATAATATAATTGTATACATTTAAACCTTCAGTTGACCCAGATTTGGTCAAATAATAAAACATTTTCAACAGATTGAAAACTGTCATATGTACATATGTATATTGTAATAAATCTGTTTAAATTTTGTAATTTCACTTTGACAACGTAAAACAAAAACAAACAATCGGTTATAAAGACTTTGCTTCCTCGAAAGATACTTGGGCTCCGGCGGCGCAGATATGTATAATTGTATATAATTACAAATTTAATTGTTTGGGGAATACAAAATTGTATCCCTAAACCTAAGGAGAACTCAGCTTCAAAGATGTTATTAGGTTCAGAGATGTAAGTTTCTGTTGTTATAAGGCCAAAATGTTTAAACAAGATAGAAAGACCTGCAATGGTCATATTCGACGTGTCAAATTCGTACATGACCTAAAATTGCTACGGCTACTGCAACGACCCAAAAGTTTGTAGTTCAAGTTCAATTGATTTTTATTTCTTAATTTATAATAACAAAATTATCCAGAAACTTAGCTAAAAAAATCTTATACCATAAGCATAGCATTGCCGTCTGCCCTATTGACAATCCTTAGAGAAGGTTCTAAATAGTAGGTTTAAATTTTGAAAACATATACAAAAAGACTATAATTTTTTTAATAGAAAAAGCCAAAAACAAATAAATTATACGTGCGCTTAAAGTGTTTCCAAAAAGTTTTATAATGTATTTGGATTCTGTAAGTCATAGCTGTCTATAAAATGGTATAGTTTCATAATATATCGTTCGCAGTTAAGAAGCGCTATTCTATAATCATCATGGATGTCATTCCCGCCAGGAAAGGTCCTTCTTAACTTATTTAATATTGGATATATTCCTATGAAATGCTTTATATCTTCTCTTACTGACATATTACACTGCAATTAATCGTTCTTGTTCGCCTCTCATTTTGAAAATCGCAGATATTATCTTTTGATTGTAATCGATCTTAAAGTAATTTCTTTCACAAAGATTGTGTTCAAGAACTCTGTATGTGGCCCTATGTGCTGAGAAGAAGTTTCGTGAACGATACATTTGAGTCTACATTTTTCATTGGTTTTAGCGATGAGATTATAGAGGTAATTTTTGACTTCCTTTCCATTGCAGACTTGAACAAATACTATTTTTTCTGAATAATATTCACAGCAATCACTTTAGGAATCACTTTAGACGTAGTACCCGTGGCATGATGGTTAGTGCGTTGAACTGTAAAAAACATGCAAAAAGGAAAACAAAAAATTAAAACCAAATGCTAGATAGTTAGATTTGCTGCTGTGGTTGTTCTAGTTTTAAGTATAGTTTATAGGAAGGGTTTAAGTTAGTTTAAGTTTTATTTTGAGGAACTAATTTTAAGTAGTTTTTAAGTAAAAATAAAAAAAAGATATTGAAATCATTTTATTTAATTTTTTTTTAATTTTCTAATAAATAAAAAAATAAATAAAAATGAATTGAAATAAAATAGATCTTAGGCATTACTAATAACTAAGTAATATAGTTTTACTTAGAGTGTCCGTATCGGACCAGAAGTTAGTTGTAAGTTATGGTTAATAAGGCTAGTTGTATGAATTTTTGTCTAGCTTTAAGATAGGTTTAAGAAGGAATTAATAAAAAATGAATTAAAAAAAAAAAGAAAAAAAAGTGCGTTGAACTGTTATACCAGAGGTCTTGGGTTCAATCCCTGCCTGTGCCATCTAAAGTTTTTTTTTCACGGGTACTGCCTCTTGCGAGGAATGGACAAATCCTCCAAGAATAATTCTTGTCTGTAGGTCCCCTCTATCTCTCATAACAGTATTCGCAAAAAGGAATGGTTTAGAGTTGTAAGTCACTAGACCCTAGTTCTCAACGGACTGTTGCGCCACCTAATTTAATTTAATTTTTAATCACTTTAGAATTAGATAATCTGTCATCACCCATGTTAAAAACTCTTAAGAGAAATTCGATGTGCAGCCCAAGTGTTTTGATGAAAAGTGGTGATAGTACGGTTTCAATATTTATCATGTAGTTTGGTCTATTTTTGGGAAGTTGGGAACATCTTTGTACGTAAAATCTTAATAGATTTTCTACAGATTCATATTTTCTATAGCCCCAAACTTGTGCTCCATACATCATTATATATTCTGCTACTGTTTTTGGTTCTTTGTAGTTTACGATATGAGAAATAGAGTCGTAAGCAAAACAGTTTTCCATGAGTAACTAATGGCACTTTTCGCTTTGATCAATTTGTCTTTCACAACTTCGATAGGTTCATGGTTTTAATGTCGTTTTTCATTTCTAGTAAATCTGCCAGATCCGTTTTTAAATACCATTTGTTTAGATTAACCGATAAATTGAAACTCCAGCAAACTCTATTCCCGATAAATCATCAATGGGATCATCAACAAACAAAGAAAACGAATATCTTTCATTACCATTCCACACGGTCGCTTTATTCCTACCATGACTTTTTGACAATCCTTTGTTGTAGAGAATGCAGCCTTAAAACTGACAAAAAGGACATTAAGTGGGGAGAGTACGATAACTTAGGAGACAAAGTTTAATGACGGACTTGTATAGAACAGTTAAAAACAAGCATTTTTTACTATGGGAGGGGGGTCTATCTACCCCCGTTTAGGCGGTAGGGGCAATTTAAAAAAATATGTACGTTAAATGGAAAAAAAATAATTAAAAAATAACGGTAATACTCACAATTAAGTATTATACCTTTTTTCAAGCCAACACTTTTTTCTATTAGCTTATTTTTAAATCAAGTCAAAACTATGCGTATTTTTGAAAAAAATAGTTTTAAACTCAACATTTGGACAAAAAAAAGTTAAAAATAAGGTTTAAAGTGTAATTTTTCAAAACCTTAAGATTATCTACTAATGTTTTTTTTTAGAATTCATTGCTCTTATTTGTTTTTGATCAAAAACTGAAAACTAGATGATTTTATGTCTTCTAGTTCTTGAGAAAATTGAAAATTAGCTAAAAAAATCTTTTAATTAAATTATTTTTTCCTTGCTTGAGTATTTACGTAGTCTTATTTTGATAGTAATAATGGAATATGGATAAGGATATACCAAGGATAAATTAATTTTTCTTAAATCCAGCTTATTTAAATGCAAAAGAAACTTTGCATGCAGCCCATCTTCCCATCTTGCACCCACCGCACCTTTCACCCACCCCACCTTCCACCCACTCCACCTCGCACCCACCCCAAACCCTATAGTGTTCCCAAGCAGGGGGGTTGCAGGGGGGCAGCATGCCCCCCCATACACACCTTGGTGTGGCCTACACCCAAAATCGCGTACACCCAAACTCACACCTACTATTATTACTATCAAAAAAAGACCACTCAAGCAAAAAAAATAATTAAATTAAAATAGTAGTTGTGGTTATTTTCAATTTTCTCAAAAACTAATAGACATAAAATCATCTAGTTTTCAGTTTTTGATCAAAAACAAATAAGAGCAATAAATTCTAAAATAAAAAAAATAGTAAATAATGTTGAAGTATTGAAAAATTACACTTTAAACCCTTTTTTAACTTTTTTTAACTCAAATTTTGAGTTTAAAATTAAATTTTGCAAAAACTATGCATAGTTTTGACTTGATTTAAAAACTGACTTATAGAACAGAATGTTGGCTTTAAAAAAATGTATTATACTTAATTGTAAGTATTACCGTTATTTTTTAGGAATTTTTTTCCATTTTAAGTAATAATTTTTTTAAATTGCCCCTTCTGCCTAAACGGGGGGAGATAGACCCCCCTCGCTTTCATCTTTTTTCACCTTTTTTCATCTTTTTTCAACTCAATATCAAACATTTTTAAGTCAAATAAATATAAAATGTGTATCAGATAAAAGTTAACATTGTCACTTAAATAAATTATATAAAAAAGTTTAAAAAAAATTACAAAAAGCCATAACAAAATCTATTGATCATTTTTTTCTCAGGAAATTAATTTTTTTTATAAATTAAATAAATGACATACTTACCGACGAACTATCTACTTCCAGCAGGGAAAAGTTAATCCAAATTATTAATTAAATGTTACTTTTACATATGTCTATATAAAATAAACATAATATAACATATCAATACATAGAATACAAAAATAAACTTTGCATATATCCTAGTAATTATTCAACGACAATTAAAATAATAAAAAATTAAGAAATATCGTCTTCAACAGAATCTTCCTCACTCAAATATTCCAATTCTTTGTCTTTTAAAATAATATCATCAACGTTAAGCGGAGTGGGATCCCCTTGAAACCAAAGTTGTATAAACTTTTCATCCTTCAATACCCACCCAAAATCTTCTGGCCTAAGTTTGACGCAGTCTGCTTCTGTGGCATTAGCCCACATAGAACTTACACAAATTGTTCTTTTAATTTTTTCATTGAGTGATTTAAAATATGGTGGAATCAAGCTAGAGTCAAAGTTTTTTTTATATTTTTACAAAAAATACCTACCGACGTTTTTTTAGAAGCATATATGTTTTGAAACCTTTGAAATCTAGCTTCATTTACACTTTTGCAGTTCCGTAGACCATAATATGTGAAGTAAAGTTTTGAATAACTTCTGTATCTTTTTCCAGCAAAAGATCAGTTTTTTTACTCAATGCTTCAAAGGCAGCTTGATAACAACCACTTTTTTGAAGGATATCTAGAGGTTTAGATTTTCCTTTTCTAAAAAAACTGGCCGTATAGTCGCAACCTGTAAAGGCATGAAATTCTGGTGGCGCAGCACATAAACTCACTCCCAATGTCGAAGCTAGTTGCGTACAGTTTATGCAATTGAAATTATTTCTTTTCGAGCTGCCACTTGCTAACCAAATCTCTAAGTCCTTGAGTTTGTGCATATTCCCCAGTAAAATAACGAGTATGTCTGTGTCAGATGCTCGAACCATAATGTTGGAATTAGGTTTTGATTTGCTTATATAGTAAATTAATCTGGTATCGGCTTCTTCATGGCTACAACTATATTCATATTCCTCACGTTTAGAAATACATTGGTTTTGACCTTCATAGGAGAAATACTTGTCATCTACCGTCAAAAAAACTTTTTTGTCTCCTAAAACTGGAATCAAGGAACTATCCTCCCAGTGCAGCCCTAAAAATCTTACAAGTGATTCTTTAAATTTGGGGTTTTTAAGGCATTTAAGAAAATCATCTGTTCGTTTTTGAAGTGGTCCAGAAATCGTGAAATTTGAGACTTCTACTTCATTTCGAACGCAATGTTCAGAGTCTTTGATGGATGGGTGTAAATAGCGGTAAAAAACAACATGAACTTCCGGGGAATTCGTGTAACATACCCTTGTTAAAATCATCTCGGATATTTTGTTAAATGTTTGACGAACTAATGACCCTAAGAGATGGATTAAGTAAAAGCCATCAATTAATTTAATATCTTTTTTTAACGGTTCGGACGGAGAAATTCTAGATTTCAGCTTTTTTGCCAAAACTGCTTTGTCAGTTTTGTGCATCTCACCAGTATAGTGACAAAGGGCTGGGGGGGGGGGCTGAAGACAATGGATATAATAAACAAACCTCCATGTCAATTTTTTTTCTAAAGCTATTGCTAATAGTCTCCCAAAGGCATCCCGTTCCATTTTTATAAGGCTCTGTTTTGTACCATCTCTACTTTTTTGATATTTTTTAAGCATTCTGATGCGAAGTTTAGAATATTGTTGCGCTTTAAAGGTTTTTCAAATCGACCAATGTTTTCAGAACACTCTTCAATAAATGTGATCTTTTGCTTTTGCCCTGTTTCATTGACATTTAGAACAAAGTCAGCTGTCTGTTGACTTGTCGCTCTACCTGTTGTTATGTTAAAAAGAAATTCTTTTCCCAAGTTTTCATCAAAAGGATTTATATTTTGTTTGAAAGCATTAACGATATCAGTTAATGCTTTCTTGTCCTTTTGAATTCTATTTCTGGCAAGCTCATGACATATATCATCCGATTGTCCGATTTTTATTTCAGTTAACATTTTGGAAATAATTTTTGTTCTTAGGTTATGACTTAGTGCCCAGCGTTGTCTTGCTGAAATTGAATTTGAAAAATGGGTAACACCAGTCAACGAGTTAGCAGCATCCGCATTAATGGTTTGTTCGAGAATCAGGTCAACTGGTGACCTAGAAAAACTTTTTGCTGTACGCCTTATACCAACAGCACCACGCCTAAATTCGTTTATTAAATTAAAATTTTGTATTTTTAATTCAACTAAATTAGAATGATATTTTAATATCCACCTTGCATAATTAGGTTAGTTAAACACAAAAAATAAATTGGAAAGTTCGAAAATAAAATCCACATACAATTCAAAATCACTCGTTCTTATACTCCTTGAAAACCTGAAAAAAAAACGTTCATGAAAATGTGTTGAAAAAACAATTTTGTATTTATTAGATACCTTATTAATTATCATTAGAACCAAAAAATATAATTTTATTAGATACCTGCTGCAATTTTAAGTACAGAAACAGGATTGCATTTTAATTGGAGTTAGTAGTTCGTCGGTAAGTATGTCATTTATTTAATTTATAAAAAAAAAAATAATTTCCTGAGAAAAAAATGATCAATAGATTTTGTTATGGCTTTTTGTAATTTTTTTTTGAAACTTTTTTTATATAATTTATTTAGGTGACAATGTTAACTTTTATCTGATACAAATTTTATATTTATTTGACTTAAAAATGTTTGATATTGAGTTGAAAAAAGATGAAAAAAGATGAAAGCATTTTTTTGGGGAAAAAGCGGTCGGACGTATGTTTGGCCCATGAAAAGTTTGTCCGACCAGTAGATTCTTAAAGTAGATGGTCCAAGCTTTCATTTGATACCCCATTTGTCCATTTACCCGATGAGGTAGGTCCACCAAAAATACCGTTTTTTGAGATGGTCGGACAAAGAGTTGGTCCCGGATTGTGTCTGTCCGACCAAATGATTTTAAATCTACCACTAGAGATCTCTACCAACTACTATTTAAATTTTTCATTGACCTGATGGTATACCCAACACCAAAAAACGCAACCGGAAGTGACCATTTTGCGGCCAAAAGGCCCGGAAAAAGCCTGTCCGACCAGCGGTTTTGTAATCTTCATGTCATTTACTATTCGTTAATGACCAAATTTTCCATTGACTCGATGAGGTAGGTACTTTGACCGCCGCCTCCTGGACTAATAGTTTGAGACTTAAGAAAAGACATGAGTTACTTTTGACCTCGGGAAACAAAGCATTCCCATGGGAAAAATTACTTTCCGGGGAATCTGATCGCTTTCACTCATAAATTACCAAATATTTGAATAATATTTGGATAAAATTGGTATTACGGGAAAACAACGCATTCCCAACCCTTATGAAATAAGTTGTCGAACATGTTAAACTTATCAACCAGCATTTGCAATAACAATAAATAAAGCTCAGGGGCAAACGCTGAAAGTTGCAGGTGTAAATTTGAAAAAAAAACTGTCTTTCCCATGGACAATTATATGTAGCGGGCTCACGAGTCTTAAACCCACAAAATCTTTACGTTCTTGCCAAGGAAGGAAAAACAAAAAAACTATCTTCTTCTTAAAATGTATTAACCTAACCTAACCTAACCTATGACAATCACACTTAGTATGGCCTCATCTCATCTCGGCACAATTCAAACATACATAAGTACAAAAAAGTACAGCTCAGGTTTTTTCATACTACTATCCAAAAAAAACTATCTGATGCGGATGAAGTCGCGGGTAAAAGCTAGTAGCTAATATAAGCGCTTTTAATTTTGAAATTGATTTTATTTGCTTATCTGAAATCTGGTTGTATGACTATGAGCTATCTAGTTATAATATTCCCGGTTATACACTCTTTGGCAACTGCAATAATTCTTTTAGATCAATTTTTATAAAAAGTTCGGTTGCAGACCAATGTCAAGTAAATAATATTATTAATTATTAATATAATATTAAAATTAGTTTTGCGGTAGGTAATGAACATTTTGAAATTTTTTGCATTTACATGGCTACATGAGAATAATCTACGCAAGAGTGTTTTCTTAGAATAGTTAAACAATCTGCTTATTGGAACAAAAGCAAAAAATTTATTAATTTTAGGGGATATAAATATTGACATTCTAGATAATAATCAAGACACTGATAGTTATATGTTTTAAATATCGTCTCACGGGTTGGAGTCATTAGTAAATGAACCAACTCGTATAACTTCTGAATCCCAAACGTGCTTAGATCATATGTTTTTAAGATTGAATACCCAGATTGAGCGAATAGTATGTTGTGAGGTGATGGATTGTAAAATTACAGACCATTGTTTGGTTAGTTGAGTTAATTTATTGACCAATTTGTGTACTTATTGTGATTAGTGGAAATATAGTTTTCCGTCGGCTTTTTTGTTTGGTTAGTTTAGAACTGAAAGGTCTAATACCACAAAAAAATTCTAATAAAAGGAACATACCCTTTCCAGTCAAAGAAATAATTAATTTTGAACAATTAAATACAGACTTACAGTTTGAGTTTTGGGACGAGGCCTATAGAGAACCCAATCCATAATTAGCTTATGACATTTCCGTTGCATTTAAAAAATTCAACTAAGTAAAGTCTAGGTCAAGTAAAATTTGTAAGCTCAAATGACTTAAGACATGGTTAACGGAAAGTTCACTTATTAAAATAAACAAAAAGAATACAATGAGAAAAAAATGTAAACGATATCCTCATAACCAAAGACAAACAAAAATACATTATACTTAATCAGAAAGTTATTAGGAGGTAAAATCGTCTCGCAAAAATTTGTACACTAATAAATTTGAAAGTTGCAGAGGCAATATCAAAGAAGAGTGGAAAGTTGTTAACAATATCTTAAATATATGAGTTTGTAGTTTTTATGTGTTTCGATGAAAGGTCCTCCGAAACGCTATCAGCAATCCAAAAGGTCTTTTTCGAGCTACTTCGCATTCATCGTCAAACCACTCTTCAGTGTTCCTTTTTTTTTGCATGATGCGTTTGTTTGTGCAGAGGATACGCCGCAGATTTAATTTATTTATTAAGTTAGTAGAAAACGTACGTAACATCACACTCTATTGATAAGGCCAACTTGTTTGCATTAACGAAATTGTCACGAGTCCTCCCGTACTTGAAAGCATACACGATTTTATACGGCGAATACTCTTTGACATGCATAAATCTGCTATCCTTCCTATTGTTCTAAAGAGTTACTACTGCGTAAGCTTTTTCATCATTCTTACTTTACAGGTTTCTTTCCGAGCGGACGGAAACCAGGTGATTACTGCTAACTAAAACAGGAATTTTAAAAATGGTGTGGGATGGAACTATAACCGAAACCCTTACATAGCTCGAAAACAATGTTCTGTCGAATTAGTCTGTAGCATTTCCCCTCCAACAATTCAGCCGTAATACTCGCACTTCCAGGAATGCTCATCAGTTTATTGTATTGTCAAGTACAGAAATTATTTTCTTAAGCAATGTGGATCTCCTCTTCCCTATTTTAGTCCTGGCAGAATTCCATTAAAATTTTACCAACCGCATATCGCATATAACGAATAATTTACAAGAGGTCCACAGAAAAAATAGTGGTACTTTCCAAATTATTTTTTCTGATTTGAGTCCTCAACATCCATAAGCAACCATTATTATAATTATAAGCTTTTTATTGCCACAATCATATTGATTACATAAGTTAATATTTACAATTTATTTTCTATGTTTTTAAATAATTTTGGATGCAAAAATTATAAAAATTTAACACTTATTACTTAAATGACTTATATAAATATACATATAAGTATTTTTTGTGTTAAAGTTCAATATTTGTAATATTAAGATTATGTAGTTATAAAATGAAAATAAGTTTAAAATTAAAATTAATTTTAAAGAAAAGAAAATAATTAATTAAAAGTTATTAATAATGGTTATTGGCATAAGGCTCCCCTATGTCTCTATTTTTGGCTTCGTTGTACCAATTTGTACTTATTTGTGATAAATCGTCAATGCATCTTTTATTGGGTCGTTCTGTTGGTCACAATTTTGTTGTCTATTTATGGTCCTGAAGTCTATATACATGATCTGCCCAGCTCTATCCCAGCCTTCTCGTTCTATTTATGACATCAATAATTCTGGTTCCTTTGCGAATATTTTCATTTTGTACTCTTTGGTCGTATGTGCGGAATTTTTCTTTCCATTTTGGTCTGACATATCCTTAACTGGTAAAGTGTTTTTGAAGTCAAGCTAATTGTTTGTAGTCCGTAAGTAAGGATCGGTAGAATAGCAAATGTGTCTGTACTTTAGTCCAATTGTAAAAAATGTTTAAGGCTCCAGAATTGTTTCCAGCTATTGGTGATGCGTGCACTAAATTCTTTATTTTTTTGGCTTTTAAATGATTAAGCATCATCAAATGATAAATTAATGCAAAGGGTTTGCAAATAGTGGACAACGTTCTTCAGAAGATGTTGGTGCTTATTCAGTTGAAAAAATGTACATATGTAACGATTATTTGGAAAAATGTATACAATGCATTATTTTCGAGTATATAGTATATATATGTATGTATATGTACCCAGGAAGAGTTTAATGACACACATATAGTTCTTGTTTTTTTGGAATCAAATGCGTAAATTAATTTTGTTGACTTTGCTTCTTGGTACCAAATTAGTAAGGCTTCAACGCTTGAAAGAATTAATTTTACAAGTAAAAAACACACACAGTTTTAAAACTATACGGGGAAGGGAAAAAAATCCACAAAATCCAAACTCATTACGCCTAAGTCCACGTAAATATAATATCTCAAGTGTTTGTTGCTTCAAGGATTTATTTATTTTTGGAAAAGAGATTTTCTTTAAGTGAAAGTTTAATGAGAACATTTTCTCAAAATTACCTCAGTTTGTTTTTTATTCTCAGATAAGTTTAGAATTTCTTGTGGTATTTTTTGTTTTTTTTTTGTTTTTTTTTGTTTTTTTTTGTTTTTTTTTGTTTTCAACTTGATGATGGATATGAATAATTCAATACAATTTAATAAATTAAAGCTATTGAGGTATTCGAGACTTTTACAAAGGACGTACCTTTTCCATCGATTTGTTTGGAGAAAAAAAATCGTTTAAGTCTTGCCGGGAAATTGGACATTAACTTAAAAATCGGATGGGTGAGTTCTTGCAAAAAAAATAATTTTCGAAGAAAAGAAAGTTTAATGATTTTTCAACAGATTCTCAATCGAATCGAATGGATTTTCATTATTTGCTTGAATGTTCAAAGAGTTTTATTTTCACATTTCTTTACTCTAGGATTATACGAACATCAGAAGATGCAGGTAGCGAAAGGTGGCGAGGGAATAAGGAACAGGATGATTAATGGCTCTGAAATGAAAATAATTTTCTTAGTATCAAAAGAAATAGTAGGGTATTGGAAAGAAAATTTTCAGTTCTTGCTAAATGCATATCGTCAAATATCAACAAAAAAAAAAAAGATGAATGGGAGGAAGGAAAAGAAATAATGGAAAGTCTTGGACAAAGACTGGCTATTGAGTAACAATTTCTAAACGAGGATGAATTTTCAGGTTTTCGATTTTTATAAGACGATAAGTGATTACTCTGATGATGAGGGAAAAGACTGTCTTAAATGTTTTGGGTTAAAAAAAAAAAACAAAATTAATGTAAACACTTATGTATATAGATACATGAATATGTGTTTTTATTTAAATATTTTGTTCATAGGTTATGTAGTGTTTTCAATTGGTTAAGAGGACAGTAATCTTTGTGTATTTTTAGATGATTGCAAGGACAAAATTGAAACATTTTGTTTTTATTTAAATGCTTTAATTAGCCTTCCTTTACTACGTCATGGATTCCAAGTGCACCACAGAGCATATTTGAACACTCATAATCATAACTTTTTTTCTGTTTGATTTTATTACTTCAGTGAACAAAATTCAATTTTCTATTAAATTTGTAAGATTTTATGATTACTGACCTTTTACGGAATTTTTTTGGAATTTATTTCTGGAAATAATTCATAAACCTAGCACTGGGCTCCATTTGTATCCCATTATAAAATATCTAACAAAAAAAAATGTATTTGTTCCAATAATTTTGTATTTCAATAAGAATATATATATATGTATATATGTATTTCTACTATGAGGTGAAACGTAGTTAGTTCTACGTAAAGCAAGCTTTAGCCCCACCTTAACTAAGCAAGTATTAGTCAAAATCGATTCTGGTTTGTGTCTTTTGCTCTTAAAGAAAGGTGGCATCTGCCCCTTTTGCAAAGAAGTCTCTCGGGGACTCTTCGACATACCTTTACCCATAAAGCGAAGGGCATCCAAGTAGTTTTCCCTATTTTGTTTTGAGTTGCAGGCTGTGAACGTAAATTCATTCCCATCTCCAGCTCCTCCGTGAGTTGGATGAGCTTATCGTTGGTGGGTTGAAATATGATGGCATTCACTACTGCCTGTTACCTCAAGTAAGTTGTAAAGTACAACCATCGGCCAGTGTTGTGTTCGACGTGTGCAGAAATATGTAAATCAAAACTATATGATTGAAAACAACGACTCCATCTTTGGTTGTAGTTCAGTATCATTACAGACTTATTTTGAGAACCGGAAGTGGCTTTTATCAATAAAAAACAACTTTTTTTTGGCTTTGGAACATAAGCCACAAACGCCATTCTTTCAGAAAATCCAAAGATATGACTGGCCGATACTGCTTCCTGGTACTAATTTTTAAGGGATCGTTTTGGTCATTAAAAAATTGTTTTACTACAAACGGTTTTATCTTTTGTTTTGCAGATTTTTGTTGTGTTCAAATATGATGACATCAACGACATCACTACATCATATCCACAACCAAGTCCTGTACTTTGATCAGAGCTTTAGTATTACTAACCACTAGTTTTACCAAATATAAAAAAGTTATAAAATCTTAGCATTCGAGTTTTAACTCACTTTTTGTGATTTTTCCGTATTTAATTATTTCCAATAAAATTTGTTTCATATACCGCCAAAACATGATTTTACATTTATAAATTTTCTTAAATAAGTTAAAAAAAATAAAACTGATATAGCATAGATACGAAACAAAATGTATTGAACACATTCTGGGGTATACAAATGGACCCCATGACACGATTGTACCGAATTTTGTATAGTGAAATCAAGGAGTGTTAAATTAATTTAAAATACAAATAAAGTGAACATGCCATGGTAAACACTCTTCTATAATTAATAGAAGCAAATAAATAGTTTAGGTATTACATTTTTCTGATGTAAGAAACACGGTTCGAAATCATTCAGATGCAATGTTAATTTTTGTTCAACTTTACAATGATTAATTTTTACCTGAAAAAACTGATATCCATGACTTTCATTATAATTTAAAATAATGTTAAATTAGACACCACTTTGTTTTTTAATGCAATAATATTAATTAATTTGCTTCAAAAGTAACTTAAAGAATTAAACAAAATAACCTCAATGCCTTCTAGGGACAAAAATAATATGTATTTCAATGTTCTAAAATCATCACAATATGTATGTATATTGAATTAATAACGATTTGAAAAATTATTAAAATTATGTTTGTTTTTATAAGAAATCGGGCTTTTTTGGTCACTTTATCCATATATGTATGCAAATAAAAAACTTTATTTCATATTTTTGCCCTACGTTTCGTCGTAATTTCTCGACTTCTTCAGGGGAATTTTTATTAAATATGTTTTTTGTTGTTTGTTACATATAATAATAATAAAAAAAAAAAAACACTATTTTAAACAATTTAAACCGAGTTTTTGTATATAATAAAAAGAAGTTATTTTAAATTTTTTTTGAACATAAATGTATGTATGTATATTGTATATGTAAAGATATGTACATATATTGTATATGTAAAGATATAAAAATAAACAATACTAGGTAGTTAATTTTTCTAAAGTTTCTTCATCAAAATAAATCCAACTTTCTTCCAATGGCGTAATTTTTTAACAATCCAACTCAACTTCAATTAAAAACCCTGAAGCAAAAGTTAATTCTTCTTAATTTCCCTTGGAGTAATTGGCATTGTGTAGAGATAAAATGTAAATAAAACAAGATTTATCTCAATTGAGAACATAATAGTGTAAAGAAGATTTATAATAAGAAATGCAAGATGGGACAACGGACAGCAAAATAAAGGATTATAATGCTATTATGCGACTATCCACAACTCAGTTCACACTGATAATTTATAATTGAGACTGACGTTCTCTTAGATAACTTGATTCTTATGTTTCATGGTAACATAAGAATCCCATTATTCATTTTCTTTCGGTCTTTATTTTGGTTTTATTCACGATTTGAGTATTGAATATTTTTATGTTTGCACATTAATATCTAGTTTCATTTTAAAACGATATTTAGCAAGATAGAAATGATTAAGTTATGAATTTAAATTTCAATGTTCGCTCATAAGGAACTGAGAACGATTACACTTGGTGGAATGGTGTATTTGATCCTAATTTGTAGTTATCTAATATTGGAATACTTTGCTTTCTGTCCAGTGTTTCTGCCTTAAAATTTATCACAAAAGAAGACATCCATTATACATTTTCAATAATAAAATTTCAGACCTTAAATATGGAAAAGTTTTCACTTATAAGAATATAATAAAAATCCAATGAAAATAGTACCTACATGAAGTGATGTGTTTTTTTTTTAATATCTAGATAAATATTGACGAGTTTTGGTGGCGTGATGGGTAGTGCCTAGATCTGTAATGCTAGAGGTCTTGGTTCAATCCCTACACGTGTCACAAGAATTTTTTTTCTCGTGTACTGTTTCTTGCGAGGAAAAATCCTCCAGGAATAACTTTTGTTGTATAGTACCCGTCACGTGATGGTTAGTACGTAGGACTGTCATGCCAGAGGTCTTGGGTTCAATCCAAATCTTGTCATGAAAAGTGCTTTCTCAAAAAAGCCGTTCAGATTGGGTATTAAATTGTAGGTCCCCTCCATCCTTGACAACATTTCTCGCACGCAGGAACGGTTGAGTTGTAAGTCACTAGGTCGTTTATTTATTTAGTAACTTTTGCTGTGAAATGTGTGCCGGTTGAATGTTTTAGATAACTCTCTCTTTAACTTTGCCTATCTAATAAGCTGTATTATGTTTTGATGCCGGTCGTGAAAAAAGTTGACGCTTTAGTTGTTTCCCAAAAATCACAAAAACATGTTGTCAGATATATTTTTTATAAGTTGGCTAGCCCCTGGCACAAAACATTCAACACGGTCCACGCCAAAGCTTAGCTTATCCTAAAACTTCTCATACTAAAGAATCTCCATGTAAGTTTCTTTTTGTCAGCAAAAAATATTCACTTCTAAACTCTTTTTTTTTTTTTGTATAAATTATTTTCCCAGTTTTTCAAATTTGTATTACAGTAAAAAGTTATAAACTTATAAGAAATTTTTATTTTATATTAAAAAAAACTTGCATGGTTTAAAGAAAAGTTTCTCTCTTTCGACACGTCATTTATTAAAATTTTTTCATTGTGAGAGTCGGAAAAGGCAAAATTACTAATGAAATTATATATGTTTGGAGAAGATATATTGTTGTGTTAGATTCTGTGATAAGATTACTTTTATTCTTAACTAGGACCAGGAATAGTTAGTTCAGAACTAAGCAATTTTCGCAAATATATAGCATTGAGGTATAACTTACGATCTACAATATGAACTAGGTTTTCAAAACGAAGAGAGTAATAATAATTCAGCCAACTTAATCAATATATACTAAGTTCATTCAAAATCTATGCAAGTATGTAACTGTTTTATGATTTTAAAATGTTAAATTTAAAAACATCCGATTCCTATGTGATATTTCGAGGGAAATCATACTCCACCGCCAAGTCTGTAAGGTAACAAACCTAAGTTACTTTCGCAAGTTAATTTATTCTTTTTAGATCTTTATCAAACTTTAAACAAAAAGCCTATTTATCTACAAAGTTCTGAGTATAGACTAAAGAACTTTCATTCTTAAGAGGAACTGTTAACTGATGATGCCTTAAAAAAATTATGTGGGGTTGTTCAAGATACTTAATTTGATTTCGAACAAAGATCCTACTTTAATGTTCTAAACCAAAACTTTTGGCTTTAAGACAACGCTACAAATTTTTAAATGATTTCAATGTATAATATAGGAAATCTTTCCCTGAAGGGTATGCGTTGCAAGCCGTTGAAACTAAGAAAGAAAAGTATAATATCAAAGAAAAATAGAAAGAATTATATAATATCAAAGTACAAGAAGGATATTTTTATCATTACTTTACTAGCAACCAAATCAATGAAACCATTTATTAAACGATGTATAAGTATCTATACTGTATATATGTATAACTGTAAGAAGACAATCAAACGACTTGGGAAAAGGAAATGGGAGGAACTGACAACAAACGAACAGATTCGACTTTTCAACGCTCGTGCTTTCCTAAAGAACGAGCCTCTTATGATGGGGGGCCATATGCCCAAACATCGGGGAAGGCGGATTCCAATGGAAACACTGACGTGGGTACGCTGATGGGACCGCCCAATCCGCCGGTTGATATAATTCAATCCAAGAAAGGAATGACCCTTTCAGTTGCACCCCCGACTAGGGAAAAGACGCCGCGCCGTTGCAACCTTCGAAGCCATCTACACCCGCCAAATCCAGTACGGGGCCATGTGCAACAACGGGCTTGGAGGATGGTAAGACGGTCTCGAAGGAGAAGAATCTGGAGGTTGCTTGTGAAAGCAGTACAGGGGGCCATGTCCCCGAATGCATCTCTAGCATAACCCCTTCACCTTCGTCAAGCAGCGGTGTCATGGACGTTACTTCACTAAGTACTAGGACGACAAAAACGGTGATCGAGAAAAAGACTACCAAAACTCTCACCGTAGACAGAATACTTCATAGGAGAATACGTAACACTGAACGGACAATTCGACGCCTATCCAACAAAGATCCGAACTCCTTAACGGCAAGGGATAAGATAGTGCTCAAAAACGCTACACAAAACCTTAAGACACTGACAGCAAATATAGGGACTAAGAACCTGATGAAGGAGAAGGAGATGGTGGGCCATGTGCCTCCCCTGGACCCTGATTCAGTCGCAAAAACGTCCAAAAGAACAAGGCAGGATGACACACTTTCGCCCACGAAAAGATCACTCCTGCAGAAAAGAAAAAATATTGGAAATGAGAATCCTGGATGAGGTTAACGATGCTATCGTTAATAGCAGGCCACCACCACTCTTTGGGAACCTCAGAACCATCCATGGATTCAAAGTTCTGACGTGCGAGGACGACAATACTCTCGCTTTCCTGCAGGACTTCGTCAAAAGAACGATAGCCCAACGCTGATCTCCGCTTAGTCGGTCCGAACGAAATTAGCGACTTCGTCAAACCTAAGGCCAAAATGACGATCAAAGGTCCCGCGATACCCCGAGATCGCGTAGAACGATATCTTCAATCTCTAAATACGGAACAGCTAAGTCAAAGCTGGAAAGTAATAGAGATAGGAGAAAGAACGGAGGAAGGTACAGAAGTGGTGGTGCAACTTAGCCACAAATCTATACCCCTTTTGCGGAAAATTGGATACAAAGTATGCATCGGCATAAACCGGTGCAAACTGCGGCTAATAACCAATAAGACAAAACAAGTAAGTAACAAAATATGAGCATGAAATTGATTCAAATTAATCTTCATCACAGTAAAGCCGCCAGCTCCAATCTTGTCTACATCTTGGGAAGTAGACAAATTGACATTGCCCTGATTCAAGAACCCTGGATTTCAGGTGGCAGAATTAGAGGACTACATACCTCAGACTTTATACTATACAAAGCCACACAAGTAGCTAATAGTAATATCAGATCCTGTATTTTAGCCAGGAAGACGTTTAATCTCTTTCTTTTAGCAAATTAGGTACAGTGATCCAGACCAATGTGCTGTGAAAATAGAAAGGAAGGGACTCTCACCACTGATCCTGACATCGTGCTATATGCCGCATGACGGACAAGAAGGGCCTCCCGCTAACATCACAAGCCAGCTTGTAGAGAAAGCTGCCTCTGAGAGATGGGACGTGTTACTAGGCTGTGATACAAACTCACATCATACCCAATGGGGTAATACCGACATCAACAACAGAGGTGAGTCTCTTTCTGAATTTATACTAGACCATAACCTTTTAGTAGCAAACAGAGGTAACAAACCCACTTTTGTAACTAAAAATAGAAAAGAAGTGCTTGACGCTTCCCTTACCAATAACTCAAGCACAAGTAATAGATCTTAAAGAGGAATCATTCTCAGACCATAAACTGATAGGCTTCTTGATACAAAATGAAGCAGCAAATCCAACACCCTTTAGGAATTTCAGGAAAACAAACTGGAATGTATTCTGCAGGGAAGTAGGAGAGGGGATTCAAGACCCGGACACACTTCTAATTCAAGAACCCTCTGACATAGATATTGCGTCAGAAAAACTCAGAGTTGTTCTGAATCACGCTTTAGAAAAAAGCTGTCCCATCAATCATATGGGAAAAGGTAGGAAAAAACCACCCTGGTGGACCACTGAAATAGGCAACTTAAGAAAAGAAACTAGAAGACTTTTCAACATCGCCAAAAGAACTAGGAAAGAAGCTGATTGGGAACTTTATAAGACCAGTCAACGTATTTTTAAGCTCGAAACACAACGAGCAAAACGTAGCTCATGGATGGCCTTCTGCGACGAAATAGAAAGTACAAATGTATCAGCAAGACTCAGGAAAATTCTGACCAAGGATTCAGTCGCTCTAGGATCTCTCAAAAAACCTACAGGCAGCTGGACTGAATCCGGTTGCGAAACGCTTGAGCTCCTTGTGAATACTCACTTTCCTGGCTGCGTAGCTGATATCCGCAGTCCAGAAACAGAGTCTCATACAGAAACCCTAGTACCATCGGATATTATAACGGAAGAAAGGATAAAATGGGCCATTCACTCCTTTTCCCCGTACAAATCCCCTGGTATAGACGGAATCTTCCCTATGATGCTTCAGAAGTGAATAAACCTTATCATTCCACACCTAGCTAGCATTTTCAATAATAGCCTTAAATGGGGGTATGTTCCCTCATCGTGGCGTGAGGTAAAGGTAGTTTTCATCCCTAAGGCTGGTAAACCTAGCCATATGGAGGCCAAAGACTATAGACCCATTAGTCTAACATCGTTTATTTTGAAAACTTTTGAAAGGCTAATTGATATACACATCCGAAGCACCCTGAAACCGGACTGTATATCGGAATTTCAACATGCCTACATTAAAGGAAAAAGCGTTGAAACAGCATTGCACAGTGTTGTCAGCGTCATAGAAAAATCACTGAATGACAAGGAATACACCCTTGCAACGTTCTTCGATATTGAGGGAGCCTTCAATAACGTGAAGAACGAAACAGTGAAGCAAGCCTTGGACGACCACAAAGACGAAAAAGCAATAACACAGTGGATAATGTGTATGCTCAGAAAGAGACAAATTAACTCTGAGCTAGCGGAAGAAAGGGTGAGAGTAACCACATCCAGAGGCACCCCTTAGGGTGGAGTTCTCTCTCCGCTACTTTGGGTTCTTGTCATGAACGGCATACTCTCTAAATTGAAATCAAGTGGAGTAAGGATAATAGCCTACGCTGATGATCTTGCATTACTAGCGACTGGCAAGTTCCTACCCACTATCAGTGAACAAACCGAATACGCCCTCTCGTTGGTAAGCAAATGGACTAGGAACTGTGGGCTGACAGTCAATCCAGCTAAAACAGAACTAGTGCTATTTACTAACAAGCGCAAAATACCTGTTTTTAAAATTCCTTCAATTGAATGCTGCCCTCTTAAAATCTCTGATCACGCAAAGTATCTCGGTGTGATCTTAAATAAAAAACTAAATTGGGGCCGGAACACCAAAGATAGATTCAAAAAGGCATCGATTTCCTTTTACTCCTGCAATAGAATTTTCGGGAAAACCTGGGGACCAAACCCTAAAATTATCAGACGGATGTATTCGGCAATAATTAGACCAATACTAACCTATGGTAATTTGGTATGGTGGAAAGCTTTAGAAAAGAGCACGAAACTGAAAACTTTGACAAAAGTTCAAAGACTTGCGTGCACTGGCATTACGGGAGCAATGAGATCCACTCCAACTGCGGGACTGGAAGTTATACTCAATCTATTTCCCCTAGACCTCTTTGTTCAAGAATCTGCGGCCAAAAGTGCCCTGAGACTTAGTCAAACTAAAGTCTGGATAAACAGTTCCATAGGACATGCCCAGATCCTTCATAAAGTTATGGGTCATAGTACTACAGCAGACTATAAAATACCCGAACTTGATTTTCATAAACCATTCCAGGCTGCCATCCCAAGCAGAGAGGAATGGATAGATAATATACCATACTCCAGTGAGTCGTCAATAGCTATCTATACTGATGACTCTAAAATGGACACTGGTGTAGGGGCAGGCTTCTATTCTGAATCTCCGCCTCGCTAGGCTTCCAAACTACAGCAGCGTCTTCCAAGCGGAGGTCCTGGCAGTGACAACAGCTGCTAAAAAGGTATCAATGATGGCGATACCACGAGCTGATATCACCTTTTACATTGATAGCCAAGCGGCAATAAAAGCGATTACTGCAACTGAGGTAAAATCGAAGCTTGTTTCATGCTGCCGCGAAGAGCTTAAGGTTCTTGGCGCACAGCACAACATTAGACTCTGCTGGGTCCCGCGCCACAGCGATATACTAGGCAACGAGAAAGCCGATGAATTAGCAAGATTAGGGTCAATGCTTGACGTAAGCCAAGCTCAGCTAGTTAGCACCCCTACCTGTTATTTAAAACAGGAAATCTCAAAAAGAATAACTATTAAGGCCGATGAAAGGTGGAACCTTCTTGACACCTGCGGCACTACAAGAAAGATCTGGCCCTGTTTTAACAAACAAAGAACGGAAAGAATCAGTTCAGATGATCTATGCAGAGGATGCGGTGAAAAGGAGGTGCATGAAGACACTTCGCACTTTCTGTGTCACTGTCCCGCACTCTCCCATCAAAGGAAGAAACTGCTTGGCAAATTTTTCTTCGGGGATTTAAAAGAACTCTCTAGTACGCCTGGTACTAACATTCTGAACTTCGTCAAAGCCTCTAAATGGCTTGACTAACTGAACACATAGGTTTTTCTTATTAGCTTGAGTAGCAATACTCACGGGTATCACAATGGATCTGTATTGATCTAAGTGTGACGGTAAAGACATCAACTGTCAGCCCCTCAACCTAACATAAACTATTAGTATCTATAAGTATATATGTATACCACGACAAATAAAATGTCTGCAAATTGCCACATGAATTGGTGTTTTGAAAGTTAAAAACACTCCAGTCTACGAGCTTATATTCGAGAATAGAACATAATACTAAGCCCCGGTTTCAAATGCGAGCCAAGCGACTTGGTAAGACGCCTCGAACTTTGGTCTTGTAGTGGTCAGTCATATTCACACAATCACACTCAAGTTGAACAAATACATATATAAAATTAATTGTCTAGGAATCTTAACACTTCTATAAATACGAGTAGTACTTACCACTCCAACAGAGAAATAATTATTAATGATGTTGTATGGAGCGGAGCAATCTTTTTCCGATTGAACTTTTATTGGTTTCTGAATTGGAATGCTTTGAATGCTCCCGGAGGTGGCCAGTGAAATGTTGCCATTGCCATCTCCTAAATCCTCTTCTAAAGGTGGCATTTGAGGATTACTATTTGCATCGAATATTGTTGGCGTTGTTGGTGTCGATGGTATTGTGAGACTGCTGACAGCGAACGCCATTGGTGATGTTGTTGTCGATGGATATCCTGACATTTGCTGTTGATTGTTATTTTGATTATCTGCATCCGTTTTGCTTGAGTCTTTTGTTTGTTTATCTTCTGTTGTATCCTCCTGTGGATTTAATTGAAGTGGTGATAGTTGAGGAGAATGAGAATGAGAAAGCGACGATGGAGGACTTGTACTTCTGAATTGGCTGTGCTCTTCACGGGTTTTGGTTGTTTGGATTGTGGACATTGATATGCCTCGCATATTGTTTTCTTTAGTGAACTCATTGGTTGTGGTGTCGGTACCGTTGCTATGAATTTCTTCATAGGATTCAATAACAGACTTTTCGACAATAACCCGCTGGGATAATTCAATAACTTTTTGCATATTAGAATGAAGAGTGACCTGATAAAGACAAATTGTAAATTGAATTAGACAATTGGTTTAATGATCATGTAGCCTCAGAGTCGAACGATAACTAAAGATGAGTTGAAAAAGAGAAAGTGATTCTTTATTTTTGTGTACTCGTTTTGATATACCTTGATTTACATAAGTATGTCAGTGTAGATGCATGTAACTTTATTTAAAGGTTTGCCAAAAAAAGTAAAAATGATGTAAAATAAATTCTATAGCTTTTAGGCTTACTATAATCACATAATTGGTCATTCTATAATCAAATAAAATTATATGAAAAAACATTTCATTTTGACCCCTCATTAAAAATGTCTTTTGTGTTAAGGGGGCTTAACATTTTTGTTTCAGACTTATCAAAAGTTCAGTAGGTAATAATTGCCAATTTTATGCTTAAGCCATGGTTAAACCTTATTAAATTCGTAGATCATTTTTGTAGAAAATGAAAAATTTCACAATTTAAAGAGACAAACTGTTGTGATGTGATGTGATAGAAACGACCGACGTCCTGTTTATTTGATATATGTATGTAATAACATGTTTATTTGTACATTACATGTCTGTAAATTAACATGGTTCCAAAAATATATATGTTTGTTATTAACTTTTTTATGCAGCAATGTTTGACGTTGACATTTTTGTTTTGGATGTTAAGTAACAAACGAACGAACCAAAACAGTTCCTTTTTTTTGTCATCTCTGTAGGAAGGCGAATCTGTTAAGTCCAAGAAATCTATTTAGCTAACAGAAATAGCTTGAAGTGGTTTTAAAAAGCATTAGTTGGAATAGGGAAATAATTCCCGGTTTTATTTTCTTCTTCCAACTTATGCTTTTTAAAATCACCTACATTTCTGTTTTCAAAGTGGTTTCTCTTTCTTTCGTAGATTTAACAGATGCAGTTACGTAAGTATAAAATTTGATATATTTCTTTATTAATTGTATCTATTTTTTATAGCTCAGAGGAGTCAAATATAGAAGTTATTCAGTTTTTTGCGTTTTCCTAAAAGTAAGGTCAGATAGTTAAATTCATTTCTTCCAACTTACTGGTGATTTAATTGATAACGATTTTAAGAAAGTGGGCGGATGCCACGCAACAACATTTCAGTTTGTACCTTTCTATTCACTTTAAGATTTACATCTCTACCAAATTTGAATATTCTGCAGCAATAGGAATAGCCTCATATAAAATTCTAATTCATAAATCATAATTCTATGAAAGTTTTCACCACAAGACGTACCGTTGTAAGAAATTATATGTTTTGAAAGTATCAGAAAGTGGTCCATAAATTTGATAATGGCCGAATTCATAAATGTAGAAGTTTGGCAACACCACAAAGTTTACTTTTCATTTCTGAAGACAGTTAAAAATTTATTGTCCGTTAAATAATTGTTCTTTTTTTTTTATTTTGTGTTGCTATTAAATTTTAACTAAACAACACTTTTTTATTTTGCATATCTACTCAAACTCATAGATAAATCTTCAACTTTTTCTATCAACGAAAACATATGCAGGTACTTCATAATACTGCATTAATTTAATTCGATGTCATATACTCCATATGTTATTTAACTAAGAGAGGAAAAATCTGATGTCCCTGGAAATAAATGTCCTTTCTCAATCTCCTTTTAAAAAAGATAGCTCCTATCCTACTTAAATTAATAATTACCCACCGCTTACCTTTGGCCTTAAAATCTCTTCTATTTGTCCAGAATTAGTCACTTCTATACTCCATCTATCTAGCATCACAATAGTCGATCTACTTATCTTGTCCATCAGCTTGGGTATATTTTCACCCTCATATCCGCCGCCCCATCTTAGGCACCGAGCTAAGTCGTTCCCTGTCCCCAATGGAATCACACCAATGGCTGGTTGTGATTGCAGTTGAATAGAATCTGTATTGCAAGGAGCAGATAAAAGTTGGAATTATAAGGAAGATGAAAACAATTTTTATTGAAAAATAAATAAAATCAATTACAGAAGATGACTAAACAACAATGCTCGAACTGTCCATACCCATTGCCTCGAGGACCCAACCAACCGTGCCATCACCACCGCAACAAATGACTTTAAAACTTGGCAAATCCTTGAACAATGTTAGCCCTTGTGGATGTGTTTTTTTTTTGTTAATTGTTTGGAATTAGCCATAGAGTACACATGTGGAAAAAATTAGAGAACAATGTTTATTTTGTTGGACAAATCAACATAATTGATAGAATGTTGTATAAAGTTGTAATCATGATAATGATAACACAAGTCTGCAAAGGTTTATGATGTCGTGCGGATTCCAATAACTTGGGTTAGCAAGATTAAATTAGCTTAAAGTAGGATTTATTTAAAATTTCCATAAATAACTAAAATTATTAAAACCGTGCAAAAAAAAGATTTAATTAATATTTACGTATGCAAGTTTTCAGACGCTGTTATTTCATTGTCTTGTTAACTTCCCATAGGAAATTATTGTAATGGGTCTGATTTGTCAAATTGAAAATTTTGACATTTCTCGAGGTTTCAAGGTCCCTAGAGTCGAAATAAAAGATTTTTAGAAAGATGTCTATGCGTGCGTGGGTACGTACGTTCGTACGTCCGTACGTTCGCGGCGTTTTTTTCGTCGTCCATAGTTTAAGAACCAGAAGAGATATCGACTTCAAATAAATTTTGTTATACAGCTAATAAGACATAAAGATGCAGAAAGGGCTCTCAAGAAAATTGCGTGGGTGTTTTTTTTTTATCATAACAGTTTAAAAAAAAGGTGAAAATTTTGGTTAACCCTAAATATCTTACGAACCAAAAACGCTAGAGACTTGAATTAAATTTTATATAATATATTGTAACGTAATACCAAACAAATATATTTTTTGAAAAAAATCCAATTAACGGTTTTTTATAAATCAAAAAAATTGAAAAAAAAAATTTGTCACCTCGAAAATTTTACGAATAAAAAATGATTTTATCACCAAAACAACTTTGTGCATTTGTGATTTTCGACTCAAATAACTTTTCAAAACTTTGAGATATTGACTTTAAACTACTTTTATCTTTTAAAAAATATAGTTGTCAACATTTAGTAAAATTTTGACAAAAATAAAATTGACAGTTTTCTTACAAAAAATAAAAACCTAAACAAAAAAATTAATAAAAGTTGGTAAAAATTGATTTTCGATTCAAATATCTTTTCAAAACTTTGAGATATTGGCTTTAAACTACTTTTATCTTTTAAAAAATATTGTTGTCAACATTCAGTAAAATTTTGAGAAAAATCTAATTGACAAGTTTTTCACAAAAAATAAAAACCTAACAAATAAACAATACTAAAACTTGGTAGAAATTTACTAACGACTCAAATAACTTTTCAAAAATTAAAAAAACATATTGTTTTCGATATTCAGTAGTTTTTTTTTATAAAAATCCAACAGTCCGTTTTTTCATAAAAAAAATAAAATCTACAAAAAATAGTACGCAAATTTGGTAAAAATTGATGTTCGGTTCTTGATATCTCTCAAATTAATTTCATTCATCCAATTTGTAAAAATTTAAGAAATTCTACTTAAATTGGTAAAAATTTGTTTTCGACTAAAAATCTATTTAATAAAACTAGATTTTCAAACTAAACTATTTCTTTATATGATAAATATTGTTGGCAATTTTAAAATTTTAAAGAATAATTTAACTAACAACTTTTTTAACCCAACACGAACACCTACAAACTTTTAAACAAGACAAATTGACAGACGGGATGGGAAGTTATGCAGAGTGGAATTTTTTGGGCTTGATGTTCAGAGAAAAATGAATGCAATCAAATAAAAATAAAAAGTTAATCCATTCTTTCCCAACGTTTCTCCGGTTGTTTTCCGGCATCATCAGGGGTTTTGAATTTTATTAAACCTTATGAAATACAATAATTATATTATTGGATGGGAAGTTATCAGTGTGGGTCGCATCCCAGCCTCTTTTTTAATTATTACGACTGACATAATGCTATTATCTCTGATTAATTTAATCCATGTATGATATTTTTACTATAATGTCTGTTAATGTGGCTGCAAATGACATACAAAATAATGCACCAAATAGATTTAGTATTAATCTTTGTCTGAGCCCACTTTCTGAAGGACAAAATTCTCTTCCTTTATAATTGAAATAAGATTTAGAAGATCAGAAGTTCGTTTTTTAGTTCTTTCAAATGCCTTTTCAAAAATTATTTTCATTATGTGATATGACTCTTAAAATTGTTTAATATTTTTATAAATGAGGGCGATGGTAAGCATCTACTTAAGACTCAATGACAAATCTTTTAAATCTTAGTTTTGAACAAATAATTTAGGTAAATCTCGAAAAAACATAGTTTAGTTAAATTTCAACTACATACGTCCCAAGTAGAGTTTAAGAACATTCGATTTCATATTCAACCCCAACCATCTTTTGTTGAGCATAATGTACAGTGTACATGTACACTCATCTAAACTTTGCTTAACTCACCAAAGTATTTCCACGAACCAAACAAAACAAAAATATTGACAGTTAAAAAAAGCTAATAGAATAATATTTTAAACTTAAAGTAATAAGTAAAAAGACTTTTAATAAAACAGTCGAAAAACCAAATTTGCTGAAACTGTGCAGACCTATGTACATATGTTAATTATTAATGAATTCATATCTTTATTTAAAAATTATATCTTCAACTATTTTTTTTTTGATTTTATTAAAACAAAACTAACCTTCTTTGGGTCCACCTTTAGATAAGTCATACACTTGACGTGGATTAAGCATATACTGAAATTTCCTCAATATACGATCGCCTTGTCTTCCACCACTTTTTGGATTGACGAATACAAGAAGCGGACAGCCTGTTTCTGATGGTGTTATTTGAAAATGTGTAACCTGTGTTTGAGATGACTTTGATGGTAAATATAAATACATTTCAAAATAGGTTAGTCAAAAAAATTCAGTCACAGAAATATTATTATTAAATAAAAGGAAATTGTTAGTGAATTCGATTTTAAATATTTTTTTTTCATTAAAGTTCAAATACAAAAAACTTTTTTTTTGTTTTAAAAGTGCATTGAAATACCTTAAAACTACTTGATTGATTAACTGATCGTTGTCTATCGAGAACAGCTGGGCAGATTGCAGTAGGCGGGACAATTAAATCAGCATACTCACCGAGTAAACATTCTTTTTTTACAGACGAAGCACATCTGTTGTGTAGCTAGAAATAACAAACAAAATAATCATACTAATATTATAAATGCGAATGTAAGTTTGTTTATTACGCTTTCACGCAAAAACTACTTAACCGATCATCATGAAACTTTGCACATACACTCTTGAAGGTATTAGAAGTAACATAGGATACTTTTTATTAAAAAAAATAAAAAAAATTACGAAAAATAAGAAAATTGTTTGTCAAAATATCGTCAAATTTAGCTACTTCAACGCCATCTAGCATCATAGTAATGAAGTTTCAACCCTGAATACTGTAATACCAACCCACTGTATTACCGACGCACAGTGGCCCGTTTATGCAAAACTGCTTGCAATATTCATTTTTCGAGTGGGTCTATAATGCAAAACTTTTTAGTTCACTGGACTCACAAATATTTGGAGCTTGAGTAATCGAAAAAAATATTCAATTTGGGTTATTGGTGTGCCTTATAGAGCAGGCCAAAGTTGAACATTTTTTATGATGATCAATGATGATCATCGACGGTGACGACAATATCTAATTCAATTGAATATAGTTTCAACTGTTTCTAATTTTTCTATATTTATTGTTATTTTCTTCTGTCGTTACATGCAGTATAATACTATTCACATTTTTGAGGTTATCCGTAATTTTTGTGGTTAGCTGTTACTTTATTATTTTAGATCTTACTCGCTGATGTTAATTCTTACTCTGATTGCTAATGTTTTTCCGGAATTGCAACAAAATTTGTGTAGTGATCAGTGGTTGTGTGCAAGAGCAATATTAGCACCAAGAAATGAAATTGTAAATAATATGATCAACACTGACATTTTAAACGAGGTTCAAGGAGAAATGAAGGAATATTCGTCAATGGATACAATTATGGATACGGAACTAAGTACTTCATATCCTGTGGAGTTTTTAAATTCACTTGAACTATCGGGTGTACCGTCACATAAACTTCAATTGAAACTAAATGTACCAGTAATGCTTATGCGAAATCTAGATGCTCCTCGGCTATGTAATGGAACAAAGCTTCGGATAACAAAATTGGGACAGAACATACTTGGTGCTACTATTTTAACAGGTGTCGGTAAGGGAAATAGTGTTATAATACCTCGGATACCAATTATTCCCACTGACCTTCCATTCCAATTTAAAAGGGTTCAGTTTCCCGTCAAGCTTAGCTTTGCTGTTACTATGAACAAGGCACAAGGACAAACATTACAGGTAGCAGGAGTGCATTTAGAAAACCCATGCTTCTCTCATGGTCAACTTTATGTAGCCTGTTCACGTGTATCTAATGCCCGGAATTTACACATATTTGCACCCGACGGGAAAACTTATAACATTGTCTATAAAAATATCTTAAATTAATACTTTCGTATTTTATTTTTTTAAATTGTTAGAATTCAGAATTATTTATTTTTGTTACGGTGAAATATATTTTAACATTTGTTGTTGCATTTCAATAAGCATATATTAAGGTGTTGAAACTTCATTGTCTGTAGTAATTTTTAAAAATTGTTGATCTCAGCCAAGCAATAAAATTTAGTTATTATATTGACTCATTTCTATTATTATACCCTTACCCTATATCTCTCATACTTATTTAATTTCTCCACTGCGGGCGAAGCCGCGGGTAAAAAGCTAGTACCCAATAAAATATAAATATGAGTTAATAATTGCAAACATAATTGTATGTAAGCTTTTTAAATAAATTTGGTTTTAATATTATCAGTTGTTCATCAATTCTCAAACGATTATTTTTTAGGATTCTGCTTGAATTCCAATAAATCTCTTACTTGTTGACAATATGCTTTATGTACATTATCAGCCCTTTTAATAAAAACACCTTATCCACTAGATAACACACGTTACACCTAACACACGGATAGTTGAATTATTCGTTTGATAAATAAGTTCATTAACAAACATATTTTCTCCTCATGTTACTTTATCATTGAATAGCACCAAATTTTTACTAGATAAACAAAATCTGGTGGGATGTGCCGACTTCCTGCATCACCATTGAGGTCCTGTTTAAGTATGTCAATCAATTTGAGTATGTTTGCTTTTGAGAAACGGTACTTCGTTCTAAAACATCGTTAGTCTAGTCCTCGCGATCCTAATTTCACCCAGCGTTTTAAACATTTGTTTGTTTAATTATATTTAAATGATGCATTTTGAATTTGAATTAAAAAATGACTAGAAACCGTATTAACAAATTTTTAAATATTACGTACATTTAAAATAATACCTAAATTTCTGATCAAATATTTAAAAATAAAAGATGTTCGGTCTTTGTACGTGAAAATCCGTGAAATAAGTTAACCCTTTGTTATAAAATGTCATTTAAGCTAACACATGTTTATTCTAAGAAATTCTGGTTTAGCATACGTGTTAGTTAGGGGTGTATGTTTATCAATTAATTAAAAGTGTTTCACTGACATCATTTGAACGCGTCGTTTCCAAAAGTCAGTTATAAAATAAAGCTCGTAGCTTCATGGATAAAATTATAGAACGGGTAGGAGAATGATTTCTGAAACAAAGGAGACCTTCTAAACTGCACCAACTATAGAGGCATCAGTCCACTTAACATCGCTTACAAAATCTTCTCTGCCGTATGTAAACGTCTAAACCCTATCGTCAACAACCTGATAGGCCCTTATCAGTGTGGTCTTAGACGAGGAAAGTCCACAGTCGATCAAATATTCACATTACGCAGATTTCTTTAACATCGTCCTTGAAAGAAAACTACAGAGCTCCCACGTCAACACTAGAGCCAGTATTTTTTAAAAGTCTGTCCAACTAATAACATATGCTGATGACATTGACATAATAGGAAGACCTCATGCCAATGGGGCTTTTGTGAGTATTGATACAGACGCGGCAAAAATAGGTAGTTAAGGACTTTGTCTACCTAGGATTAGCTATGAACACAGAAAACAACACCAGCACTGAGATCAAACGAAGAATTACTCTTGCTAACCGCTTTTTCTTTGACCTAAGAAAACCCTCTCTCGAGCGACTAAAGTGTCGCTATATAAGAGCCCCATCATCCCCGTCCTGCTATACGGTGTAGAAACATGGACAATGACAAAAGCGGATGAAAGCACCTTGGGTCGTTTCGAGAAAAAAGGATATTACTTTTTAAAACTCGTAAAATAAAGCTTTTTGACGCAAAACGCTTTAGAAATAGGTTTTGCTTTTGTAACGAATCTGTTGTCTAAACAATTCTATTATATCAAGTTTTTGAAATATATTAAAAATATAAAAATAATGTTGAAAACGGTAATTTGTAAAACTTGAAAAACTAGTCAAAATAAGAGTTTGGATTCGAATTCATCACTAAAAATTAAGTCCAAAACGAATTGCCATAACTATTAGAGTATCAAATTCATGTTTTTCTCGAAACTTCATATAGATTCAAATAAAAACTCATAATTAATGAGAATTTAAAGAAACTAAGTAAAATACTAAAATGTCTTGCATTGGATCTAAAAGATAAAGATTTATACTTTTAAAAATCATAAAACAATTTATTTTTAAAAGATAATTTGAGTTTTAACTAAGGCTCAAAAGCACCGTTTTTTGGTTGTTTTTATAGCATCTTTAAAGGGGTATATTTTAAAAACCTGATGCGATGAAAAAATTTAAAGGCGAGATTTGTGTCAAGGACATCGTAATCCTTTAAAAAAGCATTGTTTTGAAAAACGTAATTTTATCGACCAGTGTTATGCATATGAAAATTTTTGTTTTAGTCTAAAAAAATACTTTGCAATTCTATCAGTCCATACATATAGACATGTAGCTTCATGCAAATAAAAAACTATGTGTTTGAAATCTAAAAAAAATTAACAAGTATAAGAACAAACAAAATTTGTGATGTTGACATTACTGAGTCTTTAGATTTGAGAAAAATGAAAACAAAATAAACTTTACCTTGAGCTTAAACGAAAAATAAAGTTTCTGCCTACAGATTTAAATTGTAATAGAACCGAGGATACATATTTTAGCTATATGTACGTGTGTCAAATAGATAAGTTAAAACATTACCTAAATAAAGAAAGCACGCGTATAATAATTTGTCTTTGACATCTTTTATCTAGGCTTATTTAATATCCCCAACCGGAAACAATTTTCAAAGAAAGTGCTTTCGCTATAAAATGTATCTCTGTCAAATAAGAAACTCTCACTTCACCTTGTCTTAAGCTAAATAAAAAAAGTCTTTGCGAAGAATAAGGAGAAAATGAAAGAAGTGTTTTTAATTCAATTTTCAAAAATACACAGGAATCCCATGTTGCAAACTCAAATACCGATTACCCTGGAAAGGGCCAAATAGGTATTCGTTCCTTTATATAAACCTCTTTAACACCTCTTTGAGAACCAATATCACCAAAAGCCAAATGTACTTTACAAATGTTCTTTACACACACATAAACATTGAAACACACCCATACTTTCACTTCAGAACAAATATGTTCGTTACCAGTATTCACAAAGAGAGGGAGCTTTAAATACAGTTTTACAGTTGTTAGAACATACCATCATGTGACACCATCGACATGTTAGCCCTGTTATCCCATGGTACGCCTTTATACGTTTTCTGCACTTGGAACAACGCCCATAGCAGTTGCCTTCGACCCAATGATGCAAGAGGTCACCCCCGCCTTTGGCTTTCTTTGATTTAACGTAGGTTGTGATACAGGATGCTGGAGCGTGCTGTACACATCTCTCGTGTACTGTATATTTGCATACTGTAAATGAAGGGAAATAAGAAAACAAATTAATATTTAACTAAATGAAAGTTCAAATTCTGGATATTTTCTAGGAAATAGTCATCTTCTTGTGACATAACGGGCGGATGTTCTTTGATATATGTACATATGTACGAGTAGGTATAAATAAACAACGACAAAGGGAAGAGCAACCGAAAACGAAAGAAAAAAGAAGATGTTTGACTCCTATAAGAATGATAAACTTGAGGCTTCAATCCGCGGAGCAAGGTATTCTACTCATCCGAAATTAAGAATAAATATTTAAATTTCAATTCGGATACATGAGAGGTTTAACATGTTCCAATAAAAACCAATAATCAGATTCTTATGGAAGGTTTTGATCCAGTAATATTTAATACTACGCCTAATAAACTCAAAATAAAAAACGATAAAAATGCTAAAAATACAGTTTTAGTTAATAGTGAAACAGTATTCAAAAGAGTCTATAAAAATATCTTACGTGAAAGGATGTTTTTAGCAGTTCAGAAAACTGTTGTATAATATCTAAAATGGTGCATGTTTCTATATATTTATGAAAGTTAAATGTATGGTAATTCATGAGAACCAAGAGCCAAAATAAGCCATATGGATATATTTACAGTCAGAGAATGTATTTTAAGGACAAATGGCTTAAGTTATGGGAGGATGATTTCCATTGAATTGTTGACTATATTTAAGAACATGGTTATTTCATTAATTAAATACATGTAGTTTTTTTTAATAATGATTTATGTATACCAAGGGCAAACTTAAATGCACCAGCAACTAAACTTTTCCACTGGAGTAATGCAGCTAGCTATTTCACTAGAACTTGCTTTCTAACTTACTTTACACGGGACGGATCTGTTAACTGGAACATGGTCTGTAAAAATTACGGTAAAAAGGGTGAGGAAATAAACTTTACAAAGATTTTCGAAATAAGTTAATAAGTCAATGATGTTATTGTCACCGAGTCTAGAAACTCTTCTTTGAATATTGTCTACAAGGTTTAAGTAAGTTACTGTATAGTGGCATGTTATTAGATGGAAGTTATATTCAAGCTTTGGACGTGAATTTATTTATTTATTTATTCATTACGTTAAATTCTAACGCTAAGTTAACAAACAAAATTTACAACTAAATAAACAATTATTTATATGGATACGTTGAACATTATTGATAAAAATATTAAGCACAAAGTTAAGAATTCAATTAAATTGAGAAAAAAATGGATTTTAAACTACCGAATTTGATATTATGATTAACAGAATTTAAATGAAAATTATTTATATTGTATGTGTTTATTAATTGGTTAATTAAACTGTTAGAACCATAGTTTGATCGTCTAAAATTTGTTCAAGTCGGCACTCGATCGCTCAAGTTATATTGGCAAAACCTTTTAGTGAAATCGATACAAAACTTATGAAAATTAATGAACCCACTCCGTTTTCCAACAAGAAATTAAAGTTGCAAATACTTTCGGTGTTTGGCTAGGGATGGAAGACCTATTAGTTTTAGCCTATCAAGATATGTAGGCAAACCTACTCCATGTGACCATGGGAGGAAACGTAATGTAATCCAATTTCCAACTGATGCAAGTCTTTGAATATGAGTGGAGTAATAAGGTGCCTAAATTAGACAACCGTATTCAAGGACTGATCTGACCAATGATACATATCGATTTTTAAGGACATAAGGATCTCGGAATTCCCTACCAAATTTGTTATAAAGCCTAGAGTTCTATTAGCTTTTTTAAAATGTAGTTAATATGATCAGTAATATTAACTTTGACTCCAAAATGATGATTAGGTCTGAGAAGTTAGAGAGTTTTTCCAAGTTCGTAGTTTCTTACATGCATCCATAGTCAAGTATGTACATTATGATTGCTTGTAAAACACATATTTTATGCACTTGTCAATATTCAACATTAAACGACCATTCCTATATTCGAAGTAGATCATCTTGTAATAATTCGCAGTCCGTTCGAAACATTTTCACATCATCAGCGTATATTAATTTCATCGATTTTTTCAAGATAGAGGAAAGGTTAGACAAGTTAAAATTAAATAAAGTGTGAGTAAAATGGTGAATAATTCTTTTTACGTATGTACATGAACCTCATTTCTAACTTAACTCTGCCAGGTATCAGCACTAAACAAATTTGTAAGGAATCTTCTTTCAGAGCAACCTTTTCTTTATTAGTTTTAGGTATACATATATGCATAGGTAAATATTATTAAATATGTAGGTACCTACACTTTAGTGAAGTGAGTAATAAAAATATGGAAGTTTGAAAAAAAAAAAAATAATTTATTTTACTTACGCACACAACAAAGACCTTTCTTTCCCAAACCAACTAACATATTCAGACATAGGTTACAGTATGCAGGTTTACTAAAGTGCTTCAGCCTCCACACATGAATTCCGTCTTCTTTAAGGGCTGTGTTATCCACTCCTGCAAAATAACGAACACAATAAAAAACAAATACAATGTAAGGCGAAAGAAAAAAGAGGTTAAATTGTCAAAAGGAGTGACAATAAAAATAAGCTAAAATGATGAGTAAACTGTTGTATAGAAAAGTGTCCTTTTGAGCAAAATATGTTATAACAAAAATACTATGACATGAAGAATGGGTGAGGAAATGGAAAGGGAACTTCTCTCATCGCCTTCTTACATCGCCTATCATGTCGATGACGAGGGAAAAAGGTTTAACCTCATTACAACGATGTGCGCGACGAGGGTATATGAGGTGTGCTGTGAACTTACCAAGAAGAACTAGGAGTGGTATCGTTGTAAGGCCTCCCCTTTGCCATTCGTCTAGGGAAACTGTGCCATCAGCATCATAGTCAATTTCCACCATCATTTCTTGCAATATCTGAAAACATAATTATATGTGTATGTGTATTATGACTGTTTCAAACTAACTTAGAGATACACATTTATGTAAATATTGTACATATTTTTATTTGACTATAATGATTGATTTTGTATCTTTACACTTTTTATTTGTAAGTATTATAAAGACATATTCATTGGTAAAAAACTTTATGTAGTATATGCTCTTGAACCATGAGATATCACACTTAAACTTTATATTAATTTAATGTTTTTTTAGTATTTCCCTTTTATAAAATAAAAAAGTATGCTGTCAGTTAGAGCATTTTACTAAATTTTTATATAAGGCTTGCTCTTGAACCATGAAATATCACACTTAAACTTTATATTAATTTAATGTTTTTTTAGTATTTCCCTTTTATAAAATAAAAAAGTATGCCGTCAGTTAGAGTATTTTACTAAATTTTTATATAAGGCTTGCTAAGGTCATAGTCGCTTAAAACTTCAAATATTTTTTTTTCAATATAAAATTGTATGTGATTGCAGAAGAATGTTAAGAAGACCTAAAAAGCGTGTGAAGGGAAAAGATAGGTTTATGTAAAACAATCAAGAAAATATGGTCTAGTATACCTACATTTTTTTTTTAAATTAATATATTTGAAATAAAATGCATAATATTACACATAGCAATAAACATATAAGAACTATAAGTTAAAAATAAACTGATATGCAATTTTATTGAAGTCTTAAAGGATCTTCTTATGATGATATTCTTAGACGAAATTGTGATGGAAAGTTTTTGCTTAAATGTACATTTTTTTAATAAAAACGTTAAAGCTAATTGAGCTAATTAGCATTTCATCTATTTATATCAGGAGAATTTGTTCAGTATTGAGCTATAGCATCTGAAACGAGATACTGGGCAGTAACAAATCCAACAAAAAAATGTATTGGTCTTTAGATGGTTACAAAATGGAGGAGTTATGGTATGGTGTTTTTTTTTTCAACTAAAAGACTCCCTATTCCCTTAAGAAAATATCAATAAAGCTCTTACATGCACTGTCTTTCTAGAAGTCATACTTACAGTTTGTGAATTCGCAAAACATCTTTCCACAATCTTGGAATATAAAAAGCATTGAAATTTTCATTGATAGTCAGGCGACAATCAAGTCATTTCCTCTATTGTCACAAAAACTTAATTGGTAAATAGTCGGCGCAGAAATCTGCAGAAATGGCAAACTAATTTGCAAAAAAATATGTATACTTCATTCGAGTCAAATGACATTATTATTTGTACGCAATTGAAATAAATGAACTGCAAAGTTTTCTTAAAGCTGCAAGCAGACACTTGTGTTGGTATATTTTTGGCCGAACACAGAAAAATTGTCTACAACATCTCATTCTTCCTAGTAAATTCTTCCAAAATTCAAGATGATTTAAACAGATACACCCAGCAAATCACATAGCCAATGCTATTAAATCTTATTGAAAATTAAATTCTAGGTAGGTACGAGTATTCCAAAAAAACCTATCATGTTGTCCAACTATTTAATTCATCAATGTACATAAATAATTGTCTTAATAAAACAAACAAAAAAATATACACAATATAGAACATAACATAAAAGAAATAAATAAATTCAGGCATCATTTGCAAATATACTCGTATAGTGGTGACAGAACACTTACCGGTCTCAATTCACTAACATCCCATCCGAGATATTCTGCCACGGACATCATTTGGCTAACAATAGCATCCATTTCCGCAGTATCTAATACCCCATTGCCATCCGTGTCGTACAATCGAAACATAACTGGAAAACAGAACAAAGAAGGAAAAATAAAAGAACTAAACTAATTTCAAAACTCAATCACAAAGCAATACGTTCACCAACACCACGACGACGGACAGAGCAGATCCTTCTAAAGAACATGCTCTCCGTGTCGAGTGCGGAGAACCAAAAATTGCAAAAATTCATTTAACTTTTTCCGTAAATGGAAAAAAAGAAGAAACTACATACGAATTGTATTCAACAAAAACCAAAAATAGGTACGCGTGCACGGAGCACAAGTTTTATAGCTGCACTTAAAAGCGGGTACAAACAAATAAAGTTTAACTTACATTCAAGTTTATCCTCTGGCCGTCCAGCTTCCAAGAGGGACAAATAGCAAACCACATCCTTCAGCGCAACTTTCAGCGACAATGGATCAAGGAATGACATTTTACGAGTAAGAAGTTTCATGTCAGCTGAAAAATAGAAAATCGTTTATTTAGGCAATCCAGGGATATTTAAAAAAAATAAAATAAAGAAAATTTTAAATAATTTAAACTGTTTGATTTGGATTGAAATTGGTCATCCGATGATATTTTTATAAACAATGCTCTAGTGAAATAGCTAGTTGCCCGTACTTCTAGGCATGCTCATCAGTTTACCCTTGTGCCCAATTTCGGATGTACTGTTTAGTACAGGGATTCTTTCTTTAGCCGCACTACACGAATGTGTAATGCTTTACCAAGCTAAATATTTCCCACTCATTAGTCATTACAATGTGCAGACATTCAAAACCAATGTGCATCGGTTTCTTCTTTCGTATCCTATCCTCCTTTCCTAATTGCTTATCTTATCATTATAAGGGTATTCATAACCCCTTAAGTACATACACAATATACAAAAAAAAATTACAAATATAGTTGAAGGTAAGGAACTTTAGTATGGTGTTCATATTTAGAAAGGATTTTATTCAAATTAAGATATAAAGCTACAACGTAAAAATCAAATTTTAGAAACTAAAATTTGTAAAGGAGTTACAACTGCTTTAACATATAGTGATGGACATCATTATTGGTAGTGTCAAGATAATGATGGTGATGTACACCAGGTAAGTCTTTGGTACTTACATAGTTTGAATCATCATTTTTTATCTTCTATATAAATACAAATTTAAATGTTTGCATACTCCTAATCGCTAATTTCCATAGGTTCTTAAATGGTTGTTTTAAAATGTTGGCACAATATTGCATTCCTAGGGGCTAACCTCAAATGGTACTCAAAATATGCAAATTAGTGCGTTCCGTGTTTTGTTTGTATTTATATATATTACGTTTTTAAATACCACCCTCACCACCTTAATTATATGTGGATACAACAGCTGCACATTTGGACCCAACCCTCTTGAGCCTATAAAGCCAAGGAATTCGAAAAAGTCGTGCTGTGCAAAACCAACACAGATGACATAGACTATAGCTAGGAAGCAGTTTAATCTCTTTCCGTTTACAGCACTTAAGCTCAGTTTTTCAGTGCGAGATCATCCTAGTTTAACTCTAGTTAACTCCTGAAACATGTTTTTCAGTATATTATAATCTTTTAGTTAACTCTTAGTTAATCCTTCAAAATTATAGTAAGTTAACTCTGGTTCTTTTTGTGGAAAAATTAATTATTTGTTGTTTTATTCAGACTGCGACTTGAGCAATGGGGTTTTATACGATTTGTATTTATTTTTACAACAAATGAGATTAACCAACAACTGGTGGCTGTCAACTCAAAATCTATCGACTTCGAACTTTTCAGTGATAGCAAATCATTATACCAATCATGGGGTTTAAATTGAACCCCCACTGAAAAACTTTTCGTTATTTAACTCTGAATATCTCAACTGAAAAACTGGGCCTTAGTGATGACTACCACCACTCATCAGTAGGTAATGGGACCACGGACAAACTTTACAAATCAGTTGGTAACTCAGACAGAACAGACTCAATCTGGTCACCCACTTTTGTCACTAATAATAATCGAAAGGATGAACTAGACATTACTGTAACCAGTAATTTAAATAGTGCTTGAAGAACCCTCATTCTCCAATCATTTTTTAGGAATAACCGAAATACTAAATAAAAATGGTTCAATAGGGAATTTTAAACTAAAATACAACATTTGGAATCTTCAAATATTTATGTTTTAGACAAAAAAGAATCGAACTCACAGTAATCTTGCGATGAGCTTTGAGCTATCTTTTCAAATCACCGAGCTTATCAACATAAGAAAAGATACAAGAATAGTTTTAAATGTGGCCAAGCACACCAGAAAAGACAGTGAGTGGGACTCTTTCAAATCAAGTCAAAGAAAAAATTAAGTCAGAATCTCAACGAGCGAAATAGAATGGACCAATAAGTCTGCCAGACTTAGGAATATTCTGGCCAAAGACCCCACCCCAATTATGTCACTAAAAAATCACAATGGTCAATGGACATTATCCGGTCGGGAAAATTTAGAACTCATGTTTGAATAGCCATTTCCCGGGTTGCAATAATGATAAAAGTAATGATTCAGAATTTGTATCCTATTTGGAAAATGTAGTCCCGACTGTTATGATGACGATGGATAGGAAATAATTTGTTTGTATTTTCTTAGGAATTCTCTTCAATTCAAAACTTATCGTATTGCGTTAATGGATATGACCCCATTATATTTTGAATTATTTATTGTTTTTATATGAAAAAAAAAATTGTATTTTACTTCCCTAAACTTTGTTGCTAAAGGTACTTCTTTTAACTGAGGACTGGGCCAAGAACAAAATATGAATCAAAAATTAAGCCCTATTCCAAAAACACAGCGCAAATTCATCAACTTTTGACAAATGGACGATCCAGGGGGGGTCATATGGGGCATAAAGCTAATACAGTTAATTTGTTAAAGTATAGATTTCATCTAAAGATTTGTTATTAATTTAACGACATTCACAAATAAGTGGTTTGCTGTCAAAAACAACTAAAATTTTTGTTTTCACGCAATTTAGAATTTGGAAAAACTTTAGTAATGCTTTAAATTATTTTCATAAAATTTGTTTCTGGGAAAAAGAGCAAATATTCAGGTTCTTAAGAAGAAATGTTTAATAAGAGATCGTCAATTTTATATTATATCTTATTTTTTTGATGCACATAAATACGAGTAGTGAACATTGAGTGATTTTTGCTTGCGACATATAGGAACTATATGGCAAGTATTGCATTCATAAAAAAAATCGAACTCGAGATTTTAATCAAACATGAAATTACTATGGTAGAAAAGTCGAAAAAAGTTGGTCCCACAATTCCATCCATCTGTCTGTCTGTCCTGGACTCTGCAGCTTAGGAGTTTTTTTTTATTTTTTTTAATACGAAAAATAACAGCAGTCCCCATAAATTTTTTTGGTTAAAAATCGAAAATTCGAACTTTTTTTAAAAATGAACAGATACATGTTTTTAAAACTTTCTCTGAATTTGTTGTTCTTAATTTGGCTTTTTCTAAAAGAAAAACGTATTTTGGTATTGCTCCAGAAGGGTGCTCCTTATCCTTATATAACCGTTATTTTGTTTTTAAATTTTCTCAAGAACTAATGGACCGATTTCAATAATCTTCTCTGCAAGTTCTTATCGATGATCACATGATCAAAACAAAATTAAGTATATCTAAGATTTTTGAGAAATAAAATGGGATTTAAATTTTTGAGAAAAACTTATTTTGCAAGTACATTTTCAAATCTTAAAATATATTTAATATTTTGAAACAGACTTTTTGGAAGAAATAAGCAAGTTCTAGCCACCCAGTCATGCATTTTATTTCTTTTAAAATTGATTTTCTGTTGAATACAAAAACTTCTAAAATCTTAAAAAATTAAAGAAATCTACTTTTTAAAGTGAATTTTCTTTAGACGCTCTAGAACTAAGATTTAAACACGAATTTCAAGAATATAAATGTCCCAAAAACAGCAAAAGTGACACTTTTGTTAAACTAATGGCTTATTAAAAAACATAATTAACGTTTTATATCTATTGATATAAAAGCTTTAAATCTCTTGAGATTTGAAGTGAAAAGAGATTCTGAAACGTGTAATTTGTAATTTTTGAGTGCCGCACAAAATTTTCCAACTTATTTGTTTATTTATTAATTTTTATTTATGTTCAAGAGAAATTATGTACTTAAATGCACCTATTTCCTTAAAGTCAAGAACTAAACATTTTTCTGTATACAATCTTTTAAGTTTTGTTGACTACTTTTCTAGCATCTACGATTAAGTAGACTGATAGCCATAGAAATAATAGACTCCCGAAAATTGAATTCGAAAAAACTACGTCAGAAAAAGGCCGAGACTCTCTCTCATTTTCTGAGTTTTTGAATTTTTGTAGCGTTCTTCGCATTAATAGAAATAGAAATAAGAAAATTACACATTATATTTTTGGAAAAAAGCTAAGCTACGTTTCAAAACAATTTCTTACATTTCTGGGTGAAATGCACCAAAAACCTTCTAAACTATTGTGTTTTAGCTCTTAAACTTGGCATATTTAGAAAACTGTTGGAATCTTGGAATGCTTTCATATGTAGGGAGTCGTTCAAATTAAATACATAGTAAGACTACACCTTGCTAGACAACAGTGTTTTAAAATAATTTAATAACTTTAGCCCTTGAAATGCGTAAATTTAAGGTTAAGAAACACATTATGTTATCTTAATTTTGTTAGCCTCCTTTACAGAACATTAAAGAACATTTTTAAGTGGTGACTAAAAACTCGTCTATATGTTGAGTGTGTGGCTCACCCCTGATCAAAAGTCTGGATCTGCTCTTGGTCGAAACCAACATTGGTCTTCAAAAAAAGGAGATACATTTTCGATCTTAGTGAACAATGTAAGACTCCAACTCAAAATTCGCAATTGTTGAAATGTTTAAGGAAAATAGTGTACAATGTAATTAATTCGGTTAAGGGTGACCATCAGTTAAAAGTTAAAAATACATTTTCGAAAGCCACCTCTCCGAAAAACTTCTACGCGTGTTGATAGGACCATCCTGAGAAAGAGTAATATCGACCCATTTTAATCATCCCGTATCATCACGATCGAAATCAACGAAGAATTCAACTTAAACATTTTGAGTAGCCTTGTAAGAAGGCGACTCAATGCTGCTCAAATAGTTGGGTGAAAAACGTTTGTAATTCACCGTAGAGGTCAAGCCTACAATCCAAAGTATACTTTGAAGACGGTCAAACGCGGAGGAGGCAACCTGATCTTTTGGGGAGCGTATTCTTGGCCCGTTTGTGGGTCCGTTGATAAGAATAAATGGTACGATGGATAAATTTTCATATTTGAACACAATGAGAAACAATATGCAACCATTTTCATTTCATTCAATGCCAGTTAAAAAGATGTATTTGTTTTTTCCTAAAATTTACTTTTTTAACTGATATTCGAATGTGTGCTATATTTCTACGTCCTTGAGAAAATACGTCATGACAGAGTTTTTTTTTTCTAATTTTCCACATAACTATTTATAAATAAAAAACTACATAATTTTTTGAAAATAAAAAAGAGTGTGCTATTACTCGTCCAAAGCTGTACGTACGAGTATGTAATGAATTAATTACTCACACACAAACCGAATTTTTATATTTCTATATGTTAAGGATTTAACATCCTGTGTTGGACTTATTTGCAACATTTAATATGAAATTAATGCACGAAATCCTTAAGTTCAAGCAAGATATGAGTATTTTATTGAAGTTTGAAAATTGAATAAACTTAATGCTCCAACGTTTATTTGTTTAACTTCATTCTTGTCATGATAAATTTTAATTGATCGCTCGTATTATAACAATCCTTTTGTCATGCTACAGCGAGCATATCGAATGCAATAATTGGGGCAAAATTGTATTTAATTTTTAATCAGATTTCATATACCCCCCCCTCAGTGTTCTGTAAAAAAAAAATTAATTTAATATCAACAAATTTAATTGCATTGACGTCGGCATACATGTTCAATATCGACGTCTTTTAAAGCCGATGCGATGGAAGGCCAACAAAATTATCGGATTAATCATTAATCGATATTTCATTTTATTTAAATGCATCTATAGTAAAGTTATGCAGATTATGATAAATATTAGTCAAGTATTTTTGTGAAACCATACTTTATACATACTTTAACATAAGCATAATTTTCATATAAATTCCTCAGATTTTTTTCAATTTGAATTCAAAAAAATATTGAACAATAAATATGTTTCAATTTAAGCTCACAATATTTTAATCTCACTTCCTTATGAAAGTATATTTTTGTCTGCCCTCCAGCAGTTAAAGTAGTGCTTTCCGAACCAAATCTAACTTGCATCAAATTATCATTTTTTCAAAAAGTGGTGACTTAGTCTTTTCTATAAAATTCTTTTTAAAATTTGTATACTATATTTTAAAGACGATAACGATGGGCAGTCTCAAAAAGGTCAATAAAAGCTATAGTTTAAAAAGTTGTGTGTCCAACCATTACTCGGGTTTGGTAAGTACAAATGGAATAGCAACTGTTGGGTGGTTTGATGGGTATCATAAGTATTTCAGCCATAATCTGATTTCATTTTTATTAAACGCCTTTTCTCGAATCAAAAAGAAAACCCACAAAAGATTACACCAAAGCCCGCATATAAATTTCAATACATGCTGGAAACGAAAATGGAATTGCAAGAGATATAGATAGGGATACAAACATTTCTGTGTGTCAATAAAGGATGAGGCAAGAAAAAGAAATTGTTCAAAAGGACACGCAATCGAATTAAGAGTTTGAACAGTGGGTGTCGTATCTACTGTATGTTAATATGGATGGGTGGATGTTGTAAATGTTGCCAAGTGCTGGACTCTATAGAAAGATAATTTTTGGTAGAAGGCGCCAAGGCAGTCAGACAGGCTTATAAGAAGTGTATGCACATATAGAATCAAATGTATTGTTGGCGATCTGATAGATCCTCGTATGTCAATAAATAGTGTTTAGAACTTGCGATAAAGTTTTATAAATGAAAATAGGAAAACAAAAAGAAAAACATTTTAAGCGTAAAAAAAACATTACCAAAATTCTGAGTAAGTCTCGGGACTTTTAATAGCATTGACATACATTTTTCGTCGTATAGTTATCGTCCCATCAGACAGATAATTCATATTCAAATGCACAAAAATTGAAAATTAGATTTTATAATGTTGTCAAGAATAAGGTGTTGCTAGATCATGCTAAGCTTAAGTTTGCTAACAGAAGTTCATCTGTACTGAGGACTAAATTCATTAAATCCCATAGAGTGATCTATGTTTTAAAGATAGCTGCCAGATTCAGTTGGAATAACACAATGCGATGAACTTCTTAACTTTACAAGGGAAATTTTTTTTTTAACTTAAATCACTTGTATATTTTTTGTTTACTCCTCAAAAGTGCATCCCTTAGAACACAACGCATAAGTTATGTTAAGCAATTGTAGTGCCTAATTTTCACTTGAAACTCTTTCATTTTCTGTTTAAATACTCTCTATTATGCTGAATTTCTATAACTATAAATAACTATGAATGCTTATTTAATTAAAGTATGTTTAAAAAAACACGTTATTTAGTAAGTTCTAATAAATCAAATGATATCTTGACTTACTAATAACACAAATACCTTGTCTTGTAAACGAGGCTCCACAAGTCTAAAACTACACTGGTCTGATGATTGACTTAAGTGTAGGTGAAAAAGGAAGAAGGACACTTACCGTCTATCTTGCAATTAACTGAATTGTTGCTCTTTTTCGATGAATTACGTGACATTTGCGAATGACTCTGCGTGTGTTGTGAATGTGATGGACTCGAATCGATGGAACGGCGGGCGGCAGACTGAAATATGTTCGATCCACCCATGGGGCTTGGCGTAACAGTAACCATAGGATGTACACTTCCTACAACAACAAACAAAAAATAACGATAGCACAACAGAAAAAAAAAACGAAAAACTAAATGTAAGCAAAAACCCAAATTAAATGGAAATGAATTGCAAAATTAAGGAAATGGGCTGTAATTAAAGGAATGACTGAATTAGTGTGGATAGCCGGGCTGTTTGCATGTAGAATAGAGGTATGATATACTTGAAATACTTTTAAACCCTGTGATGGGTGCTCGTTTATAGCAAAAAGGGCACTCCCTCAATTTTTTTTTTCTTGGTGGGTAATTTAGCTTTATCTTTAATTTGTTGCTGACTTTTTAGTTTATGTTTTGACGTTTGCCAGGTATTGTTTCTAAACTTTTAAGGTTACTTTATGCGAATGATTTCTTTAAACAAAATAGAAGGTTATTGGTTATAAGTTAAGATGAAGCGAAAGCAAATAAAACTGGATTGTACCCAAGATGTTATCCAACCGGAATTAAATGAAAATTTATTGAAGGTATATAAATTTTAAGTATTCTCTTAAAGGAGCCTCGAATGAATCTTATAGAAGCTACAGGTGGGCATGTTATGTAGGTGTATATATATAGTTTATGACTAAATAAGTTGTCATAGAAATGGGTTGTTCTCTCTCTTTTTGAATTATGTTGTCAATTTTTCATCCATGGAAACGACTAAATAAGATTCAAGAATTTCAAGAATGACATTTTTTAAGGAGTTTACATTTTTATTTTACCGATTTAAAAAAAATGATGACCAATATACACATTAAGCAGTAAAGTTTCATTTGCTTTTATGGTTCTTACTATATGGGTGATGTAAATAAGAATGTGATCCTTTTTTATTCTTTATATCTTTGAATTGACGCAAACATATGCTTATTAGTTTATATTGTATATTGGTAATAGATGTTTACATAAACAATTTCATACTAGTGTCATCTTGGTCATCTATTTGGCCAGTTTAGTCGAATATAAGCTTGGATGAAAAGACTGGTTTATCTCGGCTAATGAAATGTTCATGAAATTAACAAATATTATTGGCTTTAAAAATTCCACCAGCAGTCTTTGAAAAACTTTCCTTATGCTGGTTAAAATAATTAAATCAATTAAATTTTTCATATTTCTTAGCATTATTCGTTTAAATACATATGTACATAAATTAGTACTCGAAAGGGTTAAAAGTATATCTGTATGTAGAGGAGTCAGTGGATTTGGTGCTTAAAATTAAAATTAAATCTCAAATTAGAAGTTATAGTTATTAAACCTGATTTGTTGACAATGCTGTTGATAGTAAAACTCGTTCTAAAACAAATATAGGATATAGAAATATCAATAGACATACAAATTTACACACTAAATTAGAATTTAAATTAAGTTTGTGTAATTAAAAAAAAACAGCTTATGTAAATAAATAAGATAAATTAGTAGTTAATAGTACTAAAAATAAAAAATCGCAAACTTAAATCTTATTCACAAACGACGTCGTTTGCAAATGAAAAACACCGATTTAGCGTTTTTTTGAGAAATACATTTCTTCAAATAATTAAATATTTTTAAACGGTTTTGCTTTATTTTATTTAATTTTGTTCCGTACTTTATATTTGCATTGTTGTTGAATAAAAAAATGACGATTTGTTTTTTAAAAGAAAAAGAAAACTATCCTGATATATTTGTAAATACAAAATTTATTTAAAACTTCAAATGCTGTGTAATAAAATTTGTGATAAAGATTATAGACTAAAAATGTATATTGCATGATTGTTTTCATATAGACAATTAATTGCAAACAATTGTTTATTGTTTTAAGTGGCAATGTTAACACTTCGTTAATACAATGCGGTATAGATCCTTACCAATATTAAATCATAAAACACACGTTTTAAATCTCAGTTGTATTTTGTCTTACGAATTATGAATTACCAAAAACACCCTTAACAAGCCAAACCAACCATGCATTGGTTTTACAACTATACAATTTATTAATTCATTTCCCAACAAACAAAATGATTGAAAGATTACTTTGTTTATACTGTAGAAATTCTCAACTTCGTTGACATGAATGTCATCAATGTTAAAATGTAGACAGTTAAAGTCGATGGAATATCACTTTCATGCGACCAATTAATACATCAATTATTATTTATCGCAAAAGAAGAAATTGTTAAAATGACAAGAAACTCCGTAAAGAGTAATATACAAACTAAAAACAGTGTTTTATAATGTGAAAACATAAAATTAAACAGAAGGAGAGTTTAAATAAAGATGTAAATGCCTCCACTTCACAATCACATATTATTTTCCAGAACACAGCAAAAAAAATACAAATAATATATTGGAAATATATACTCGTACCATACTTTAGAATTAAATCACGAACATTGTCAAAAAATTAAGGTTTAGGTATACAAAAATATTCCAGATGGGATTAGGGATTCTGTTCTAATACTCGATGTTTTTTTTCTAACCTGTTTTGCTAGGATCATGACCTAAATGACCTAAAGAACAATGAAGTTTATCTGTGATACCATGAAACTTTTCCACAAAGCTCTGCTTCGCCTCCGTCGTCGTAATGGTTGGTTGAATATCTGCTATGCTATTTATATTTGGAATTGATCCTTTAAATGATGTGTGAAAAAGCAAAGAAAAAACAAAAATTATCACACACAAATGAATTGCTTTTAGGGATAAAATGTGATTCTATTTTGGTACATACGCTGTAGTTATAAGATATACATAAATATAGGTACGTATAATCCCACAAGGATTCAAAGAGAATAAGAGGAATTTACTCCTTGAAAGCTTACCCTTTGTGTGCGATGTGACTGGAGCACATGCTGCAGTACTGCTGATTGCCGCCATTTGGTTAAGTGCTTTTCCATGTATTTGTGATTGCGTGATATTTGGCTTCAAAAAGGATATGAACAAATGTTTCGATAGTTCCTGTGGAGCCTCACAGTCCAAAAAGGCATCCAAAAACCGTCGAAAACCATCGTAGTCAATTTCCTGTAATTAAAGTAATGATACCATAAAATAAATTGTGATGGTTACCAAACAAAAAACGATATAACACAAAAGAACCTAACATCAAACAATGCGTCCAATGTCAACCTGGCAATTAAAGTAATTGCTTGAAAACTCACTTTCAATATCACGTAAAAATAAATAAGCAACCGTAAAAATTAGTCATCCGTTATGTTGGAAGGATATTTATTAAAATGAATATCCTTACAAAATAACCTCATGCATACAACAAAATCTGCTGATAACATTACATAAATAAAAGATTCAACAACGCAATCATCACGTCATAATGTTAAATACATCTCATCCCTATCAATTCTGAGAGATTTGGATTATAGCTATTGGAATAAGGAAAGGATTGACGACTAAGGCTTTAAAAGCATAACATCCTCGATAATAGAAGGGTATTAAATAACACGAAACATGCGTGCAATAATTGGATGAAATGTCTCTGATCGAAAGACCGTATTAGTACGTTTCAATATCGGAAATGGTTAATTTTTGTTTCAATGTGTGTGTGGGACATACATTTTTTGTGCTGCTGTAGCAATTTCCTTTATTTCACATTTTATGCGCATATTTACATACTTCTTAATATTATACTATGGTTTTTCATATCTATGTATATGCATAAAACTAAAAAAGATGTTTTGTGAGTAGTTTCACTTAGTTTTTCTTTTAAACTGTTCAGAAAGTTTATGAGAAGGACATCTGCCCTTTTTCATTCGAACAAATGCTTACAAAAACAAGGGCATTTTATTCATTTGCGAATTTCATAACTACTTGGAAATCAAGCGAAATATTTGCAATCGATTTAAATTAGAATTAATTTAGACAGAATAAAATGTGTATATCAAAAACAATTCAATGGATTTGGAATCGTTTGATTTGTTCTCTGTGATTAAAGACCAGAATTCAATAGACTGCCAAAATTTATTTTTCTAAATATTGAACTGCTATGTATCAAATAAAATTCAGGCACAATTCGATGCAATTGAAATTGCTTATTTTTTAAAAGTTTCTGCCATCAAAGAAACACGTGCAATTTTTTTTAAATCCTTATTTTTGGTTACTGTTGCGTGTAAGCTGTCTGGGATTCGTCACGCATTTGTTGGTGAGAACAAATTTCATTTTGACTGATTTAAAAATTTTAAAGAAGTAGCCGAAGAATTGAAAAGACTACATGACCTTCGAAATCGGCGTCATGAAAGGATGGAAGAAATCGTTCCAGATTTACAACACTAGAGAGATTCTTTGTGTAACAATGTTAAAGAACTAGACAACGGTCTAACTTTAGCGCTTGTTAAATTTTAAATTTACGCATTTCATTTATTCATTCATTCATTCATTCATTCATTCATTCATTCATTCAGTCTACAGTCCTGTGTGAACTAGGGCCTCACCCAACAAACTTCTCCATCTAGCTCAGTCCCTAGCTAGATTTCTCCAGTTTGCGCTCCAAGTTTGGTGAGGTCACTTTCCACTTGTGCGCGCCACCTGATCCGCGGTCTTCCTCTACTGCGCTGTCCTGTGGGTGTGGATTTGAAGACTTTCCGGGCCGGAGCATTGGTTTCCATGAGCTCTACGTGACCCAGCCATCTTAGCCGTTGGACTTTTACCCCTCTGGCTAAGTCTACGTCGCTGTACACCCCGTACAGCTTGTCGTTCCATCTTCTTCTCCACTTCCCTTCTATGCATACGGGACCGTTGTTCACACGAAGAACTTTTCTTTCGAAACGACCCAAGGTGCTTTCATCCGCTTTTGTCATAGTCCATACTTCTGCACCGCATAGCAGGACGGGGATGATGAGGGTCTTATATAGCGACACTTCGGTCCCTCGAGAGAGGGCTTTGCTACTCATTTGCTTTCTTAGCCCAAAGAAACAGCTGTTAGCAAGAGTTATTCTTCGTTTGATCTCAGAGCTGGTGTTGTTTTCTACGTTAATAACGGAGCCTAGGTAGACGAAGTCCTTAACTACCTCAAAGTTACGTCTGTCGATGGTGACGTTTTGACCGAGACGTCGGTGTTACAAGTCCTTTCTTGACGACAGCATGTACTTTGTTTTGTCCTCATTAACCGTTAAACCCATTTCTACCGCCTCTGCCTCAATACTCACAAAAGCCCCATTGACATCACGCTGAGTTCTACCAATTATGTCAATGTCAACAGCATTATGCTAGTAATTGGACAGACTTTTGAAAGATAGTACCTCTAGTGTTGACGTGGGAGCTCTGCGCTATTCTTTCAAGTACGATGTTAAAAAAAACGCATGACAGCGCATCACCTTGTCTAAAACCTTTTTTGACATCGAAAGGTTCAGTTAAGTTGTTTTCAACCTTTATGGAGCAGCGTGAATTCTCTATGGTCATCCTGCACAAACGGACGAGTTTGGCAGGGATGCCAAAACTAGACATGGCTCTATACAGCTCGCCCCTGTAGATGCTGTCATATGCGGCCTTGAAATCGATGATGGGTGTCGATTTAATGTTCTTGGGATTTTTCCAGGATCTGCCGTAATGGGAATATTTAATCGACTGTGGACTTTCCTGGTCTAAAACCACACTGATAAGGACCTATCAAGTTGTTGACGATGGGCTTAACACGTTCACATATTACGGAAGAGAAGATTTTGAAAGCGATGGTGAGTAGAATGATTCCTCTATAGTTGGTGCAGTTTAGAGGGTCTCCTTTTTTCAAAATCGGGTGAAAAATACTCAGGTTCCATTCATCGTTAGAAACAGCTGCTATTCATAAATTTTGGAATTTGGCATCTCTGTTTAGTTTAGTTAGGAATAGGTTCAAGGTATTTTCTACTATAATACTATAGTACAATTTAATTTAAACCTATAAAAAACGACCTGTAGAGGGGAAACTAATAAAATTCCTTAGCTGGAAAGTCAAAGTCTTTGAAATCCTTGCAATTATTCTTCTTACCGTTAGTTGAGAAATTCATCACAAAAGATGGCGGCTGGCATCAGGGACACATCAAGTTGATGGTCTGTGATGATCAGAGGTCGTGCGACCTACTGACGCTGGCGGTCAGCCGACTTGGAGAGGTCTGGCCTGGTGCTAAGCTGGAGGTTGTAGCAAAGGAGGATATTCCTTGCAGACCAAGAGCTCGCATCACGGTTCCGGCCATATTCAAGGAAGCAGACCACGTATTGAAGGTAATCCGGCTCTCCAATCCAACCCTTCCTACTCACAACTGGAAGGTTGCGAAATTGGAGGATCCAAAGGGACCCTGCAAGGGTGCAATTGTAATCATCAATGCAGAGTCCCTTTCTCCTCTGGCGCAATCAAAAGGTGTGATTAGGTTTGGGTTCGATGAAATTACGCTGAGGGTCTATAAAAAAGATGGGGTCGAGGCACAAACCCTTCCCCCTCCCCCACCCACACAAGCGGAAACTGCTGCTGAGGAACCTGGTGCATCGGTCACACTTCCTTCATTGGAAGACGATGCAGCTCAGGTATCCCCAGTAACAGAGGAAGCTCCTTACACCGACCAAGGTTTTTCCGCAATGGAGGCCGAGGTCTACGACAGCGGAGATGAGGACATTCTTTTAGAATCGTCCTCTGATATGGATGACTCCGACATTACTGTGTTGGAGGCTGATCGGGAGTGCAGTAGCAAAAATGCTGCGGTTACTCCAGATTAACCTCCAACACTCCATAAAGGCTTCGGCCTCCCTTCTTCTTCGCCTATCCAGCAGCGATGAAGATATTGTCCTGATTCAAGAACCCTGGATTGTTAAATCCATTGTTCGAGGAATCAGGACTCCCAGATACTGCGTGCTGTATGCATCAGGTGAGGATGAACCCAGATCTTGCATATTAGTAAAACGCAGCCTAAATGTATATTTACTCCCTAATTTCAGCGATCGAGATATCACCGCCGCAAGTCTGGAAACAGCCAGAGGAACGTTCTGGCTGGCGTCGGCGTATCTTGGCCACGACCATCTTGGCCCTCTCCCGGGTGACACTCTGGAGAGATTGATAACTGAAGCACAAAGGCTCAACATCGGCCTCATCATCGGTAGTGACGCTAACGCCCACCATACAGTATGGGGTAGCACGGATATAAACGACAGAGGTGAGTCTCTTTTCGACTATATTCTAAACACTAACCTACTCGTAAGTAACGTTGGTAATGAGCCAACCTTTATTACTAAAAATCGACAAGAAGTTTTAGATATAACTCTTGTCTCCGACTTCATTAATAATAATATTTTGAACTGGAAGGTATCTAAAGATCACTCCTTTTCTGATCATAGATACATCCAGTTTGACTTTATAAATGAATCACCTTGCCAACCGATCTTTCGAAATCTGAAAAGAACAAATTGGCCAAAATACAAGAGAACGTTAAATAGTTTAGTAAAACCTGAACTTTTTAATACTCCCTCCAACATTGAAGATCTTGACGACAAAGTCAATAATCTAAAATTAGCCCTAAACAAAGCTCTAGACACTGCATGCCCTCTAATACAAGTAAGAGGTAAAAAGAAGCCACACTGGTGGAACTCAGGGCTGGATCCACTTCGAAAAGAATGCAGAAAACTCTTTAACAGAGCGAAAGCTTCTAGAGACATGTCAGACTGGGATTCATATAAAGAATCACTGAAGATTTATAAAAAAGAACTGAGGAAAACCAAACGATCGTCTTGGAGAAACTTCTGTAGCAACGTGGAAGATTGCTCCGAAGCATCCAGGCTGCGCAAAATCCTCTCCAAAAATCCAATCATGCCAAGCTGCTTGAAAAACGCCTCTGGCCTCTGGACCAATTCAAGCGAAGAATCGCTCAACTTGCTACTAGACGTTCACTTTCCTGGTAGCTCTAATATTATTAATAACATTGCACCTAATAATGGTGACAATATATTACATCCCCCACAAGGTCTAGTCACTAGGGAAAAACTCAAATGGGCTATTAACAGCTTTAAGCCATATAAATCTGCTGGTCCGGATGGTGTAATTCCAGCCGAACTGCAAGAAAATGCAAGTTTTCTAATACCCATCCTAGAAAACATATTCAAGGGATGCCTTAAATTGGCATACATCCCGATGTCTTGGAGACAAGTTAAAGTTGTTTTTATTCCAAAAGCCGGAAAATCCAGCCACGTTAACCCTAAAGACCTAAGACCTATCAGCTTATCATCATTCCTTCTCAAAACTTTTGAACGTTTGATCGATATCCACCTAAGGGCAAGTATTGATAAGTCCCTCCTTTCAAAGGCTCAACACGCCTACAACAAAGGGAAATCAGTTGAAACGGCTCTGCACAGTATAGTACGTACAATCGAATATTCCCTCCATCATAAAGAGTACACCTTAGTTGCCTTCTTAGATATAGAAGGTGCATTTAACAATGTCGACACATCTGCAATTGCACGTGTATTGACATCTCTGAAGGTAGATAAGTCGATCAGCGAATTGATTAATCAAATGCTGATAAGCAGGATTATCAATTCAAAACTGGGCGATTTTACTACACAAAGGGGTGTCAGTAGAGGTACGCCACAAGGTGGTGTCCTATCCCCTCTCCTCTGGAACTTAGTAATAAATGAATTACTAATTACTCTAGAAAGAGAGGGATACAGAGTGTTTGCCTATGCGGACGATGTTGCTATTGCGGTAACGGGTAAACACCCCAATATACTAAAGGACCTCTTACAAAACGCTTTAAATAAGCTCACCAGATGGGCTAATCGGTGTGGACTAGGCGTTAACCCACAAAAAACCGACCTTGTCCTCTTCACAAGGAAATACAAAGTCCCACACATTGACCCTCCCCTCATAAACGGTGTACCACTTAAATTCTCTGATCAAGCAAAATACTTGGGTCTCATTTTAGATAAGAAATTAAGTTGGAAACCTAATATTCAAGAGAGAATAAACAAGGCCACAGTAGCCCTGTTCTCCTGTAAAAAGGCCATTGGTAATAAATGGGGCCTACAGCCCCGTATTACACACTGGCTATACATCTCGGTCATAAGACCGATCCTTACTTATGGAGTAGCGGTATGGTGGACGGCGCTAGATACAGCGACAAATCGCGATAAACTCAGCAAAGTCCAACGAACAGCCTGCCTGTGTATGGGAGGAGCACTTCGCTCCACCCCCTCCGCCTCACTAGATGTTCTGTTCCATCTAATACCGCTGGACATTTTCAGCAAGCAAACGGCCGCTAACACTGCCATACGGCTTCAAGCCTCCTCTCTGTGGATCAATAATGGAATTGGCCACACCACTATTTTGAACTCGTTCAGAACTATAAACAGTAATATTGACTACACCATACCCCATCCTCAGTTTAATAACTATAGCTTCAAAGTGACTATACCTCCCAGGTCTTCTTGGGAGAATACATCATTTTTGAATGATGGTCCTATAAACTTCTATACAGACGGATCAAAAACGGAGGATGGGGTTGGTGGAGGCGTATACTCAGATAGACTAAACTTAAGTCTCTCCTTTCGTCTACCCGTTCATTGTAGCGTGTTCCAAGCTGAAATCCTGGCTATAAAAGAAGTCCTATCCTGGCTTAGAGAAAACGTTATATCATCTAATGATATACGCATCTTCTCGGATAGCCAAGCCGCGTTAAAGTCCCTAGACTCTGCCTCCACAAACTCACTAACAGCCCTAAATTGTCGATCATCTCTTACGGAGATGGCTACACAGTTCAACATTCACCTTCTCTGGGTGCCGGGCCATAGAGACATTCCAGGAAATTGCAAAGCTGACGAACTTGCAAAAAGCGGAACAACTTTACCTCTGCTGGCTCATAATGCTAACATAGGTATCCCTCTAGCTACATGTAAACTTATGCTAAAGCAAGATACCATAGAGAAAACAAACTTCAGGTGGAATAACACCACCACCTGTGCAGCGACTAAACTAATTTGGCCTAATCTTAGCGCCAGGCGCTCAAAACAATTAATCTCTCTGAGTAGATTGCACATTAGCTAGTTATAGGTGTCCTGACTGGGCACTGCTTAATAGGAAGGCATGCTATTCGACTTGGAGCCCCTGCAAATGATTTTTGTAGGAGTTGCTTGGACGAGGAAGAAGAGGAGACAATCTCTCATCTTCTGTGCACATGCCCTGCCTTATCACACAGACGTAGAATCCACCTTGGAGACTACTACTTTAACGATACCAGCGATCTAAAAATTCAGACATTACTTGTCTCCTACGCTTCATTCGAAGCTCCAACTGGTTCAACGAGTTAAGCTGATTAACTGATCCATGTGGTATCACAATGGACCATACTTTGGTCTAAGTGTGTTGGATGCCCCAACCAACAGCCACTTTAACCTAACCTAACCTAACCTAGTTGAGAAATTTCATTTAAGTCGCCTGTTGTAACATGTGATCACAATGGGCCATTAAACTGGCCTAAGTGTGTCCCACTCCATCACGGCTATTCACTTTAACCTAAACTAACCTGTTGTAATAAAAAATGTACTTATTGTAATAAAGATGCGTACAGTAGCAAACATCACATTGCAATTTGATTAATGTACCGAGCAACAAATCTTAGCGCTAGTGCTGTTAAGATTTGGGAACATAGAGATATTGACAAATCTTAAATTGAATTTCGATCTAAAATATTTAGAAGGTCAATCATAAACTTAAGCAGTTTTTATCGAATCGATACCTTTCATACAAATGTTCATCATCTTTTTCAAAGGGGTCGATTCGGGTTAAGTAGAGCCTACGTTGGTTGGTAGCATTGCAAAATCAGCAAAATATCAAAATCTTGATCGATGCTTTAAGTCTATTGACATTTTAATTTTTGTTTTTATATTTTTTTAATAAAAAGTCCCTCTCAATAAAACTTTTTAGTCAGAAACTGGAAAAAATAGACGACAGAACCATGCAGAGACAACTTAATAATATGGGATTGAATGCAAGACGATTTATAAAAAGCTCTGTCAACTTGCAGAATGAAAAAACAAAGGTTGCAATAGGCAAAAACTTACAAAGAAATGATTGTGTATAAGTTGTTTTTTTGAATGAATCCAAATTTAATTTGTTAGGTGTTCGGACCCAATGAGATAGTCCGCCACAAAAAGGAGAAATGTTTTCGGATGAATGTGTTTTGCCTATTGAAAAACATTCTCCTTATGTGATCGTATGGAGAATTAGGAAGCTATTACAATATTTAGTGATGGGCCATTTCTATGATGGATGGCACTGTCAATGCTGCACAATATATTCATATTATAAATGGAGGTGTTTTTGCCAAAATTAGACAATAATTTTAAATATTTAGTACGTTTAAACTTAATTTAACGCATTACCTTAGACAATTTCAGAAACATTGATGACTTCTTTATATCAACGTAAAATTCTCTTTGGATTTGGAAACAGTCTGGTCGAAATACAAAACTATTTGTAAAATTTGTTCAATACCATGCCCTTAAATTTTTAAAATCCGAGTTTTTGCAAGTTGTGAAATCTGATTACAGTACAATTAAAAAACGAAATATGTATACCTCAAGAACTCTGAATACAGTCGAGGTTTTACTCAGAAGATCTACAGCGATGGTCTGTCGTATGGTGTATTGGTGTATTATTACATCAATGATTGTTTTCCAATTTTTTTAGTAAACATTCTAATTATTTTATACTTCTTAACTTTATTGATTTTTGTTTCATTGCGTAGTTTTAATTGTTCCTGTACCGTCAAAACTTTCAAATGTTCATTTGATTTTTCTTGTTTTCTTCTTTTATTCCTCGAATAAATTAATCAAAATAAAATGCCAAGCTAATTGCTTTAATGAATTTTTCTTCTATACTCAAAATACAAACCAAATTTCAACAAATTCATAGTAAATCCAAAACATATCCTTTGTACCATATATGTACATATGTATCTGGATATAAGAATGATATAATAAAACTATTTTTATCTGCCCCATTCCAACGCTCAAATTGTAGGGATCTTCTAATATACGAAGATTAGGCTATACATAAAATATAAGTATGTATGTATGTATATCGTACACAGCATCCGTCCTGATGCCTGCACCAATCACCACTTATGCAATAAACAGCTACGATGTTAACAATATAGAAATAGATACATTCTTCATACTTCATGTCCAGCATTAAAATAAAAAAGACCAGAGATATTTGTATGGGCTTAAGTGGAAATAAAACCTCATCTCAACAGAAATACAATCTATCGAAGTAATTGTTATTTTGTTGGTCTATATGTGTAGTGGAAGTGATTCTGCTGTGATTCGATAAAGTTAAGGCTTTTATTCAATCAGACTTTCTATTTGTTACATCAATACTATGACGTCAATTTTAATGATTTACTCAATTTCAATTTCCAAGTTACGTATAAGCTCAATTTAAAAAATAGCAGATAAACAAAGAATTGTTTATAAAAAAGGTGACTATTAGTTATCACATTATACAATTCAAGTACGTTAAAAAATTAATAACTGTACAAAATGCCACATTTGAAATTTAACTAGAAACTTAAATGCTTGTGCAATGGCGCAAATTTTAACGTCTTTTTTAGCAACTTACTAAGCATAAAAAATGATGTACATATCTAAATGATTTAAGCATCTTACTATCTCTTAACAATTTGCTAAAGTTTACTTTTAGTAATTTGCTTAATCCATACCTGAGATCTGTAAAATTGTTCTTATAAGCGCAGTGGATTCAACTTTTTCCGAAAACTAATTTTTTTTGCAAAAAATCGTAGTTTAAACTAAATTTTTGGTTTTGTAAGAAATTCGTATTAATTATTATAAATGCTTTTTATCTTAAGAATTATGCAAATAATGCACTTTTGTGTTCATAAATTTATAATCAAATTAAATCGATAGATAAGCTCAAGGTTTTAATACATAATGTACCTACATACATTTTTGTGTGTTGATTCCGAAAATTAAAAAAAAAATGTATTATTTTATTCAATAATGAATTATTTATAATAAAAAAATTGTGCATTCTTTTTTTCTTAAGATTAAAGTTACAATATCATATGTACATATATCAAATTGTAGGTTTTAAGCAAAAATTTTCTATTACAAAATCTGAAATCGGCGAAAAGCACCGATTGAAAAAAATTAAAACAAAAACAAACCATATCACCATATTGTTGTTACTTTGAAAAAAAAGAAGAAAAAAGCGCACTGCATTGGAATTCACATAAATTTATGAGCATAATGTCAAAACTACAATACAACAATGTAAACAAATGAGTGTGAAAGGTTGATATGATATATCTTTGGTTATATATGCATTACCCAAATCACAAACTTACATGCAGTAGTTTTCATTTAAATACAAGCATAAATTTAATTCCAAAATGAGCCGATAGAAATTTAAGATTTTTAAGAATGTTAAAATTTCTTTAATGGACTAAAGCCGACCGTTGAATTACTAAAAGCTTAATCAATTATTTTTGTTGGCTTACAACAAACTAGTTTTTAATGCGTACAGAATGGAAAATTGCGTTATCCTGTTTACTTTTTCCTGGTTAACTTCCGAAACTCTGATTCCATTAATTCTATTACGTTGCTTTTTTCTAAAGTTGTTTTTGGCAGGATACTCATGGTACACTTTGATCATAAATCGAATTAACGTTATCACAATTCAAGGCCAACGCCCGGGGTCAACAAATATTTTTTCCATTTATTACTGTCTTATCGTAGAAAAGACATCCGTATTTCAAAGTAAATTCAGGTCTTACATCTATCATATCCATCCGCCCAACATCTTTTAAATCTTTGCTTAAGAGTCGATCCTCAAAAAGCGGTAAAAGACGACATATGGCCGTAATGAAATTTATGCGGCTGGCAGTGGCAATCCCCTTCGCGTTGAGAAATTTATTTTCGGTTAGTTATGTTCGTATCGTAGGGATGTATAGGTACGTATGTATGTATACATATTATACATATGTACATATACATATGTATATATAATAAACATACCTATATTATGTATGTGCGCTATCTTTCTGATATTAGAGAACTATGCCTTTATAGAACCAAATTATGGGCATCGTTGTGCATGCGGGTAATGAATGAATGATTATGTGGCGCGTGTTTCTGGTGAGGAGCTAAAAGGCTGATGAAGCAGATATGGAATTTCAGAAATTTAAGAAATTTAACGAATAATCCTGAAAATAATATCAACACAGATGACAGAGGGCGATGCTTATGGCTGATGGCTGATGGAAACAGAAAGCCAAAGAGTTGCGCTTGATGTTGTTCCATGTAAGGGTTTATTTCAATTTACGCGCAATAGCTATCTACTGGATAAAATAAAGCTAACGGATGATATTCGAGGTCTCATTAATAAGCTGTTTCCTCTTGTAAATTTCGCATGAAAGTCTTCACATTTTTCTTGTTAATTTTTCATATAATGATATGCTTATGCTTATATATGTACCTACACAAGTACATGTTTGTATTATTTTTGGTTGCTAGCGCAGAAAATCGAAATACATAATACTCGTATATTTACTTTTAAGAATTTTTGAAATGAAATTCCAAGAGATAAAATTCCAGTTGGGTTTTGCGATTTCTTTGTTTGTGTGACTGCAAATAAAAAGGGACATTTTTGAAATGAATCGAGTTCTTTGAATTATTTATTTTTTATTCTATTCATTGTTTAAGAAATTTGAATAAATAGAAATATTTGCGTTGTAAGAGGAAATATATATGGGAAGTAATTTAAATTAAAATATTACTGATATACAGCAATACTAATGTGTTAAAATGTACATAAAGTTTAAATGTACATAAAGAGGTGGGAAATAATTATTAGAAACAATGAAAAAAAAAATATTTTTCTTTCCTAAATTTTGGCCATACTAACTATTCAATTTAAATGAAAAGTTAAACATAACTATAAGTGCTAGTATTTTCTTCGCTTTTGTGTTTTTGTCTACCATCCCTTCCGTGGTTTCATGATATTCATACATTACCGCCTTATTCACAAAAACTTTCTCTCATAAATCTTCCTTCATTGACAAATCATAGGATGTACCTACTTGCAGTTTTGTTTTATTGTTGGAATAATAAACGGAGAAATTTCATCACCATCAGTTCTTGGTAGTTTAAACTTTAGTTTTCGTCGTTCAAGTATAAGACTCCAGAACCCATAGAATACTAATTTTATCAGATGAAACTATGGTGTACATAGCCCCTTAAATCAATTAATTGAAATCTATAATAAATTTCACTCTTGTATTTATTTACCAAATGATAATATAAAAAGTATAAATTGCAAATTAATATTTTTCAACAGTCTAGTTTAAGTTTTTAGATTTTAAGTATATATGTATTATATTAATAAGAATTGTTAACGTTAGTATTTAGCAAATTATAAATAAATAAATGGATTTTCTTATGACGAAAAAACATTAATTAAATTTTAAGTTTCGTTGACCATTGATAGTCTCCACGAACGGGTCGTTAAATCTTTTGTCAGTTAAATTGTGAAGTGTGAAATTTGAAGTGACCTTAAAGTGTTTATTTACCTACTTTTAATAAAATTAACAAAGTGCAACATAATTTAAAATGGGTGAAACAAATAATTCTTCCAATCTCACAAAAATTGAAGAACTTTTTTTCGACAACTCCATAGAATTAAAAAACCAAACAATCGGTCCAAAGTTTTTACTTATGGAGAGATGCGATGGACAAACTATGAATAACGTTTCCCCTTTCTTATTACAACGCGTGATTGCTAAGGTAAGTGGTCCCATCGATCAGTGCACTCGTTTGCGTGACGGAAAGATTTTGCTTAAAACAAAAACACTATCCCAAGCTAACAAGCTCATAAAGCTTAAAACACTAAATCCCTTCATCAAAATTTCAATATCGGAACATGAGACCCTTAACGGAAGTAAAGGTGTAGCACACTGTCCTCAGTTTAACTCCGTATCAAGAGATGAAATACTTGATGGATTAAAAGACCAACTCGCAATTGATTTTAAAAGAATCAAAACTAAAAACCCAACCAACAACAAGTACGAAGAAGGGAACCTTTATATTTTTCATTTTTCATCCTACGACCTTCCTAAAGAAATTAGCGTTTGCTACGATAACATTAAAATCAGGCCATACATCCCCGCACCGCTACGTTGCACTACATGTCTAAGGTTTGGACATATAACTGTTAATTTCACTGCCCAAAAAAAATGTGCCAACTGCTCCCAAACTTTCCATAGCAACAGCGGAGAAGATGAGATGGAGAAATGCAACAGACCACCTTTTTGCATCAATTGCCAACTTAACCACAATGCCCTTTCAACGTCTTGCATTAAATACTTAAATGAAAGAGAGGTGCAAAAAATCAAAGCATTAGAACGAGTCGGCATCAAAGAAGCAATCAAAAGACATAGAGAACGACTACAAACCTCAACATCTCCACCTACCACCACCATCAAAAATCAAAATTGCCAATGCCGCTGCACCTGTAAGTCAAAAGAAAAAAAATAAAAAATCAGAATCTGCGTCATCATTATCAACATCATCATCGAATGACCAACCACCCATTAAAATCTTTGACACAGGAAAAGAGAGAATTTCTATTCTTCCAACTAAGCTAAGTACACGAAAGAAAAGAGAACTTAAAAAACAAAATAAAACCGACAAAAATAATAAGATGGAAGTAAGCAGCTTATCCAGTTTAAATCTAAGCGATCATGAGTAAACAACTAAATTTAGTACAGTGGAATTGCAATGGTTTTCTCAACCATTTCGAAGAATTTGAATTATTAGTTAATAAATATAACTCATTTATTTTTTGTATTCAAGAAACAAGATTTAAAGAAAATTATGTACCCTCATTTAAGAGTTATAATGTTTTTTATAAAAATTGTGAATCTACTACAAACTCTCATGGAGGAGTTGCTATTTTAGTAGACTCAAATTTTGTTTCGGAAGAGCTCTCACTGCAAACAGATCTACAAGCCATTGCTGTTAAAAGTTTTTATCCCATAAAGTTTATAATTTGCAATATTTATTTACCTGGTTCAGAAAATATTTCAAGGTCAGTTTTAGATAATCTTATAAGGCAGTTAGATGCTCCATATATTTTACTCGGTGACTTTAATGCTCATAACTTTCTTTGGGTTCTGAAAAATGTGACGTTAGAGGTAAAATGGTAGAAAATCTTATTCATGAGCACTGTCTTAATATTTTAAATAATGGTAAACCAACTCACTTTAGTTTTGCCCATAAAACGTTTAGTGCAATCGACCTCACACTAGTTTCCCCCACTATTCAAAACCATTTTGAATGGCTTGTTGAAGATGATTTACATAGCAGTGATCATTTTCCTATTATCATGCCAATTCTAAACTCAGAATCTAATAATAATCACAGGGAAATCTATTTAACAAAAAAGCAAATTGGGACATTTTTAGACAAGAACTATACTTAAAAATAGAAAATGATGACGTAACAATTGACGAGTATGAAGATTTTATAAGACGCAATATTTTAACACCTGCCGATAAATCAATGCCTTTTTCAAAGAATGTTAAGTGCCATAAACGCGTCCCATGGTATAATGATGAAATTAAGAACCTTATTAAGACTCGTTACCGATTATTTCGCAAATACAAAAGGTCTTTGGATTTGGTTGACTATAAAAATTTTATAGCTGTAAAATATAAAACAAGAAAGATAATAAGATTTCATAAACAAAAATCCTGGGAAGAATACGTAGGTAGCATTTCTAGTAAAACTTCTGTATCAGAAGTATTTAAGAAACTTAGACAGCTTAACGGGAAATCTAAATCTACCCAAATTACGTCACTTATTGTTAATGAAAAATTAATAACTTCACAAAAAGACATTTGTGAAGAACTTGCCGTCTCTTTTCATAAATTCTCAAGCTCTGATAATTATTCTCAAACTTTCCTTATTCATAAAAAATTATCTGAATCCAAACGTCTTAAAATACCTTCTGATAAAACAATCAGTTATAATCAAGCCTTTTCAATTGATGAGCTTGAAAATACTCTTTTAGATTGTAAAATATGGACTTCTGGAATAAATGTTATTTACTTGATTTTTTTAAAAAAGTATATCTAACCAACACCTTTCCATCTAATTGGAGAACAGCTATTCTCATCCCAGTTCTTAAAAAGGGAAACAATTCTAATTCAACCTCCAGTTATCGACCCATAGCCCTGACAAATTGCTTATGTTAGATCTTAGAAAGGATGATTAATAAGCGTTTAAAATGGTTCCTGGAAAGCAACGACAAAATTAGTAGATGCCAATCAGGTTTCAGGCAGGGCCGATCTACATCCGATAATTTGATGTTTCTCGAGTCTGAAGTTATGGAAGCATTTGCTTCCAATAAATTCGTCCTATCTATCTTTTTTGATATTAAAAAAGCATATGATATGGTATGGAAACGTAAAATTGTCGAAGAATTGTTAGTAATGGGTCTTAAAGGGCATATCGTTCATTTTTTCGAAAATTTTCTTAAAGATCGCACTTGCTATACGGTTTTGGGAAAATATATGTCATCTACTCAAAATATGGAAAACGGAATCCCTCAAGGATCTGTGTTAAGTGTTACATTATTCCTTATTGCTGTTAATAATGTTTTTGTTAAAATCAAATCTCAAGTTAAAATAGCGATGTATGCTGACGATCTAATAATTTTTTCGACATCAAAAAACTTAGACCAACTCAAAAGAACTATCCAAAGTGCGTTAGATAATCTTAGCGAATGGAGTAACGAAACCGGATTTAAATTTTCAGAAAACAAAACAAAAGCCATACTATTTACTAGAAAAATTAAAAATCTCGATGCTTAACGAAGTTCTCCTCTTTATCACTAGATGCTTAACGAAGCTAGTTCTCCTCTCCACTAGATGTTGCCCCTTTCGAGGTTCTTGTATGTGCTTGCTGAATGTTTTCGAATTGAGTTCCCCTCTTAGCCACTAGATGTTTCTCGATGCTTAAAGAAGCGAGTTCTCCTATTAATCCGATATTAAAAGAGATAAAGAGTGTATACACATTACACTATCCTGACCTATTTTTGAATAATCAATTGATCACATATACAAAAGAACATAAGTTTTTAGGCATAATTTTTGACTCAAAATTAAACTGGAATCAGCATATAAAACATATTGTTTCAAAATCAACAAGAGCTCTCAATCTTCTTAAAATTCTTGCAAATACTTATTATGGATCAGACAGAAAACTTCTTCTTAGAATCCATAACATGGTTATACTCCCGATAATAGATTATGGAAGTTTTCTGTATAGCTCAACAAACAAGTTAAATCTTAACAAACTAGAATCTATACACAACACTGGAATTCGAATTTCTACAGGTGCTTTTTGAACAAGTCCCGTACCTAGCATTTTAGCTGAAAGCGAACAGTTTTCCCTTAGGTTCCGCCGTGATAAGCAAATTTCGTTTTATATGATCAAGATACTTTCTATTAAGAACCATATACTCTACGAAAAGTTTTTAGATGAAGAAATATTTAATAAACTTAAAAATAGACCTCTAAGATTTCAATCTTCCATAACTCGAGCAAAAACTACACTCAATAGACTCCAAATTCCCTTAAATCACAATTTCGACCAAACAAGATTTCAGAAATATCCTCCATGGCAATTCAAAAATTTCAAGTTCAACCTATCCCTCACCCGATTCACTAAAAAAGAAACCCTTAAGGAGCAGTTCATGACAACTTTCTTGGAACAATTAGTCTCAAAATATACAGATTTTCAAAAATGCTATACTGATGGCTCAGTTTTAAATGGACAAACTGGATGTGCATTTTAAATTGACTCTGTAGAATCTTTATTTAAACTTTCAGAAAATACCAGCATTTTGTCTGCGGAGCTCTATGCCATATTTAAATCAGTAGAATATTTTGAAAAAAGTAACATCTCAAATATTTTAGTTTGTTCGGACTCACTAGCTGCAATCCAGACCCTTCAGCAATTATATACCTACAACAAACTCAATAGCAATACAAATCAAATACCTATTAAATAAACAGCAAGATAAGAAGTTCGTATTTTTCTGGATACCTGGTCATTTAGGATTAGGTTTTAATGATGAAGTTGATTGTCCGGCAAAAAAATCAACCTTACAACCTCCAGACACAAATTTTGCTTTTCAATACAAAGATTTGAAACAACTTATAAAGAAACAAATAAAAATTGAATGTAATACTAAATGGATCTCACTGCCAACAACAAATAAACTCCGATTCATAAAAGACAGGTTAGACATCCCATTTAACTCAATAGAATTCCTTAGTCGAAGAGAAGCTACAATAATTACCAGGCTTAGAATAGGTCATACTAGACTCACTCATGATTACTTATTTAAACAACCTAACGAGCTCCCTAGATGTGCTTGCAGTGTAGTTCTATCTGTTAGACATATATTTGAGACTTGTTTCTTATCTGCACAGGAGAGAAACTCTTTTGAAATACAAAATATCCAAATATTAAACCAAAATGATTTAGATTCTTTAAAACGATGTCTTAATTTTCTTAAGCAAATTGGACTTTACAGTAAAATTTAGATTAATTTAAGGAAATAAAATATTTTTCTTGTTGTTTTGTTATATCGTACATAATCATTTTTTTTATATTAGGTTAAGTTACTTTATCGAGAATACCTACCTATGTATAATTCTTTCTGTTAATTTTCTTTTAATTCTGAATCTATTTTTCTTTTGTATTATCTATAGAATTAAAAACACCTTATTTTAATCATCTTTGAACATAATTTATATAATTCATTATGCATATATCTATCATTCATCTTATCATTTAGTTTTAAGAGAAAAAAAAATGTAAAATATTAATATTACTGGGCCTTAAAAACCTATTATGAGTTAGGAGGCCTCATCAAATCTTTCTATAAATAAATAAACAAATTTTAAGTTTTTCCAAAACAAATAGCTAGTCGATTTCCTTGGTAAAAAAAACGACTTCAATTTTTGTTAAATTATATGCGAACGCATTGAGTGATTGGATTCTAGATGTATCTTAATGATGGTTCAGCTTATAAGTACAAAAAATATATAAAAACAACATCTGCACACCTGAAAAGCGTAAGCTCATTGTGCATGAGTACTTTTCAGGAAAATATTCCATTTGAGCCCTAGCAAGAAAGTTTAAATACTCAAATATAAAATATAAATATATAGAGTTTTTCACCTAGACTGGCGTCCTAGTAACCCACAAGAGGAAGTAAAAAAAGAAAAATTAACTCCAAGAAAACATAATTTCATATAGTCTAATAGGATAGGGTCAATACCACCTATCAAGCAATTAGTGATGCTATTTTATCCCAATTAAGTTATGAAATAACTGCACGGCCTATGAGAAGTATTCTTCTCTTTTAGGGATTTTCAGCTCTTCAAAAACCATGCGTTTCAAAAACAAAACCTTAAACGTGCGTCGCGCAAAAACATTTGGAAAACCAGACGCATTTTGTAAAAAAATCACATGAAGTGATGCATCCAACATAAACATGGTTTGGATCAGATAGCAAATTGAATGTGTGGCGTCGAGGTGTGGGTTCTATAGTGCAAATTGTAGGACAAATTGATCAATCGTTTTATAAAACTATTCTGGAAAATGTAAAATGAACTGGTTAACGATCTTTAACACACTTCACGTCTATTGAAGTGTTGGCTTAAAAAAGAAAAAAATAATATTTTGTATTGGTAATCTCAAAGTCAGAACCTCAATCCAATAGAAAACTTGTTGGGTATTTAAGGAGCTTTAAAATAAGACGGTTACCGAAAATGCATTAGAGCTTTTCAAAAACATTGAGGAAGAATGGACAAGTTTTCCGGTGAAAAGATGTCAGGACTTTGACTCAATTTCACCAAACACTTTTTAATTTGCAAGTTTGCAAATTACGTTTTACCAAACACAAATTGGCAAAGAATTGAAACATAAAAAAGTGAAAGGTTTTGTTATTTAGCAAAGTATTCGTTCTTTTTTGTAGTACCCGTGGCATGATGGTTAGTGCGTTGGACTGTCATGCCAGAGGTCTTGGGTTCAATCCCTGCCTATGCCATCTTAAGTTTCACAGGTACTGCCTCTTGCGAGGAATTGACAAATTCTCCAAGAGTTAATTCTTGTCATGAAAAGTGCTTTCTCAAAATTTGCTGTTCGGATTCGGTATATAAACTGTAGGTCCCCTCCATCCCTGACAACTGTACTCGCACACAGGAATGGTTGGGAGTTGTAAGTCACTAGGCCCTAGTTCCCAACGGACTGTTGCGCCACCCAATTTATTTATTTATTTATTCGTTCTTTTTGTTGCACTAAACAATAAACTTTAAAAATTATATTTAAAATTTTGAAAAGCTTATCAGTAATATGCAAAGAGAACTTTTCATTTGTAAATATGAGTTTATTTTGAAAATGTGTCGAAAACTAATAAAAATATATGAAGTGCTTTGAAAAGAATAAGTAAATAATAGTTAACAATACAATGGACATAGTAATATTTTTAATTTTGAGGAATTTACCAAAGAACATGAATTTTGAATTTTATGGTTAAGGCGTTAATTCATCAAAAACTTCTGTTTTTGTATATGTTTTTTTTAATCCATGGACTTCTTAGCCATGCTTTAAAGCAATTTGACAGTTGTAGAGGTTTTTTAATTCATCGACATCTTAGCCATGCTTTAACGGATATTGACAGTTTATACCTACCAAAAAAAACATTTCTTTTAAAAAGGTGTTGTAAAATAATTTATAAAAAAAATCTATCGTTTTGAAGAATATTTTAAAAACGAAGAAGTTAAAACCAAAAAGTTGTTAAACTAAAAATTAACAACTAAGAATTGGACATTGGATTGGCAACTCTGGCTCGATATAGTTTGGTTGACATTGTTTTAAGCTCAGTAAAATCTCTTGAAATTTGGTGATAAAAAAGTATTTTTAAAGTGTTATCTTTATTTGAAAAATTTGTAAATTTCATCTTGGAAGTCACATCTCATAGGTGAGCTTTAATTTTGTTTAAAAAATTAAAACAACGCAAAAATAAATGACCTACAAAGAACACCACCAACAAAGAACAACAACAATAAACCTAAAATCAACAATAGAAACTCAAACGTCACAGAACCACCCACTAACCCTAACAATAGAAACCCTAACTCCACGCAATCGCAAAAACGTCCGTGCACTGTTCTTTCGCCAGAGATGCACTCATCTACACAAGGTCCCAGTGCGGGTGCTATGCAAGTGATCGATGTGAAAACTCTCGAGTGCTCACTAGCAGCTCTACTTGACGAGCGCATGAAGTACTTGGCATCAAAAACCGATTTAATCGAAGTTAAGGCTAAAATGAAATGCCTGGAACGTAGCAATGAACTGCTTCAAACCAAGCTCCAGCAAGTAGAGAACAAATGTTAGGTTCTAGAACGGCAAATAGATTTTCTCGAAAGGAAAAGCAACGAGAATAATTTGGTACTGCACATACCGGCAATGGAAAATGACCAACAGGTGATGGAGAAAGCCAAAAACGTTTGCTTGGACCTTCTACAACAAAACAACCCAGCAATAATACGAAAAACAAAAGTCATTCGTTCCAGGAACAATATATTGGCTAATGTCATCGTAGAACTGCAACACAGCGACGACACGTACCACGCATATTGAAGGCTGCCATAAAGTTGAGAGATACTGGAATTTCTATCCACCAGAGCTGCTCGAGAAAAACGGCGAATTCTTATGCAAATAAAGGCAAAAATCAATGCAGACAATAAAAACACCAAAGTATCTATCTATTCGTGGACAACAACTTTTATTCGATAACAAAACTTATTACTTCGACCATAACATAACAATACTCTGAAGAGTGAAGTAGAAGGCTGGATGGCGGTAATAAACAAATTCATTAGCGTGACAGCTGGTAGTGACAATCATCAACTGACAGGAACTGCACAACAAGTCAACATCGTCGGTAATGCAGTACAGCTGCCATCACCCAGTGGTGTCGAAGAGGGTTGTAATTGTAGTGTTTAGTACTAAAGCCGTCTGCCATTCAAGTAAAATTGTAGTATTTAATAATTTAAGCGAAGAAAAAGAATATTTTAAAATTTTATCTTACAATGTATCAGGTCTGTTTAATAAATCCTTATTTAGTGATTTTTATAAATTTGTGAATAGCTTTGATTTGATATTTTTGTATGAAACTTTTGTAACTGAAAACAACTTTTCAATTATCGAAAATAATCTGTTAGATTTTGTATTATAGTGGATCCCGGCAATGCGGACTCATGAGCGTGGAAGAGCAAGTGGAGGTTGCTACTTTGGTTTCAAAAAAAAGCTTCAAAGTTTGAAATGCGAGTTTCGGATGCACAATAACATATGGTTTGTGCAAGCACATGTGGATACTTCCTCAATACCTCAACTGTAATAATTGGGAAGAAGATTTTGAAAGAACAACGGAGTTACTTAGCCACATGAGATCGACGAACGTTATATGCTTATTGGAGACCTGAACGCGAGGATCGGGCTAGAGGCAGGAGTAATGAACGTTATTAACGGTTTTTATAGGCAATCAAAGGATACTGTTTGTAATGCAAGAGGAAAGAAACTCCTAGAGCTTTGCGATTCTTTTGGACTTCGAATTCAGAATGGAACGAGTGCGAGTGACACCTCGGGTAATTTCACATTTATTGGAGGCCAAGGATCATCGTTGATTGATTACGCAATCCTAGGTGAAGACTGGCAGTCACTGGTGACGGATCTAGAAGTTAAAGAATTTCCGTATTCGGATCACCTTCCCATTGTTGTAACATTCCAACGGCGGCGCTTGCAACCAAATGATGATGAAATTATTAGCCCGCAATCACTGCCCAGACTTAACTGGAAGATAACGCAAGCCTCAGCATACAGAAAGACCAGACTTTCAAATGTTAGAGCAAACCATAAGGGAATCTTACCCCCAACAGCAGCCTCGCGAAAAAGGATGGAATTCAGGAAATGAGCCTTGGTTTGATCAAGAATGCCGAAAAGTTAGGAAGATTTCTTTTGCAGGGTTGAAAAATTTTCGGAGTTCCTCCCAAAGCTCATTTAGGATTAATTACTTAGAGGCCAATAGGAAATTTAAAGAGCTATGCAAAGCCAAAAAGTTGAAATATGAAGAAAAACAAGCATGCAGATTGCTGTCTTGAAAAAACGCTAGGGACTTTTGGAAACTGGCTTGAGAATTAAATGGAAAACAACCAGTAATACACAAAAAACTGTGTGCAAATTCACTTTTCCTTCACTTCAAAGATCTACTAAATCCCGAAACAACATTAGATCCGGATACTCTACAATCGACAATATCTTTGTCCTCAGGAGCCTTGCTGAAAGCTTTTGCATGCAGGGTACAAAATTGTATGTATTTTTTATTGATTTCAAAGCAGCTTTTGACACGATCAACAGAGGTGCCTTATTTTACAAATTGTACAATTTGGGATTTTCATTGAAGTTCGGTTTAATACTCAAAGAGTTGTACAGAGGAACACGGGCTGCAGTTTGGAATGGAGCGGAACTTTCGGATTGGTTTGCAACTTCGTCAGGAGTGAGGCAGGGATGCACACTGAGTCCTACCCTCTTTTCGACTTCATAAATGATCTAATTGATTTCCTTCCTGGAGGAGTTGACTTTGTGGAAGAGCATTGATGTTCGCGGATGATAAATAGTCTTGTTTGCTTACTCCCCAGAAACACTCCAGCTTTTGATAAACAAGATTTACAATTAATGTTGTTTATGGAATTTGGTTGTCAACACTCTAAAATCCAAGGTGATGATTTTTAAAAGAGGAGGTGGACGAAACGCATCGAATGAAAAGTGGGTGTTTAACGAAGAAGACATTGAATGCGTCAAGGAGTACAAATACCTAGGCGTCATCTTTTCGAGCAACTTAAACATGGAAAAGCATCTAGTAGAAAAACTGCAAAAAGCAAAAACAGCTATAAATATAGCATGGAAAAGAGTTTTTATGAACGTCAACATGCACATAGTATAAAATATAAAGCATTTGAAGCTGCAGCGGAGAGTATTCTTTTATACGGTGCCCAAGTTTGGGGATGTAAAAAGTTTCTCACAGTGGAGAAACTACTAACTCACTACGTGAAAAGAGTATTTCGTCTGCCATTGAACACACCAAACTATGTTATTATGCTAGTGACAGGACTTTTACCTCTATTCGTCAAAACCCTTAAACTGCAAGCGGACTATTTACTAAAAGTTTTCAAGATGCCTGATTCCCGACTGGTCAAGAAAGTAGCTCTTAAAGCAGTACAAAATCAAAATAGCTGGTACATGGAGTTGAATTGCTTCGCCGAAGGATGTAACGTGGAGTTCAATTTAAACGTTGGAAGCATATCAAGTTGCAAGGATATCTTATATGATGTGATTGCGAAAGTAGATGAAAAATGTAGAGAAGATTATGTAGCTGAAGCTTCCAAATCCTTATTCAGAACTATTTATAGAAGGCTGAACCACAATCTTGCTGAAAGAAACTACTTCAGTGATGCAAATAGTGTGAACGAGATTTCAACAATGGTTAGACTCCGAAGCGAACTTACATATAAGCCTGAATTTCATACCAAATAGACCCGAATTACAATTGGAGTGCAGTATGTGCAATCTTAGAGAAAGAGAGGACGTTATACATTTCGTTGGAAAATGCCCTACTTTAAAGGAAACAAGAAGGAGCTTTTTAGGAAGTGACTTCTTATCGAATGAACAAGTTGTTACCTTGCTGAATGAGATGAATGTCGGCAATTTGTGCAAATATTGCAAAATCGCGTTAAGTTATAGATCTAGAATTATCAAACAATAATCCACTTAAATTAATTCAAACTTAAAGTTGAAATAAAAAAAAATTAAAATTATTAAAATTATCTTCTTTTTTAAATCCACATAAATAATTATAAAAGCTTATTACAATATTTGTATAATTTATGTTAATTGTCAATCTGGCAGACGGCAACTGCCATGTCGTAATGATTTTTTTGTATATATGTAAAAACACGATTTGTAAAATGTATTTATAATATTCTAATAAAAAATCAATCTATCTAGTACTCAATTAACGAAAAATACAATCCAATGTGTGTTGGCTAAAATTGGAAATTAACTTAAATGTAATAGCCAGAGAAATATGTGTTTAAGTCCCTTTAAACAACTTTTGTGTATACTACATACTAACAACTGTCAATCTTGTATTTTTAAATGCATATTTAATCTTAATAAACACAATCTAAGATAGATTTACGTGCAACTTTTTAAGACACAAATTAATTGCAAAGTTGTATTTTAAATTGGTGAAACAATTTTCCTTTTCAAATAAAGTCTGAAAAATTAAAAAGTGAACATTTTTTTCACTTTGCAAAATTTTGGGTAACACTTCGCATTATATTTGTCTGCATTGTTGCAAAGTGAAAAGTGTTTGGCAAAATAGTTGTTACCAGTCTTCCGAGGCGTTGTGCAGCCGGATGTTAAAAATCCAAAGCACGGAAACGTTTAGTTAGTAGATACTATATGAACTGAAGATTCTTATTCTTAAAAAAGAATATTTTTTGTTTAATTTGTTTAACATCGATCGCAACAATTAGGTAATTTACACAAAACTCTTAAAATCACCTGTGATGCTTTTATCTAGCGTTGGCAAATTGTGCTGATAGAGAAACTGTGTTCATCAGAGAAACACTTTTTGGTGCATAAGTTCAATCTTATACTTACTTTCTGCCTATATTTATGCCATGCATTTACATAGCTACAGTTTTGACGCAGTATAAGTATACGTAATGTAAAAAGTTAAACTTTTAAAATTATATTTTAGTCTGATTTTTTACATTTTAAATTACAAGAATAAGCATACGAAGTACACGACGCCAATACTGTAACATTTAATAATATAAAATAATATCTAGTAAAATTAAAAAAACAAAATATTAAGGTGAGCATCAGTTGACTTAAATAAATTGTATAAACCATTTAAAAACATCCAATGTATCAAGTAAGTATTAGTACATATAGTATGTTGATTTTAACTTTCTTTATAAGAAAACACAAAGTCACTTTAATTTCCATAAAAGGTTAAAATAGATTTATACTGGCGTACATTTCAAAGTAAATTTTTCAAAACTTTACGTGGCTTAAGAACAAGAATGGTATGGAAAGAAAGTCGAGTATATTGAACCTGTAAAACGTAAAGTTTTAGAAAAAAACATATGTAGTTGGTAAGTTTCAAATATTTGAGCTTGGAGCTTTGAAAACCACATGCAGATAGATAGAAAGGAAGAAAGAAAGAAAGAAAAAAAAAGAAAGAAAGAAAGAAAGAAAGAAAGAAAGAAAGAAAGAGAGAGAAAGAAAGTTTTAAATTTACATGTTTGGATCTTGCCATTAACACTGCTGGCCCACTGAACATCTTGAAACATTTTGCCAAAAAAGGAGCAAATCATATTTTTATGACTACTCTATTTATTAATCAAATTCTCAATAATAACTTTAATATGTCTGAAACATGTAGTACCCGTAGCGTGATGGTTAGTGCGTTGGACTGTAGGTAGTCTTACAAAGGCAATTGCGTACGCAGACGATCTTATTGCGTACAGAACGGCCCGAAAGGTTGAGGTTATTAGAATTCTCTTGCAGCGTGATTTCGACAAGATTCAGCGATATTGCGACGACTGGAAACTAAAAATAAATGTCCAGAAGTCGGAGACAATTCTGTTCCGGACGCCGTTGGCTGCGGCCACGAGGGATACGTGCAAGAATTGGCGCAAGATGGTCATCGTTGATCTTTACGGGCAGCGATAAGCGAGCAAAAGTGTAGTGAAGTACCTCGGTATCTGGTTAGATCAGTATTTATATTTCGACAGATATATAAATGCTGCTCTGACCAGGGCCAGAGGAGCCTTCCCTCTGACGAAACGGCTGTTTTTTAGCAGTCGGCTTGACCCCAGAGTGAATGTAAAATGCTACATGGCCCTCATACGGCCGATGATCGTTTATGGTTGTCCTGTGTGGTTCAACGTTGCCCGTTCCCAGATGGAGAAGTTTCGGGTGTTCGAGCGGCAGTGTTTACGACGCTGTACCGGCTTATACAGAACAGCCGAATCTTCTTATGTGCATTATTATTCCAACGAGGTCCTATACAACGGGGCTCGAATGAACAGAACTGACAATTTCGTGATAAAACTCGTCCGAGGTCACATTGCAAGAGCTATGTCTTCGACCAACAATTTAATTTTCGGGGCAATCTATCCGAACGACGAGTATTTTGAGAGTGCACGCTTGAGCAGCTTCATTCCACCAGAGGCATTCCTCTTTTTAGACAGATGCGGTCTGATACAGGATAGATTTGCAGTTCCGCTAATCTACCACGTCAGACGACAAACCGTGGATAGGCAACTCCTGTACAATCGGGACGTCATGGCACAAGGCGGAGCAGAGCTCCTTCGGTTCAGTAGGGCTGTGTCCGAACGGGACCGAACTGATAGGGTAAAGCAGGTAAACCAGTTTTGGTGGCTTCAATCGGCACTTGATAGTGGATAGTCGGGATGGGGTTTAAAGCCTTGGCCGGCTTTCATACTTGTTTTATAGTTTAAGGGTTTAGTTTTAAGTAGAATAGGCATGGTGGCACAAAAAAAAAAAAACACAAAAAAAAAAATTTAAAAAAACATGGAATAATATAAAAAAAAGACAACAAAATATGAAAAACAAAAAACGTTAGATAGTTAGATTTGCTGCTGTGGTTGTTCTAGTTTTAAGTAGTTTATAGGTTGAATAGGTAGTTTTAGTTAGCTTTAAGTTTTATATCAAGGACCTTATTTTAAGTAGTTTTTAAGTAAAAATAAAAAAGGATATTGATATTAGTTTTTTTGAAATTTTCTAATGAATACAAAAATAAATAAAATTAATTAAAGTTAAATAGATCTTAGGGCCGAAAGTCATTAGCATTAAGTATTATTGTTTAATTTAGAGTGTCCGTATGGGACCAGTAAGTTAGTTATAAGTTATGGTTAATTAGGCTAGTTTTATGAATTTTTGTCTAGCTTTAAGATAGATTTAAGATTGAATTAATAAAAATGAATTTGGAAAAGAAAAAGTGCGTTGGACTGTCATGCAAGGGGTCTTGGGTTCAATCCCTGCCTGTGTCACCTAACTTTTTTCACGGGTACTGCCTCTTGCGAGGAATTGACAAATCCTCCAAGAGTAATAATTCTTGTCATGAAAAGTGCTTTCTCAAATTAGCCGTTCGGATTCGGCATATAAACTGTAGGTCCCTATTATCTCTGACAACATTACTCGCACACAGGAATGGTTGAGAGTTGTAAGTCACTAGGCCCTGGTTCTTCTTGGACTGTTGCGCCACCTAATTTATTTTATTTTATTTATGTCTGAAACATATGGCAAACGAAAACGTATTCTAACTTTTATATCAATTCTTGGTTTCAATTTTAGTTCTTGAAGGAAAATACTTGCAGCACATCACTATTTTTTAGATCAATGCGTACTAAACTTTTATGTATTTTATTTAATAAAGAAAATTAATTCTACGACATTTTAAGTGTTCAATCACCCATTGTTATTAAGGACATTCGTAAACATCATGGTTATTCAATAACATGTATCAACTTTTATGTAAAAATGTGTAAGTATTTAATAATATAAAGTCAAATCACAGTTAATGCATGCATCATAAACTAAAAAAAGAATAAAGTTTCTTCTTAATAATGGTTTGTTAGATAATGAATGTCTCAAAAAATAAATCTTATAAAAAAAACTATATTTGTATGTGTATAGAAAATGGAATTACGGTAATATAACAATTTATGTTAAATATGTATATGACAAAAGTTATAAAGTATATCTAAAAATAGACCGAACATCAAAAAAAATTTTTGTTATTATGTAAACAGAAAATTGTCCTTTGTTGATCTACCCAATCAGCCTTTCATCTGAATAATTCTGAAGTAAAAAATTCCTGCCGACAAAGATAAATTTATCTTTTGCCATTCATTGTGTATCAACAAAAAAGTTTGTATTTGGTAGGATGAATTAATTTTATATGGAGAAGAACTCATTCATAGTTTAGTGTTGATGGATGCTCTAAGCGGATAATGTCTAAAACTTTATGTACATTGTATCTACAATATTTTAAGCGTGAACCGTGATTCTCCTCTATTTTGAGGAAGATAAGTGTTATTTCATCCTTTGCATTGAAGTTGGTAAAATGCGTTATTATGGTTGTATATTGGTGTAAGTGTAGATATATGTATATGACACTGAATTGAATTGCCTCCATCGGTAATTGGGCTTATGTAATGATACCATGGTGCAGTTAAATGTTTTAAAGAGCATACTCTCTATTATCATTCGATTTTGTTTAGTGACAAGAAAGATATAATTGTATTTAGCAATTTATTTATTAGCTTAGCAGAAGTTTTAACTTAAGCTAGACCTTACTAACGTTTTTTGATACATAAAATAACAAACAATTATTAAGAGCTAATGCTATAATTACTTGGTCAACGTAACGAGTCAACGAGTTGATTTTCTGACGTCAAAAAACAACCAAAATTTTCTCTTTGAACGTACGTTCACAGTGTAAATACATAAAACGTTATATATCACACTATTTGACAAAATAATGTTTATGTGAGTTAACTTCATTTTTATTTTATTTTTCATTTTAGGCTGGAAAAGAATATTTAAATTGGTACAATATATGTAAGTACATTTTTGGGAATTTTTTAATCTTACGTCTCATAAGATACAAATCATTAATTTGGGAAAATTCTAAGAAAAGTCCTCGAAAAGCCTTTAAAATAATGTTAAAAATATCTGAAGAGTAAGGGTGCTTTTTCGAGTTGAACTTCTACCCCCTCCTAAAAGTGGATTGTTAATGACAGTTGGTTAATTAGAACCAATAAACAAAAGAAGTCACACAGATAGTGATTTTAAGTGGATGGTTTTTGTAGAGAAATGCATTTACCTCAAAGAGGACCGTAACTTTTTTTAGGGTGCGTTAATAGTCCTAAGTTTGATTTCATCTGATCAAACGTTAAAAATTATTCGCTTTGAAGGGCTCAAAAACAAGTAATCGTCCATTAAAGGCGGCAATAAGTTTAATCTCAGCGCTGATCATACTTGGATCACCCTATGAGCGCATCCTGTTAAAATGCGTTCGAATAAAAAGCCAATGGGGGATTTCGGTACACAGGATTAGTATCTACCTCAATTCTAATCAATAAAATGTATGAATTAATTATTTGGACCATGCTCTATTATTCCTGAACTAAAAAGCATACATACTCGTACATTACTAGATATGTAGATATAGCCATCTCTGTTGTTAATATGTCACTGCACTGCCAGTCGCTCTTAAAAGGCTTATACGAAAATATACTGGTCGACTAAATTACGTTTTTTTTCTGTTCTACAAACAAATTAATACTTTTTCAAAGCATTAAGATGTCCTTAATTCGAATCTTGCTTTAAAATTTGTCTATCTCGTAAGGTTTTCAAAATATTCCCCTTTAAAAATTGGATTTTAAGGTTAAGTTAAGACTCAAAATATGTCTGAAAAATAAATAAATGAATATGTCTTAAAATCTTTTTTTTAGATACAACTTATCATTTTAGTATCTTACTTATTTTCTGGAAATTCTCATTATCATTAGTTATGGGTCATTACTTGATTCTATATGAAGTTTTGAGGTTTGAGCAAACCTTTAAAGAGTACAGAATTAAGAACATCAACTGAGAGATTACTTTCAGATATTGCAAATATATCGTAATGTAGGTTTTGGGAACTAAGGAGCACTTATGCTGTTCTGTTTTAGATCTAAGACCTCTTAATAATAGAATATATATAAGTTCTACAAGTTTGAATACATTAGTTAGTCAATGTGTAATTGTTGTAACTTTTTAAATGTTGTAGATTATAAATGTTCTACACAACATACATACAACAAAATGGTTAATTGATTTTAACGCAAAAATCATACAAAAATTATTCTTTTATGGAATGTCTAGAAAACAATTAATTGCACAACAACATTAAATATGGTTCATTAAACATTCAAATTGTTCCCTTTATTGTAGCTGTTGTAACTATTAATAAATGTGCCCTTTCGAATCATCATCATCATTTTTATTCTTTCATGCAATATAATGTTGATTTTTTTTTAGCTAAGGCATAGTAGCCGAGTATACCTATCAATGTCTTCATAATTATTTATTTTATAGAACACCACTTCTTACATTAAACAAAATTAGTCAAATGCTAAAACTCACCAAATGAGTTTTTGTTTTGGACCAGCGAAAAATAACTGCTTGATACAATAATTAGACTAGCTATATTCTCACCCTTTAAAAAAACAATACAGTTTACTCTTTAGTAATCGTAACGTTGAGTGACTATTTTAAACTTAAACCTGTGAAAATGAAAATAAAATATTAAATTTCCGACACTTTTCACAATAAAAATAATTCCGTTTTACAAAAAATGTACAGTTGCATCCAACTTATGGTATTCACGATGAATATTTTCGATCAAATATTAATTTTCTATTATCATATACAACTTGTGTTTTCTTCTCCACCCTTTATATGATTCGTTGTTTAAAGTGGAAGTATTGGGCAATCTAGTTGGTTTATGCAAGAGTATATCGCTTTGCTTCATATAGGCGCGTACGTCGCGTCGCGTCGTGAAAAATTTAATTAATTGGATTCTAACAAACAAACAAGCCTTTGAGGAATGTAAATAATGACGAGAAAAAGAAGAAGAACACCAGAAAATTCATTAGTCAGAGAGTGCAAATTGCAATGAAAAATGAGCCCTGGCCTTCCAGAAAATGTTCTCATATTCTGAACTTTTGTTCCGTTTGTATTCTTGCTGCAAGGTACAATAAATGTTTGTGAATTATATGTTTGTATGTGAACCTTAATCCGGATGTTGTGGTAGGTATGTATTGGTACATTATGTTTTACCAATCCACCCTTGAATTTGAAAAGAGTTTGATTTTGAAAATATTCAAAATTGGGATAATAGAAGGCAAAAAAGGATTTAGCTTCACCAGGCTAGAATATTTTTAGAATATTTTCTTTTTTGTGTTTAGTATCATTTTTTATGTTCCCTTTTTTATTCTTCTTCGCTAAGGATTGTTTCGAAAAATGATGAATAAAATACGATACAACCTATCATCGTATGTGTACGTATTATTTCATATTTATGAGGGATCTTCATAAAGAATTTATTGGCTAGAATAATAATCCGTGTAGACATGGTTTATGCCGCACGAGGATGAATCTTTTTTGGGTCGATATAATATACCCATAAAATTGAATGTTCTTCTGAAAGAGAAGCGTGTATTTTGTATAATGGAGAAAATATTATATGATAAGGTATACCGAACCATTAAAAGGTTTGTAATAAAATTTTACGTTTCAATATGTTACTGTTTAAAATGATTTGATTGATCGAAAGGATCAATGAAAATTTCAATTCAGATAGCTATATAAGGTTCTTAAGAACATTTAGTAAATATATTAATACAAATTTAAAGAAAGTATCATGTAACTTCTGGTAAAGCATTCCACATCCGTGTAGTGCGACTATAAAAAGGAATCTCTGTACTTCACAGTACGTCCGAAATTGGGCTCAACGGTATACTGATGGGCATTTCTAGTAATACGGGTATTAAGGTTGAATTGTTTGAGGGTATGAATGCAACTGGCTTTTTCACTAGAGCATTGTTTGTAAAAACAGCGATAAAATAATGATAGAGAAAAAACCCTTGCAACCACGGTTGCCACTCGCATAAAAAATTTCCTACCAAAGTTTCCAAAAAAACCTACCAATTCAAAGAAAAACCTACCCAACAAAAATTTTCGATTTTAAGAGAATAAATTCTTGCTAAAAAAAAACAACAGCAATTTTATACTGATATTTTATTGAAAAAATAAAAACATAAATTATTGATTAATATTAATACTAATTCACAGTTCGTTTTTTTATTTTAATCACAAAATCAAAACTAAGTCTAATAATTGAATCATAAATTATTACAAAATTAATACTTATTTGAATTCAGTTCTTTTATGTTATCACAAAATCATAGTAAAGTATAACAAGGTAGGTACTTATAAAAAATAAAATAATAAAATCAATAACAAACTTAAAATTTTATATTTGGTACTCAAAACATCTTAATAATAATAAAAATAAATTAAAAATTGCCACAAATAAAGAGAAACAAATGTTTATACAATGTACAGTAAAGTACATATGTACATAAAAAGGCAGTATTGGCATTTAAAAATAGTGTTTGGCTGACCAGACATAATGCGCATCATTTTTATCCTCAACAGCCAACTCTTTTGCCAGCATAATGCTGTTAATAACATTAAACCCCAGTTTATTTCTAAGCTTGGTTTTTATAAGCGATAAATCAAAAAACTTTCTTTCCGCTGCTGCGGAACTGTGAGGTAAACTTAATAAATTAAAAACGAAGTTGGACAGATCGTGGAAGCAATGTTCATTCATACCGTTTTTAATACTACCAACTTTTTCCCAAAACTGACTGATTTCCATAGTAACGGTAACATCATTTTTTGAAAATCTTAGGAGCTTCCATTGCGTCGCGATGTTTTCACTATCACATTCAATTAGATATGGAAAAGCCGATATTAAGGGCAATATGGAAACCTCATTGTCCGATAAAACTTTTTGAGGAGTTATAATGGACAAATTTTTCATGTTACTGTTGTTAAAATCGAATCGCAATAATATTTGGTCTAGGAGTTCGATATAAAAATTAAGTATATTGTTCTTAATTGCAATTTTTTTTGATTTTATCATTTCGCATTTCGTTAAATAAACTTCTGCATTACTCCCAATAAAAATTTCCTCAATAAGCAGGTAATTATTTGGATCTTTATAATCAATATCTTGAATAGAACTGTGTCTAACATGGTTATTGTTAATAAAATTACTCATTACTAGTTTTACATTTGTTTCAAGATTTTCATATAAATATGGCAGCCGAACTTTTTCAGATTGGAATTCTTTGTTTAAATTATTTATAATTTTCAAAATGTATGATAGGAAATAAAAATAAATCTTAGTATCCGCACTGTCCATCAAATTAGCCAACTCGTTTGTTTTAACTCCATTTATTTCTAAAAAGTTAGAAATAAAATACAACTTGAGGGCGTCCCATTGTTCAACAATTCTATTTATAACGTTTTCCAGAGCCAACCATCTGGTTAAAGAAATTCCAAGTATCTTATGTGGCTTCACGTTGCAATAATCTTGGAACTCCCTAAACTCCTGAATTCTCTTTGGACTATGTGCGAAAAACTTATATATACCTACTTCGGCAAAGTGTTTCAATTTCTACCGGAAATTTTTTACAGGCGTATGAAGAACACAAATGGAGAGAATGGCATGTGCACTTCAAATAAAAAAAATCAACGTCTTGTCTCAATTTGGCTCGAACACCATTTAATTCCCCTGCCATGACGCTTGCCCCATCAGTAGCGAGACCAATTAAATTGTTAAGTGGTATGTTATTTTCATTAAAAAATTGTTTAATACACTTGTAAATAGTATCCGCATCCGTTTTGAACATTTCAATAAGACCCAAAAAACGATCATGGATGCATTTAGAGATCTTATCTACATACCTTACTACCATAACTAATGATTTTTTTGTTGACAAATCTGTTGTCTCGTCCACTATCAGAGAAAATTTTGTAGTTTGAAGATCCAAAACAATTTTTTTCTTAGCTCTATTGCCCAAAACTTCGGCCAGCTCAGTCGCCTTAGTTCTACCGCATTGTATCGACTTCGCTATTTTTGAATCAGGACAACATTCTCTTAATAAATTCGGCAAATAGTTCATAAGCAAAAATGGTAAATTGTGTGAAATTAAAAAAACACCAGAGTAAGCTCAGCTAGGCGGACTTGCTCCCGAAACTGTATCTTTTCCTGGTTCATGAACGATTCAATTTGAACTTGTTTTTTTTTCTTTTCTAAATTCCGAATATGTGAATCGGTTTTTTGATGTAATGTTAGGTGGCTTGAGTGATTGACCAGTGGCTTGTCACAAGCTTTACAAAAGCATTTATTATTTTTCATTGTTGCCCATGGAAAAGTTGTTTTCCACTCCTCGCGAAAATTTCGATTTCTTTTTGCAGTTTGCGTTTTTTCTGCATCTTCATCACCTTCTTCAATTTCTTCATTTTGGATGTGCTGGCCTTCGAAGACGAATCGTCGATTTCTCTTTCAGGTTTTCTTTTTTTTCGTATTATAAATCTAACAAACAAATTTCGTTTAGTACTAATTTATAAAAACTTGTTCTATTTATTCAATAATATATTTACCTATCCATGTTTTGTTTGCAACAAAATCCAATCGAATGAAAATCAAGAATGTGAAGTTAGTGTCAACACAAAACATGAAAATGGATGAGTTCAGACACTAACAATGAGGATACTGCGTTTACATACACTAGTTAATATTATTACTCTCGGTTTAGATGGGCACATTTGTTTGGCACATTTGTTTGGCACAAATATTTTGGGTAGATTTGACATCATTACAATTTTTTTTGTCAATTATTAAAAATAAAATTATTCTAGAATTTAGAATATTGGAAAAACCTACCAAATTGACTTCAAACCTACCAACCTACCCAAGGTAAAAAAACCTACCCAGTTTGGCAGGATCCTACCCACTCCGGCAACCGTGCTTGCAACAGTGTTAAAGAGATACAAAAGTTTCAGTTATACCACTGTCACCCATCAATTTTAAAGCTTTCTTTTGAATTGTGTCCAAGAAACTCCAGTGGGTTATTGGAGCACCTGCCCAGATATGGGAGTTGTACTCAAGTTTTGGACTAGGCTTTATAAATTATAGCAAGATCAAAAGGGGTAAAAAAACTTCTAGCATCGGCGGAGAAAACCTAAATACTAATAGCAGCGTTTTTGGCGACTTCAAATATGTGTTCACTCCACAAGAGATGGTTTGTGATACACATACCTTTAACTGAAAGCTGTTCAGTCTCTTCGGAAAGAGACCAGTAGAGTAGGACAGATGGAAAAGCTTACGCAGTGGTTTTGCCAGCGTTGGAGATTACCTCTTCAGAACAATAGGGGAATACTATCCGGCCAGCGGATAGTACTGCAGCAACGTGCATAGAATCGTTTACGGTTTTAAGTACAGGAGGAGCCATGTCATTCATTGGCAGCTTCGAATTAAAAGCAAACTGTGCTGCAAGTAAATTGGCTTTATCAACCGAGCCAACAAAAGAGGTGCGACGATGACGTAGTGTTACGCTTAGTTTTTACAAATGACCAGACATTTTTACTACCTTTAGGACATTGTAGTATTTTTTGCCGTAATGTAGATTCAACTTCATGTAATTAAAACTGAGCAAAGAATAAATACAATATGCTGTGTATATGATGAACCATTTAGATTGGTTAACTAATTTATTTTTACATTCTACTTCACACATGAGTAGAATGTAAAAACTATACTGCACTAGATACAAGGTGGTTTAAGAAATTAATTAAAAAAAAAAGAAGTTGGGATGAGAGCCACACTGATAACTTTCCATCCCGTCTGCCGATTTGTCTTGCTTAATAGGTTTGTAGATTTTCGTGTTTTGTTAAAAAAGTTGTCAATTGAATTATTCTAAGAAATTAACTAAAAATTACCAACAATATTTTGCATATGATGAAATAGTTTGATTTCAGAATCTATTTTTGTTAACGAGATTTTTAGTCAACACCAATTTTTACCAATTTTAATGGCATTTGCGTACTATTTTTTTGTAGATTTTAATTTTTTATAAAAAAAACTAACTGTTGGATTTTTATAAGAAATGACTGAATGTTGATAACAATATTTTCTGTTAGATAAAATTAGTTTAAAGCCAATATTTTTAATTTTTGAAAAGATATTTGAGTCAAAAGCAATTCGATTTTTCTCAAAATTTAACAGAATGTTGAAAACAATTTTTTTTATAAGAAAAAATTAGATTGAAGCCATAATCTCAATGTTTTGAAAAGATATTTGAGTCAAGTACACACGCATGCACAGACATCTCTCTAAAAATCTTTTATTTCGACTCTAGAGACCTTGAAACATCGAGAAATGTCAAAATTTTCAATTCGACAAATCGGACCGATTACAATAACTTCCTATGGGTAGTTACAAAGTCTTTTATTCTTTACAATTGACACACAGACGTAAAACTGTCAACAAATATTTCTACTAATTTGTTCATTAAGCTTAATGTACACGATTGGCAGGTATGACAATCATTGTCAGATCTGCAAACGTCTGACAATGGGTGAAAATGAGCTGACAATGAGCTGAAAATTTAATTTGTGTGTACACGGTTTGCAGATACATATCTACAAACATCTGCAAATCTGTTGCCAAATATTTGTCTGACAATGTCGACAAACTAATTTGGCCAAATAGCTAGCAATAGATTTGCAAACATTTGTAGATTTTCTGCCAACCGTGTACACACCAAATCAAATTTTGGATCTGCAAATTTATTTTCAGCTCATTGTCACACATCGCATCAGTCAGAAAATTTGTCTGCCAATGAATAAATTTGCAAATGTTCCTCAAACTGCATCTGCAAATTTATTCATTGTCAGACGTTTGCAGAAACGTCAGAAAATGAAAAAAATTAGGTGATGTCCCAATGAATTTTGTGTACACGCACGATTGCCACATCTGCAAATTAATATGTCTTCAAAATGATTGATGAACAAATTTTTCTGCAAATCATTTTGGTATGTACACGGTTGTCAGCTTGCGTGTACACGATTGCCAGATATCTACAAATTAATTGGCAGATATTTGTCTGCAAATTAGGAGCCAAACCATTTGTCTGCAAATTAATTTGGTGTGTACACGATTGTCAGCCATTCGAGACAATTTTTTCAGTGACAGATCTGGCAATATTTGCAGATCTGGCAATCGTGTACACTTAGCTTTAGCTTATTTCTTTTCACCATACTGAATATTTATCCTAGCAATTTTTGTATTTACTGTAGTTAATTATTAAATTGAACTACTGCTATTATGATTATAGTACATTTGTATAGTATTTTGTGTTATGAAAGTCTAAATTGACTGAACTTAAGATAAATGCACTCCACATAATATACAGAATATGATTACATTTTTGATTAACTTATAGGAATCCGGTCCGGGTATGTTTCCCATAAATCTATCGTTTTTGAGTTACTTTCAAAAATATTCCACCTACATTTTTTGTCGGGAGTAATAGACATGACCCTACTACCCGTGGCATGATGGTTAGTGCGTTGGACTAAAGTTTTTTTCACGGATACTACCTCTTGCGAGGAATTGACAAATTCTCCAAGATTCTTGTCATGAAAAAGGCTTTCTCAAATGAGCCGTTCGGATTTGGCATATAAACTGTAGGTCCCCTCCATCCCTGCAATTACTCGCACACAGGAATGGTTGAGAGTTGTAAGTCACTAGGCCCTGGTTCTCTATGAACTGTTGCGCCACCTAATTTATTTATAATAGACATGACAGAGTATAGAATATAGGGTAGATAATTGTAGTTATGCTTTGTCAATTGAATAAACAAAAAATGTTTACCCTTTTTTCACTGTCAACAAACAATAATTAGGCAATCAAGCTGATCTTCGTTTTTGAAGATGAATCTATGTACTCTTGTACAAGAATGGCATGATTTTCATTTTCCTTGAACAAACACTCTTTTACTAAAACAAAGAACCTTTCATCACACTAAATATAAAACATCAATCATTTTACTTCCTTGACATTCTCTAAAATGTCCTTGATACACTATCAGATTTAAATATTTATTGTTTGCATTGTGGTTAGAGGTTAGGACGATGTAAGGAAATATTGTTAAGCTCTTTCCAACAACAAGCCATGATACTGAACACAAGCACACATATACTAAATACATATAACCGCACTTCTGAGCGATGTTGAAATAATGGGTGATTTTTTTGAGGTTAGGATTTTCATGCATTAGTATTTGACAGATCACGCGGGATTTCAGACATGGTGTCAAAGAGAAAGATGCTCAGTATGCTTTGACATTTCATCATGAATAGACTTACTAACGAGCAACGCTTGCAAATCATTGAATTTTATTACCAAAATCAGTGTTCGGTTCGAAATGTGTTTCGCGCTTTACGTCCGATTTATGGTCTACATAATCGACCAAGTGAGCAAACAATTAATGCGATTGTGACCAAGTTTCGCACTCAGTTTACTTTATTGGACATTAAACCAACCACACGAATGCGTACAGTGCGTACAGAAGAGAATATTGCGTCTGTTTCTGAGAGTGTTGCTGAAGACCGTGAAATGTCGATTCGTCGCCGTTCGCAGCAATTGGGTTTGTGTTATTCGACCACATGGAAGATTTTACGCAAAGATCTTGGTGTAAAACCGTATAAAATACAGCTCGTGCAAGAACTGAAGCCGAACGATCTGCCACAACGTCGAATTTTCAGTGAATGGGCTCTAGAAAAGTTGGCAGAAAATCCGCTTTTTTATCGACAAATTTTGTTCAGCGATGATGCTCATTTCTGGTTGAATGGCTACGTAAATAAACAAAATTGCCGCATTTGGAGTGAAGAGCAACCAGAAGCCGTTCAAGAACTGCCCATGCATCCCGAAAAATGCACTGTTTGGTGTGGTTTGTACGCTGGTGGAATCATTGGACCGTATTTTTTCAAAGATGCTGTTGGACGCAACGTTACGGTGAATGGCGATCGTTATCGTTCAATGCTAACAAACTTTTTGTTGCCAAAAATGGAAGAACTGAACTTGGTTGACATGTGGTTTCAACAAGATGGCGCTACATGCCACACAGCTCGCGATTCTATGGCCATTTTGAGGGAAAACTTCGGAGAACAATTCATCTCAAGGAATGGACCGGTAAGTTGGCCACCAAGATCATGCGATTTGACGCCTTTAGACTATTTTTTGTGGGGCTACGTCAAGTCTAAAGTCTACACAAATAAGCCAGCAACTATTCCAGCTTTGGAAGACAACATTTCCGAAGAAATTCGGGCTATTCCGGCCGAAATGCTCGAAAAAGTTACCCAAAATTGGACTTTCCGAATGGACCACCTAAGACGCAGCCGCGGTCAACATTTAAATGAAATTATCTTCAAAAAGTAAATGTCATGGACCAATCTAACGTTTCAAATAAAGAATCGATGAGATTTTGCAAATTTTATGCGTTTTTTTTAAAAAAAAAGTTCTCAAGCTCTTAAAAAATCACCCGATATAACTAAAATACTATATATAGTACAAATAAGAATCATGTGGTCATTCATTATATTCCGAAATTTTATATGCCACAGTCGTTTTTATCCTTATACTCATATGCGCGTCATAGTTGTATTAATAAATCATTTATTTTCTCCATCTTATCCTTCTTTATTAGAATTTCCAGCTCCTCGTATTTTCTTAAACTTTTAACTGGAAAACAAATTCAGGACAGATTTGATGAACTTAAATATTAACGTTACTGGGCTTGTGCGAAAGCGCTCATCGTCATCATATTTGCAGTTTTTGAAGCATAATTTTTATGGAAGAAGATGCTTGTTCTTAATTTTATTTGGAAAAAATGTTCACAATGATATTAAAATTGGGGTGGTAACGATGATGAAAAGTCTATGAAAGGCAAAACTTTATCTTAAAATGGTGGTTGGATGCATCTTGAAAAATTTAATTATTTATACTTACACCATCCGGAACAAATTTCGCTGGCGCTTGTGGGGAACAAAACTCCTGGAGCACATCCTGCAGCTTTCGTGTTGAGTCTAAAATGAAGAAAAAAATACATTTTAATATAAGTATTGATTAAAAGCGGCCGGCGACGACGACGACGTATTAATTTATGCAAGTATATAAATAGGTTTACTAGGTTGTAATATGTATACGTACAGTACATATGTATATGTTGACAAGACAATATATTGCCCCTATCCGGTGGAAAGGAAATAATAATTAGCTAATGGATGAATATTGAATATATCTCAACTGAATATAAAACTAGTTTAATAGCTTGGAGCTATGAAGAAGCGATATGAGTGAGTAGTATGACCGGAAGCTTAAAGTTTCAATGTATCAGTTTAATATTATTTACAATATATACATAAATGGTGAACGACTTTTTGATAGGACATGTTTCAAATATAAGTTGCCTGAGAAGACTTTGAAAAATTGATTTAAATAAATAAGTAAAGATGAATTAACCATCCTTCCGACCAATTACGTCTAACCAATAAATTTAATAAAAATATCCATAGGGTGAAAAACTTGATTATTAGCAATTATACTTGAACTGAGAACCGAAAAATAAATGAGTTAAAAAACTAGTGCTATACTTAAAATTCTTAAGAGCTTTTCTGGATGGATAAAAACGTGCAAAATTTCAAACGATTTAGTAGATTTTTAAATCCATTTTGAGCAATTTACTAGGCTAAAAAGGTGATCTAGCTATAATCTTAAACGATTTCAATACCTACTATCTCTTAACAATTTGCTAAAGGTAAAATCACGGAATCGCTACTTTAACTTCCTGCAATTTTCTAAATCCATATGACATCTGTACAATTATTCTTATATGAGCCGTGGGTGGGATGGTCTAGTTAACAGTTGGGAATCCCAATGAATATGTCCCGAACTGTCAATTTATAGAAATGTTTGGATGCTCAGTTTTTAATAAAAGTCAATTAGCAATTTACTAGTTAGGTTTAAAAGTTTAGACTCCCTTAGTAAATTGCACGCACGACCCCATCTGCTACCTAACACCTCTTGATATATTTAGCAAACAAATAGCTGCAACCTCTTCTTCTTATTCGCCGCAAAGCTTCGTCGCAGTGGATTAACAACAACATTGGCCACTCCGTAATTCTTAGGTATTCAGAATCAATTCCAAAGCACACAGACTACACCATCCCCCAACTGTAATTCGACAGAAACTTCCAGATTTATATACCTTCCAGATCTTTCTTGAAGGATAGGGCATTCCTGGAAGACGAGTCAGTCCACTTTTATACAGATAGCTCAAAAACAAAAGAAGGGGGTTGGTGAAGGTGTGTACTCTGAAGTCTGAACGACTAAAATTAAGTCTCTCATTCCCCCTTCCCAATCATTGTAGCGTTGTTCAGGTGGAACTTTTGGCGATAAAAGAAGTCTTGTCCTGGCTTGAAGAAAACGTGATATCAACTTCTGATATCCGTATCTTCTCAGATAGTCAGGCCGCTATCAAATCTCTGGACTCTGTCTCTACAAACTCTATAACATTCTATAACTGTCGATCATCTCTAACGGAGATGGCACAACATTTTAATATTTACATTTGCTGGGTGTCGGGCCATAGAAACATTTCAGGTAACTGTAAGACATTTGCCAGGAATGGTACAGTATAAGCCATTCTACCATGTTTGGCAAATGCTAGCATACCAATCGCTACATGTAAGGTATGTAGACGATCAACCTGTAGCATATGCAACAAGAGCTTTTTCTAATACACAACAAAACTATCCACAAATTGAAAAAGAAGCAATGGCGATTAAATTTGCATGTAAGAAGTTTCATGAATACATTTATGGCAAACAATTGTTAGTAGAAACAGACCATAAACCCCTTGAAACAATATTCAAGAAACCAATGGAGAAAGCACCAATTCGACTTCAGAAGATTTTATGGGATGTGTTGCAATATTCACCAAATGTTAAGTACGTAAAAGGAACAGATATACCGATTGCTGATACCTTGAGTAGAGACTGTGAAACTAATGAAGTTGAAAGTGATGAACAATATCAAGTAAATATAGTATTAGCTCTAACAGATGACGCCAAGAAACGTTTTGTAGTAGCCACTAGTAAAGACAAGGAACTTTGTTTACTAAAAGAAATAATTGAAAAAGGATGGCCTAATGATCAAACACTTTTACCAAAGTCTATGCGTAGATATGCTACTTTTAAAGAAGAATTGTCAATAGATGGTGGATTATTATTCAAAGCGCGAAAAGTTATCGTTCCCGAATCAGAAATTCATTCAACTATCAAGCAATTACATGCTGGTCATGCAGGAATTGTTAAGACTTTGACAAGAGCACGTCAATCTCTATACTGGTATGGTCAAACGACAGATATCAACAATTATGTTCAAAGATACTCAGTTTGCCAACAAACACAAAAAAGCAAAATTCGTGAACCAATCATTTTAAAGACAATTCCAGAATATCCATTCCAAATAGCATCATCAGATATATTTAAAGTATCTGGAAAGGACTATTTGTTGATTGCTGATCATTACTCGCGATTTTCTGATTTTTGCAAGCTCAAAACATCAACATCATCTGAAATTGTTTCATGTTTAAAGAAATGGTTTTCAGTTCATGGAATACCAGACATTTTTGAAACAGAATTTTAAACATATCACTTCTTCGCCAAATTTTCCACAATCTAATGGTTTTGCCGAACGAAATGTCCAAACAATCAAAAATTTAACCAAACAATGTCAACTGGACATTAGTGATGTATATAAGGCAATGCTGATGCTTCGCAATACTGCGTTTATTTAGCCGTTGAACACGCACTATTATTCCGATCGACATCAATCGTCTGAAACCCAAAATTGTACCAAACATCCCATATGAACTAAAAAAAGCACGCTTGAAACAAACAAAAAAACTGCAGACCTACATAGTAATAGTAAACCAAGGGAACCTTTTAAAATTGGTGATAGTGTGAGAATTCAAACTGGACATCGAAAATGGAGCCCTGCTAGAGTTGTTGAAAATACAGAGTATCCTCGATCTGTTATGGTCAAAACAACTAACGGTACTAAACTAAGAAGAAATAACCATCAGTTAAGGAAAACAAAAGGTTTAAACTTTAATCCGGATACAGATATTGAAGACTCCGATTTTCCAGAATTTGAAAAAGAAACAGAAATAGTTCAAAACAACAGTGCAGAAACAACAGATTCCCAAAACATAGAGGAACATAATACTTCTTTATCATCAACATCTGAAAGGTCTACAAATTCAAAAGATCAAGATGACTCTTTTCAAAGAACAAAATGAGGTCGCATAAGCAGACCACCAGAACGATTTGTTCCAGCTAAATATTAATGTAATTCTATATTACTTGTACATACTAACATGTATAACAGTTAGTTATTTTCGTAAATTGTTATTTTTCTTTAAAACCTTTTATTTGAATTATTTATTATTTTTTTTTTAATATCTGTTAATATTGTCTTTCTTTATTTATTATTACCTACTTTGGTTTAGCAAATTACCTCATATTACCAGGTATATGTATGTATTCCAAAAAAAAAAAAAAAAGAAAGATGTCGTATAAACAACCTTATAATTATTTGTCAGTTTAATATTTAATAAAAACTCATTCAATTATTAGATATCAAACAATAAACATATCTTTTATTTGGTACTCGTTACTACAGATGTTGTTACCACAATTAAGAAAATAAGCAGCGGTAAAAAACGTCAATTAAAAAAAATAGATAGGTAGTATGAATTTCTTATGTTTTTGTTGAATAAAAAGATAAACACAACTAAACTTTGTTCTGAATTATTTTTAAAGAATTTTGGATTTCTGAAGAATTTTGGATTTGGGGATTTTGTTTTGGGGATATTGGTTTCGGAGATTTTAGATTTGGAGGTTATGTTTTGGGGATTTTGTTTTGGGGATTTTTACTTTGGGGCTAGGGTACCTAACGCAACACACATGAGTGTTAACCAGACTAGTTGGGTGTTTGTAAACTGGGGCGTTTTGTATTGTATTACCATAATATTGTAATATCAAGGATAAAATGATTTGAGATAGGAATATAAATTAACATCTGTGCTAAAGCTGCCAAACAATAAACGTTTACAATTGAAAGGTGTTTACTATTAATATTTAAAATTAGGTTTCCCCAAAAACAGCTAATAAATATTAACTTACTTTAAAAAAATTATTAAATTTAAGTAAAAGTGTCTATTCTGTTTTTATTTTGTCTCTATTACATCTTGATTTAAAAATAGTAAGGGCAAAATATTTGCTAGTCATAAAACATATTCCATTTAAAAACTCTTAAAAGCAATGCTGTGAAACTGGACATAAATAAGGAAACCACAAAAAAGTAAAAGTAAGTTTCGTAGTAGGACACTTAACTTCCTCAAGACAGTCAATTTAACAAAGTTTTATTTTCTTTGTTGTAGTTGAATGTACAAAATGTTCCCTAACGCTGGACATTATAATTTATTGCATAATTATTGCACAAACGTGTTTAACCTCGATTTGTGTAGAGTATTATCCTGTATAGGGTGTACACCCCTTGGTATTGCATTAATTATACTAGTAGTCAGTCATGAATGGACGAGAAGCTTAGCTAGGGTATTGTTGTGCAATATATGTGAGAAATTAGAAAATTACGACATTGGCATTGAGAAAGTGTATGCTCATTGATACGAGAAAAGTAGAAATAGCTCAATAGAGTGGACGTATAGTCATATATATATATGTATGTTCATATGTATGTATGTATATAAATATATTTGTATGTATGTATATGTTGTGTACAAGGATAAATGAATAAAAATACACCATATGGAATTTTATTTTTTTTTCGTGAAAAAGTGTCTAGTGATAAAATTAGGAATGTATTGATGTGTATTTTAAACATAATTTAATTAAGTGAAATCGATCAAAATTTACAAAATGGGTAAGAAAATCAATATTCTTTAGTTCCGAGTAATTTTGGCCGTACCGTACTCTAAAGTTTAAGACATGCATTTATTATAAATTTTAAGGCTATCGAGGACATTTTTTCAAAACCCAAACAGTGGTGAGATCATACCCTACCCTGGTGATTTTGTATTAGATAACTTATATTGACACATTCTTCTTGCTGCTTTGATCGTGACAAAAGGAATAATTTCATATTTATAATTTCGATCAAAAAACTCTTAGTGATCTGTAGCCGTATTTACTGGTAATTGTTTAAGAATATTTGAAAGATGTTTCGCAAGAAAATCAGCTTTTTGTTTCGGGTTTCTGATCCATTTGTCATCTTGAGATTGTATTGGCGAGATTTTTGTCTGGGGTCTTTAAAGCCGCTTTGCTGCTTTCCATAAGGAGTGTATATTGTCAAAAATCTACTAAGTGAATTATTTTTGAACTAACTGATTCCTTTTTTATAGTTCGGTGCCATTTTATTCGATCACTTATTTTTTCCAAAATCAGCTCATTTATTTCGACAGGATATTTTATTTGTGTTCCTCTTGAGTTCTTTGGTCTTCTTCCGTTTTAATGTTTTAATGATAAAAGATATAGTTTTTTAATATTTCACAGCTTATGCATTTTTAAATAAGACGATATATATTAATTATTGCAGACGTTGTTTCGGTCATAAGTTATAAGTAGTATTTAGTCCTATCTGCTATACTGTGTCATATATTACCCAAACAAAAAACAATGAGCATTATTTCGATATTTGATGAATTTAAAGAATATTCCTGAAACACGTGTCCTTTTATTTAACATTTACCATTACATGTATTTTTTTGTATGAAGAACATACAGCAAAGAGAGCTCATACATAATCTTAATATATATAAATTACGTGTCACGATGTTTGTCCGCGTACACCGTTGCAGCTCGATGCAACATGAAAGATAGGATAGCTTACATCTTAATTTATGATCGCAATATTATATTATTGCAAATTATAACGGATCTTACAGATGGCGACATGTGTTGACTGAATGGAGTAAGTAATTAATAGATGGCGCGATGTCAAACTTCCAAACGTTTCATATGAGCTGCAATTTAATAGCACCACATGTTGCTGAGGCTAAAGTAAAGTAGTTTTGTAGTAAACGAGGTACAGTGTATTTTACTTTTTCAATTTTTGGTGTTAGCATACCCGGCCACGTGTTAAGTAACTGAGACTGAAGTATAAAATAAATTCATATTATATTGAATATAATACAACGAGATACGCCATGCATTAAACTGCCAGAAAATTTCTGCACTGATCACCAGGAAAAAAGGAATTGATTCAGAGTATTTTTCCGGATATGCAGAATATTTACTTGAATTACATATAACTTGCTCAGTCATCGTGTTATCTTGGCAGCCAAAAATGTTGAAGTTGACGATTTATTTATTCAATTACGTTAAATACTAACGCTAGGTTTACAAACAAAACTTATATCTAAAAAAAAAAATAATAATATATTATTAACTTTAAAACTAAAACGAAATTAGTTTTAAATCAATCGATACCGTTAATGAAAATGATAGTGTACATTTTCCAATTGAATTTTTAAATTCACTAGATATACCTGGAATGCCACCACATAATCTTCGATTAAAGATTGGTTCACCTATTATTCTCCTGCGTAATTTGAATCTACCTTAATTATGCAATGGTACACGTTTGTTAATCAAAAAGATCACAGGAAATATTCTTGAAGCAACCATTTTAACTGGAAAGCTTAAAAAAAAGTGGTCCCGTTGCCACATACTATAATGGTACCTTCAGATTCTATTATTATTCTCTTCAGAAGGTTACAGTTTTCAATTTGTTTGGCTTTTGCCTTGTCTGTAAATAACTCTCAAGGCCAAACAATGTCCATTTGTTGTTTAGATTTGAAAAATCCATGTTTTTCTCATGGCCAGCTATAGCTATGTTGCATGTTCACTTGTAGGAAAACCGTCGAACCTATTTGTGTTAGCGAAAGACAGGTTAACAAAAAATCTTGTGCACTGATTTAGTGCTAAATTAAATTGAAATTAAAAGTATTTATAGTTCAAAATAACAAATATTATTGTTCGAAGGCTTTAACCTATCCGCCCTACCTACCTCATTTATAAGTTTAACTGTCACATGTTATTTACTAAAAACTTTGTGACTTACTCATTTGTTACAAACTTGAATAAAAATAATAATAAATATTAAATTTAATTGTTTTGTATTGATTTTTGCTTTACATCAATACTGTACGAAAATTTTGATAATAACAATTTTATTTTAATAAGGGGTAACGGTAGTAGAAAATCAGGCATTAAGATCTAAATGTTTTTTTACAAATGGCACATATGTAAAAAAAACATGGTGTTGCCCCTAACTGAAGTTCTCCTACCGTTCCCCTTAAATAGTTTAGAACAATGTAATGTGAACAAACGTTAGCAACAGCAACGCTTGGCCAGCTAGTTCTTTATAATTATTTCAATATGCGAAAGTCAAACGTCAATTTTGACAGGACTAAATTAATTCATAGCCTAAGCATTACCAAAATGTTGGTTTCAAATTGTACTCTTTAAAGTTGAATTTTAGACTATACTATATGTATACAATTTTCATAAGGGACGATTACAAAATTTTACTAATGAGCTATTGAAGAATATTGTTAGCATTGCAGGGAATACCAAAATTAATTTTTCGTTTTTTTAAAATAGGTTTTTAAAAAAAAAAGTATGGGGAGAGTACGATAACTTTGGCGACAAAGTTTATTGACGGATTTGTATAAAACAGTTAAAAACAAGAATTTTTTACTATGAGAGGGGGGGTCTATCTCCCCCCGTTTAGGTGGTAGGGGCAGTTTAAAAAAATATGTACATTAAATGGAAACAAAATAATTAAAAAATAACGGTAATACTTAAAATTAAGTATTATACCTTTTTTTAAAGCCAACACTTTTGTCTATTAGTTTGTTTTTAAATCAAGTCAAAACTATTCATAGTTTTTGAAAAAAATTGTTTTAAAGTCAAAATTTGTGCAAAAAAAAGTTAAAAAAAGGTTTAAAGTGTAATTTTTCAAAACTTTCAGATTATCTACTATTTTTTTTTTATAATTCATTGCTCTTATTTGTTTTTGATCAAAAACTGAAAACTAGATGACTTGATGTCTTCTAGTTCTTGAGAAAATTGAAAATTACCAAAACAAAATATTTTAATTAAATTACTTTTTCCTTGCTTAAGTATTAACGTAGTCTTATTTTGATAGTAATAATCGATAAGATATACCTAGGGTAAATTAAGTTTTCTTAAATCCAGCTTATTTAAATGCAAAAGAAACTTTGCATGCACCCCATCTAGCACCCACCGCACCTTGCACCCTCCCCACCTTGCACGCACTCCAACTTGCACCCACCCCAAATCCTATAGTGTGCCCAAGCAGGGGGGTTGCAGGGGGCAGCATGCCCCCCCTTACAGATGCCACTGTTGCATACACCCAAACTCGCGCACACCTTACTGTTGCATACACCCAAACACGCATTACGCATACGCAAATACCATTATTACTATCAAAATAAGACCACTCAAGCAAAAAAAAAGAATTAAATTAAAATAGACGTTGTGGTTATTTTCAATTTTCTCAAAAACTAAAAGACATAAAATCATCTAGTTTTCAGTTTTTGATCAAAAACAAATAAGAGCAATAAATTCTGAAATAAAAACAATGGTAGATAATCTTGAAGTATTGAAAAAGTTACACTTTAAACCTTTTTTTAACTTTTTTTTACTCAAATTTTGAGTTTAAAATTAATTTTTCAAAAACTACGCATAGTTTTGACTTGATTTAAAAACTGGCTAATAGAACAGAATGTTGGCTTTAAAAAAATGTGTACAACTTAATTGTAAGTATCACCGTTATTTTTTAATTATTTTTTTCCATTTTAAATAATAACTTTTTTAAATTGCCCCTCCCGCCTAAACGGGGGGAGATAGACCCCCCCTCCCATAGTAAAAAATGCTTGTATTAAGACCCTCTACCAAAAACCGTTATTATATCTTGGCGCCAAAGTTATCGTACTCGTGCCAAAAGTATGCTAGCATTTTCTAACAAGATTAAACATTGAGGGAGGTACATGAAATAAGTTACTAGTATAATTATGTATATGTACACGTGTAAGTATAGAAACAAACGTTTTCTACAAGTATCTATCTTGATATGTACTCCTAGTGATAGTTTTTCTGGGAAGCTGTCAATCGTGGCTGTCGGACGTGTTTTTCTTTTGTTCCCTGTTTTTCATAATTTTTTTCAAAATAAGTTTACTGTTTAAACTTCTTTAAAATGCCAAAAAATTGTGCGCTTTGTGGCTTAAGATTGCATCGCGATGGTTTTATTCATTGTGAAGGTTTTTGTGGACTGAGTTTTCATAAAAAATGCGCAGAAGTTCGTGATGAATCTGACTTAGCACTTCAATCAGATCGCAACCTCGCGTGGCGATGTAATAGCTGCATTTGTGTTAGTAGCTCTATCCTATCGCTTATCGTTAAACTTAAAAATGATGTTGCTGATATAAAGTCGAAGCTTGAAAATAGTGACTCTTTAAAAACTGAACCAAAAACTAGAAACAAAAATAAAACAAATCAAAAAGTGTCATTCATTGAGGGTACAAGAAACACTCATGACTCGACATTAATTGCAGAATCCCCATCAATATCTGCACCACCATCGTCATCATCATCATCGTCTTCGTCATCATCGTCATCATCATCTTCAACATCGTCATCAGCTGAGTTTCAAATAATACCAATAACAGTTCCAACAATTTGCCCCCCCAGCGTTCCATCTGTTCTATCACCTAACGTAGCTACTGAAAGTGCACCTTCAACGGACGATTTGTCATTAATCGCAAGACCTGAAAACAACAACACTTCTGAGTCGTCATCAAATTCAATTGTTGTTTTATCTGCCGCAACACCTTCATTTAAAACGTCATCATATGTTCAACCGATCATTAAAAATGCAATTGACTTGTGCCCTAAGATAGTGCAGCAAGACAAAAGCAAACCAAGTCAGCGCACTTCTAAACTGATTGGTAACTGGACTGCAACTGAAGGCACAGCTGATTTCTCATTCTCATCAGTTCTTAAGCTTAAATTTCTTCATCTGTCTCGTGTCAGTACGAACGTCACCGAGAAGAACATTACTTCTTTTGTAGCACATAGGCTTGAACTTCCGGAAAGCGTGCTTCTTTGCAAGAGATTAGTTAAAAATAATGTCGATGTTTCAACTCTTCATTTCACTAACTTCAAACTTGGAATTCCAGAGTTTGCATTTGAGAAAGCATTTAATCCCTCTATTTGGCCATTGGGTGTGCAGATTAAGAACTTTATCCAACGTCCAAAATCAAAAAACGGGAGTGTTGCGAACCAAATATCAACAACATAACATGTGCCTCATCGTCTTCCCTTAATCCGTCACAGCTTAGAATTTATTATCAAAATGTTGGTGGCTTGCGAACAAAAACAAATGAGTTTTTCATCACTTCAAGTGCACACGACTATGACGTAATAATATTAACAGAGACCTGGCTGCACCATGGAATCTATTCTTCCGAGCTGTTTGATTCTTCATATGTTGTCTATCGAGTGGATCGTTCTCTAGACATTGGTATGGATAGAGGCGGGGGAGTATTAATTGCAGTTCGTACTTCACTTAATAGTAAACAATTAAATTTTCAAACAAATTCTATTTATTTTGATCAACTATGCGTTCTTGTTAGTTCAGAGCATTTAGCACATAATGTAAGCAGAGCTGAATATTGTTTTATTGTAAATTATATTAGACCAAAGAGTAGCTTAGAATTATATGTTCAACTTGTTTCAAATGTTAGTTGTTTATTGAATGGCTTATCTTCTAATCAATATCCATGTATCTTCGGTGACTTTAATCTTGGTGACATTGATTGGCGTTATCTAGAAGATGAGCAAATCCTTGTCCCTTTTAATGTTTCTAGGGATGTGGAAGTTGAATTAGTTGATAACTTTTCCTCGTTAGGATTAATCCAAATAAATCATGTAAAAAATACTTTAAATAGGTTTCTCGATCTTGTATTTATTATTAAAGATCTTAAATTTATGGTCTTTGAATCAGACTTTCCTTTAGTAAGAAATCAAATTCATCACAAAGCCATTATGGTTGTATTTGAACTTTATAATTTTCAACCTGTTATTACAAATAACTGTTTTATATTTAATTATAAGAAGGCTGACTTCATTTCGCTAAATAATTATTTTAATACCATAAATTGGGAGCAACTATTTGCAGATAAATCTTTAAATCAGATGTATACCATCTTTAAAACTTTTGTTTGAGGGTGTTCAGAAGTTCGTTCCGGTAGTTCGAAAGAGATCGTCTTTTAAATCTCCCTGGTTTAATAAAAGACTTAAGAATTTAGAAAATGTAAAAAACAAGGCTTTAAAGAGATGTAAGGTAACAGGCAAATCTGAAGATAGAATTCGTTTTATGCAACTGCGACGGGAATTTGATTTTTTGAGTAGATTTCTATATTCACAATATATTAGTTCAGTTGAAAGGAATATCAAATGCAACTCGAAATCTTTTTGGGTTTTTTTAAATTCAAAACGCAAAAGTTCTGCGTTTCCTAGCTCTATGGAGCTTGATGGAGAGACCTCCCATAGTACTGAAGCTACATGCAATCTTTTTGCTAAGTTTTTTCAAGCGAATTATAATATAGACATTATACCTAATAGTGAAAACCTGTATAATGATATTAGTTCTCAAATTGATTTTAATGTGTTTTCTCTATCTGATCAAGAGGTATTTGACGGCTTAGCTTCTCTTGATGTTAATATAAAAGCTGGAGTAGATTTGATTCCTCCTCTTTTGATATCGGAATGTGCTGTTTCGCTTTGTAAAGTACTAAAAATTATTTTCAATAAATCGCTCCATTCTGGGGTTTTTCTAGAAGAGTGGAAAATATCATCCATCAGCCCTATTTATAAAAGTGGTCTCAAGCACTTAATTAAGAACTATAGACCAGTCTCAAAACTTTCAGCGATTCCAAAACTTTTTGAAAAGTTGGTGTTCAATAGACTTAGTTTCACGGTGAAAGACATAATATCTTCGAGACAGCATGGATTTTGTAGTGGTCGCTCCACTACTACGAATTTGTGTCTGTTTACAAGTTTTTGTTTATCTGCTTTGGAAAAAAGAATGCAGGTCGATGTTTTGTACACGGATTTTGTGAAAGCGTTCGATAGAGTCCATCATAGACTTCTATTAAGAAAGTTGGAGAGAATGGGATTCAGATTCGGTTTTCTTCAATGGTTAGAATCTTATTTGTCAAATCGAAAACAGATTGTTAAAATCGAAGGCAATCAATCCTTTTTTATTGAAGTCTTATCGGGACTGCCTCAGGGAAGTCATTTGGGACCCCTCCTTTTCAATCTTTTCGTCAATGACATTCCGAACTGTCTGCAATTTTCTAATTGTTTGATGTTCGCAGATGACTTGAAACTATATTCCCAAATTTCTTCAGTTGAAAATTGTGTTAACTTTCAAAAAGATATAGATGCGTTTTTCAATTGGTGTAAATATAATCATCTCGAGCTAAATATCTCTAAATGTAAAATATTTAGAGCTTCTCGTACAACACCTAAAGTGCTGTTCAGTTACAGTCTCGGCAATGAAAGTCTTTCAACCGTTAGTGAAATAAAGGACCTTGGCGTTATTTTTGACACTAAGTTTTCTTTTTCTGAACACATACATTTTATTATTTCAAAAGCGAATTCGTTGCTAGGTTTTTTAAAACGCAACACGGGGGTATTTAAAGATAGTTATACTCTGAAAACGATTTACATATCTTTAATATTACCCATACTGGAATACTGTTGTGTTATTTGGTCTCCTTTTTATCAAAATTCCTCAGACAGGATCGAAAATATTCAAAGAAGATTCACGCGCTTTGCTTTAAGGAATTTCAGGTGGTCAGATGGTTTTCCCAATTATGGCTCTAGGTGCGCACTGATAGATTTAAAATCTTTAAAAAGCCGTAGAGAAACCCTTGGGGTTCTTTTTATCAAGGACATACTCAATGGTAAAATAAAATCTCCGGACTTACTAGCTCTTATGTCTTTTTATGTTCCTGAGAGACATCTAAGAAATAGGGACGTTCTCTTTTTGATTCCTAGTCACAGGACGAACTATGGACTTAATGAACCCATAACTCGTAATTTATCTCTTTTTAATTTAATTCATAGTGAAGTCGACCTTCAAATGAATAGGGATATGTTTAAGAGTATTGCTTTAAACTTTTTTAATGATGTATAATGGTAAATTATAATTTAATTGTAGTCAACAGATTATGTATCCATTGATGAATAAAGAAATAAATAAATAAATAAATAAACATTATGTTTGGATTAGCTTTTTATAGAATAATTCCAGACTTCACTTTATAAAAAACAAAAGTCAGAACCCAAAATTCCAACTTCTTTCTCTTCTGCAGATGACGATATTCTCGTGAAACCAGGTTCTGGTGTTAATAACGCAGAAACTGTACATGACAAACAAAAGAAAAGGTCTAAGAAAAGAAGCCGAAAAAACTCTGTGCTTGCTAGAAATTCTAACCCCGCCTCAAAACGAACACACGTCAACATCACCCCAATACTCCCGAACATCCGTGCGAAGAACGAGCAAAACATGTTTTATCAAATGAATTTTTTAGTCCGTTTGCTCAACCTGCAATAAATACTTAAAAACTTATTTAATTAGATACCTATATCGTGCAGCGCGCTAAGTTTAACGAATCAAACTGTTGGTTTTCCAGACCCTATCGGCATGGCAACACTAATGAACTGATTCCAGCGGATTTTTTTGTGACAGACACCGACTACTGACCCCGGCCTTGAACCTCAGTAAAGATTTTAAAGTCATATTTCCTACCAGAAAAGATTGGGAGGATTGCATGTTTACTAAGGACTTCTATACGAATACATATATTTACTGATGGATGAAAGATGGAGTGTGGAGTTGGGTCGGGAATCTTTTCCGAGTTCTTAAAAGTCTCTATACGTCTTTTAGGCTACCTGATTTTGCCAGAGTATTTGGAGCTGAATTACTATTAATCAGAGAACCATGCAAAATATTCAAATCAAACTCAAACCAAAATTGAAACAAGGCTATCTGAACTGACAACCAGGCGGCTTTTATGATGATCAATTCAGTAAGCCCCCTCCATCCCTGACCCAGTCATAATGAACCCAGTGTCAATGCAATATGTACCACACATTGGTCAATAGGAGAGCATGCAGCAAAGTTCGGTATTCCTCACAATACTCACTGCTGTAGCTGCGGAGACCAATATGAAATGTAAAATGTAACTTACTTTCTCTGTAAATGTCTTTCCCTGGTCAGTTATATTAAGTATATTAATTAAAAATCTTGATGAACTTTCCGAGATGAAAATAAAAGACCTAATTTACTTTCTGAACGTGACGAAACGGCTCTAGTTTCTCTAATTTTGTCAATAAAAATACGTCACAAAATTATCTTTTAATTTTTTTGTTTGAGATTTCCAGCGCTAATTCAGCCTCGCAGCAAGGGCTGCTTCATGCCATCTCTACCTACCTACCTATGTACATACATAGATATGTACACACAGTTCTATTCGAAATTAAATTCAATATTGGTTGAAATTGTTTGACAAATTTAATGCGAACTCAAGACTATAATTACGAGTATAACGAAAACCAATACAAAATACAAAAAAAAAAAAAAAAACGGAATAACAACAAAATGTAAGCAAGCAAAACGAGCCAACAATTCGAGAACTAAGTGCTTTTATTTTCAATACACCAGATGCTTTCTCTTGTTGGAAAATTAGAAATAAAAACTATGAACATCAATAAATTTGGAAACACACATTTCACTACCTATTTCGATGGGAAATGCAATAACTCGAAAGATGAAAAATGATTCATACTGATGCTGCGTCTGACGAAAAAGACGACCGAGTAGCGGCGATGGCGATGCGATATCGACGTCGAGATTTAAAAATATATATTTGCATACATACATATGTATGTATGTACAATGTACATACATATAATAGCTTTATAAGATTTATTATATAATCAATAATAAAAAATCGGTCCAGTTTAAAATAGGAAATAATTCAAAATCAAATATTTCATTTGATGCTAATAGATGCCAAAAATCACACCCATTGCTTTGCATCGTACATACTCATATAAAATCATTTTAAGAAGAAAAAATAAAAACTCACATGACGCAAGCTCCTGTAAGTGCTGGAATTCACTTGGTGACAGTTTTTCCCATTTCTGTGAGGTCATCGTTCCTGGAAAGAGAATTTAAAAAACAAAAACGAATGAATAAAATTTGCATTGGAAATTGCACATAAATAAAATATAATTATAGCAGATGGTAAGGATCTTTGCAAGTAATTCCTGAGACATTAAATTACAAACAAATTTAAATTTTATTGATATTTCCTACTCTTTTTCAATTTCTCAAGCAAAACCGTTTGAAAGTGGGTTTTTAAAATCAGTATATTATTTTTGTGTGTATAGATTTCTATAATATAAAATAAATATAAAGGGAAGGGGTATCTTTTTACTAGAGAAACATATTTCGAAACATTTAAAATAAAATCATACGTATTTAGTTGAAACAAAATACATAGAATTATACCTTTTTTATAGATCAAATACAATTTTTAAACGGGGAATTATAATGGGATGACATAAGGCATGCGGTCATAATATCCATGAATCTTAAGTTTGGACGAACGGTCATAAAGTGCACAGACTTTATGCCGTTTTCGGAATTTAGCTTAGCGGAATTTAGTTTAGCGGAATTTGTGTCTTTGAGCCTTATAACTGGGCCAACCAAATATAATTTCCATTAACTATTCGCCTTTAAAATGATACATTACACTGGTTGACAAGATTTTCTTACTTACCTACTTACTTACTTAAGGTGGCGCTACAGTCCTGTGTGAACTAGGGCCTCACCCAACAAACTTCTCCATCTAGCTCGGTCCCTAGCTAGATGTCTCCCGTTTCGCGCTCCAAGTTGGGTAAGGTCACTTTCCACTTGTGCGCGCCACCTGATCCGGGCCTTCCTCTACTGGGCTGTCCTGTGGGTGTGAATTCGAAGACTTTGCGGGCCGGAGCATTGGTTTCCATGCGCTCTATGTACGTGACCCAGCCATCTTAGTCGTTGGACTTTTACCCTTCTGGCTAAGTCTACGTCGCTGTACACCCCGTACAGCTCGTCGTTCCATCTTCTCCTCCACTCCCCTTCGATGCATACGGGACCGTAGATCACACGAAGAACCTTTCTCTCGAAACGACCCTAGGTGCTTTCATCCGCTTTTGTCATAGTCCATGCTTCTGCACCGTATAGCAGGACGGGGATGATAAGGGTCTTATATAGCGACACTTTGGTCCTTCGAGAGAGGATTTTTCCACTCAATTGCTTTCTTAACCCAAAGAAACAGCGGTTAGCAAGAGATATTCTTCGTTTGATCTCAGCGCTGGTGTTGTTTTCTGCGTTTACAGCGGAGCCTAGGTAGACGAAGTCCTTGACTACCTCAAAGTTACGTCTGTCGATGGTGACGTCGGTGTTGTAGGTCCTTTCTTGATGACAGCATGTACTTTGTTTTGCCCTCATTAACCGTTAAACCCATTTTTGCCGCCTCTGCCTCAATACTCACAAAAGACCCATTGACATCACGCTGAGTTCTTCCGATTATGCCAATGTCATCAGCATATGCTAGTAATTGGACAGACTTTTGAAAGATAGTGCCTCTAGTGTTGACGTGTGAGCTCTGCACTATTCTTTCAAGTACGATGTTAAAAAAATCACATGACAGCGCATCACCTTGTCTAAAACCTTTTTTGAAATCGAAAGGTTCTGTTAAGTTGTTTCCAACCTTTATGGAGCAGCGTGAATTCTCCATGGTCATCCTGCACAAACGGACGAGTTTGGCAGGGATGCCAAAACTAGACATGGCTCTATACAGCTCGTCCCTGTAGATGCTGTCATATGCGGCCTTGAAATCGATGAAAAGATGGTGGGTGTCGATTTGGTGTTCTTGGGTTTTTTCCAGGATCTGCCTTAATGTGAATATTAGATCGACTGTAGACTTTCCTGGTCTAAAACCACACTGATAAGGACCTATCAGGTTGTTGACGATGGGCTTTAGACGTTCACATATTACGGCAGAGAAGATTTTGTAGGCGATGTTAAGTAGACTGATTCCTCTATAATTGGTGCAGTTTAAAGGGTCTCCTTTTTTTCAGGATCGGGCAAACAATACTGAGGTTCCATTCATCGGGCATGCTTTCTTCCGACCATATCTTACAGATATGACAGCGGAATTCGGTTCGTCGTCGCCGTTATACAGTCTGCAGAAGTGGTCCTTCCATATCCTCAGCATTGACTGCGGTTCCACTATAATGTTTCCACTTTCGTCTTTGCAGCCTTCGGTTCTAGGTTTATGTACCTGTGAATTTCGTTTCACCTGTTCGTAAAAATTTCGAACTTCATTCCTGCTTTTAAACCTCTCAACATCTTCTCCCAGCATCTCCCTGTTTTGCCTTGGGTCTGGAAACCCGAAGTGCTACCTTGGCTACAACGAGGTAGTGGTCCGAGTCGATGTTAGCTCCTCGGAACGTTCGGACATCCATGATGCTGGAAGCGTGTCTGGCGTCGATCGCAATATGGTCAATCTGGTTGACGGTAGATTGATCTGGAGAACTCCAAGTTCCTTTGTGGATGTTGAGATGTGGAAAACGCGTACTGGCTACCATGACGTTTCGCCCGCAGCAAAATCTATGAGCCTGAATCCGTTTTCGGAAGTGTTGTCGTGCAGGCTGTTTTTCCCGATTATTCCACCAAAGATGTCTTCCATTCCTAGCTTGGAATTAAAATCGCCCAGGACAATTTTAATATAATAATATAGCTCAAGACTTCTTGCCTAAGTCTGGCTCCAATGACAAAGCCGCATCCAAATAAGCGTTGTTGGTTTTCTCGGTAGCAGTCACCATAGTAAATATCGCAGTTTTTCATACTCTTTTTGCCCGGCCCATCCCATCGTTTTTTCTGGATGGCGGTGATGTCTGCTTTATAGCAGTCTAGGGCCTCCGCTAATTCTCCGGCTGCACGTGGTCTGTTAATTCTTCTAACATATCCGAAGTTCGTTGTCCTTAATTCGTTTGCGTAGGTTGTCAACAGTAAATCCGTCCGTATCCGAGGCTTGTTGGTGCTTCGCAACTATGACGTTTTTACGTGGCCAGGAAGTCACCCCGACGGCACAACCCCCAACCTGGAGGGCCTGGTCCTTAGTATAACTCCAAGGACCGGGATCCGGATAAACCGCTCCTTATAGGCCTTGGCTCCGAATAAGTCGTAGAAGCCCTATAAGGTGTTCACTAGTAGTTCAGCCTTACTGGAACTGTAGACGCCACCGTTGATTCCATCTCGGGAATTCCTCCGCTGCCGTCTGGATAAGGAGAGGTGCCTTAGTGGACAAGATTTTCTTACTGGCATTCAAATTCCACTTTTCCAATGGGTTTTGGCGGCCTAAATTCGAATCCGACTTCAAAATTTATGTATCTCGTCAGGTTTTTGACATATTGCTTTTTAAAATTCGAAAAACACGTATATAAGGCTTTTTCAACAGAAAAAGCCAAAACGGTTTGAAAGTAAGTAAGATTCTATTATATCAAGTTTTTGAAATATGTTTAAAAAAATAAAAATAATGTTAAAAATGGGTATGTATAAGACTTGAACAAATAGTTAAAATTGTACATATCATTTTCTGTTTTAGGAGACAAAAGGTTCGTGAAAATATTGTCCTTTTAATATATAGTCAACCTCATATCGCAATTAGTTTTGCATTGAAACCTAGTTAATGTCATGTTTGAGAAACAATCTTGTAATGATTGATCATCACGAGAGGCAGGGCGTCATAGAGCACCTATCCAGCTTGTCGCGTATGTGACACGGATCGAGATTACTGGTATCTATCGCATTTTCAGCTTTCAGAAAAATGAGTTTTCATAAATATGTTTTTGTTTACAATTTCTTACACCTAACAAGTTTGCTTATTTATTCTGTTGTATCCTATTCTTTTTTAACTTGTTTTAAGCCCTGAATAGAGGTTACAATATTTTAGGTGGCCAATATTTTAGAGAAAATCAAAATTACCTTGATATCCCCAACTGACAAACAAGAAGTTTTTTTATTATAACTTAAATCAATTTTTTTCGGCTATCGAATGAACATTATCCGATTATTATGATCAATTAAATCACAATACTTTAATTTTAATTCATTTAAACAAAATTCTTAACATCGCAGCACGCAGAACGACAGAAACAGCAAACCAATAATAACAAATTAAAGCCACAAATACCGATTCCTCTCAGTGGAGCATTTGTAGTATAGGTAATTGGTAAAGTAAATTAAATCATCGAAAAACGATGATAATATTAGGCCGCTGAAAATAAATTTTTATGAATCTCAATGCTGATGGATGTTTTAGGTTTATCATTTTTCTCACAAAAACAAAAACAAAACTATCTATGAGTTATCCGAACAGAGTTTTTTAAAAAATTTATATTTTTAATGCACAAAGAGGTCGCAGGAACTTGTTCTATGGAGCTATTCGGTATTTTATAATTTAAATAATGTGAATAAAAATCAGATTTCCGATATGTTTGGAGATCTGGATGGATTCTTAATACAAAAATAGTTTCTTTTTCTTATCTTGAACAAATAACATCTGTTTTTCTTTTTCAGCATTCAGGAATAAAAAGGTAAAAAAGATGCTGAGAAGACCAACACTCATAATTTCCCATTGGTTATTATTATTATTTTGCAATAAGCAAAGTATGCAATCAACAATTTTGTAGATGATAAAATTAATTTTAAGTCAAAAGGTTAATTTGTTCTTAAGAGTCGGAAATGAATGTTTACCAACTTTTAGTGGTATATTTTTATTTATTGTTTAGAAAAAAATTTTCAGTTGGATTTTATTTTTGATTTCAGTCGAAAATTTAGAAGAATATTTTCTAAGAGACAAAATAAAGTTGAAATCAATACTTTTTTGGGTTCGATATTCAAGTCAAAAGTCTACTTTTAGCAATTTTATTAACTTCCCATAGGAAGTTATTGTAATGGGTCCGATTTGCCAAATAGAAATTTTTGACAGTTCTCGACGTTTCAAGGTCCCTAGAGTCGAAATAAAAGATTTTTAGAAAGATGTCTGTGCGTACGTGTGTACGTACGTCCGTACGTTCGCGACGTTTTTTTCGTCTTCCATAGCTCAAGAACCAGAAAATAAATTTTGTTATACAGATAATAAGGCAGAAAGATGCAGAAAGGGCCCTCAAGAAAATTGCTTGGGTGTTTTTTTTAACATACAGTTTAAAAAAAAGGTGAACATTTTGGTTAACCCTAAATATCTTACGAACCAAAAACACTAGATACTTGAATTAAATTTTATATAATATATTGTAACGTGATACCAAACAAGTATATTTTTGGAAAAAAATCCAATTAAAGGTTTTTTTATAAATAAAAAAAACTGAACAAAAAATTGTCACCTCGAAAATTTTACGAATACAAAATGATTTTATCACCAAAAAAATTTTGTGCAACGCAAAATAAAGTTTTCAACATCTGGTAAAATTTTGAGAAAAATCGAATTGACCGTTTTTTTTATAAAAAATAAAAACCTAAAAAAAACATTACTCAAAGTTGGTAAAAATTGAATTTCGACTCAAATATCTTTTCAAAATTTTAAAATATTGGCTTCAATCTTATTTTATCTCACAGAAAATATTGTTTTCGACGTTCAGTACATTTTTTATAAAAATCCAACAGTCAGTTTTTTCATAAAAATTTAAAATCTACAAAAAATAGTACACGAAATTGGCAAACATTTATGTTCGGTTTTCGATATCTCGTGAACAATAGAGGATATTGACTTCAAATTAATTTCATTCATCCAATTTGTATTTGTTTATATAAGAAATAATTTTTTTCAAGAAATGCTACTAAAATTGGTAAAAATTGGTTTTCGACTAAAAATCTCGTTAACAAAAATAGATTTTAAAATCAAACTATTTCATTAGTTTTTAAATTTTTAAGAATAATTCAACTGAGAACTTTTTTAACAAAACACGAAAACCTACAAACTTTTAAGCAAGACAAATCGACAGACAGGATGGGAAGTTATCGGTGTGGGTCGCATCCCAGCCTCTTTTTTTTATATTATCAGGTTCAAAAAACTTACATTTTATTATTATTAAGGTAATTTATTGTTCGTATAATAATTGAGCTGACAAATTTGTGTTCAGGGGCCCTACTATGTAACTCGATTCTACAATGAAATTGCTCGAATTCGAAAAATTGGTACTATGTATCTGTTTGACTACTTTAGAACAAACGAGAATCGAATAGTTCTAGTAGTGCCAACTATATTCTTATGAACTTTCGAATAAACGAGGAACTACGTAACTCGAAAGTAGAATTCAAAACAAGGCAAAATCGAAAATAATCACTCTACATCAAATGTGTTTGCGAACGAAGTTTTTTTTGTCAAAGTTTAAGTAAAATGTTATAAATTATTAATATGCAATTGGAATTTGAAAGTTTTTCATTCAACTTTTTGTGTTTTATTATTTTACCACCCCAATTACACCGGGAATTCGTGATTTTTGCCAAAAATAGCGTTTGGACTTTCATTTCTCTTCATTCCTCATTCATTTCAAAATTCATCATCACCGGGCACAAATGGACTCTTTCGATTGAAGTCAAAACTTCGGCAAGTATTTTTGACATGGTTTGCTGTGCACGCCCAGCGTTCTTTTCACCACCGATTTGGTTTTGGTAACCTCTTGTTGCTTCAATGCTGCTGATAACTTAATGATAATCGGAAAAGCATTTTGTCTTCTGCGAGTAGTCATGTCAGATGATATGGTGTTAAGTAAGAACATAAATCCGTCTTTAGAAAGACGATAGTTCTTAACAAAACTAAAACAAAAGTATATATTTTTCATTAAGAATGCGTTCAAATATTCTACCGTATAGATAATGGGTCCGCCAAATAACTTTTTTTTTGGCTATAAAAACATCGAGTGTAGCTTCAAACAGTGACTCGTTTTGGGTGTATCGGCTATTCAATGTATGCGTAAGGGTTTTCTGTGCCCCAAATGCGACAATTTTGCTTGTTTACAAGATTAAAATGAGCTTCATCTGAAAAGATGATGAAGTGTATACACAACCATATTCGTTCAGCGGAAAGATAAAACTAATTATGTGTGAAATCAGACATGAGCTAAGTGTAACCATTCACGAAATACGCACTAGTTGAAAAAAAAAAGTTCGATGGCGGACCCTATATGTGCAAATCTTTTCTCACTCAGCTCCATTATTTTGGAATTATCTCTTATTCTTTTGCGTTCAATTTGCTCGTACCGTTCTTCATTGCCTTGCAAATTAAACCAAAATCCAACGATGTCCATTTTTGATATAATTATTCTTGTCCAAAAATTTGATGTTTTATTTTAGTTTTTTTTTTTTTTTTAACTGTCAAACAAATCGATACTCGTTCGAAAGTAGATATTTTTTTGAAAACAAGTTGGTATAACCGGCATTCGATTATACTTTCATACGTAGTACGATTTGAAAGTAGAATCGATTTGAGTTTCGAATAGAATCAAAAGTAGAATCGAGTTATATAGTAGGGCCCCAGTTTTTATAATTTATATCGATAAAAACAATAGAAAGTTATTTAAATTTAACTAAAAATTCAGACATTCTTAAATTTTTGTATACACTTTATAGAGTAACAAAATGTAAACAATTTTAAGATGACTTTGCATATAATTTTAGTTAAATTTAATTATGGTCATTCAACCCAATCTTAATTTATATTTGGGTTCAAAGTCAATCAAATACGTTTAATAAAATTGTTAAATAGAGAAATCACTAGGTACAATAATTCGTCATCACTTTAATTTTAAATTTATTAAAATTTGAACAAAACCAATACTTGCCCCATTCACCAAGTAATAACACGCTACAAAAGCATCTTTAAAAAACGTGAAATGAATGAGCAAAAGGAGATGATTGTGAAGCTTAGCCAAAATTGTGCAAGAGACACGTTGCTGACGTCATATGATGGCGCGGCATTCTCCTATTTAAAGTAAACTCTCAGATACATATAGATATGTATAGCCGAGTGATTTGTTTTTGTTGATGACGCCTTTGATGACCACAGCTACCACGACAAGAGAATAAATTTGATTGAGTGGTTTTAAAAAGAAAAGTGTTCACATCGCAATACTCGTAACTGATGCTGAAATTCTGATTCTATTGCGTTGCGAGGAAGATTTACATACGTGGAAGCTATCTTCAGCTGACGTCAAAGAGTAATTTCACTTGTCACGTTTTAGATATAGTATACCTTTATGCGTGTATAGTGAATATAGCTTAAGGATAGTTTGTTTATTTTTTTGTTGCTATATTGTTTTGTTTTTATAGAACGCGGGCTTTTTTAATCAATCCTTTTTAAATTTTGTTAGATAATGTAAACAAATTGAGGTAATCGCATTTAATACAATTTATAGGTGTGTGGAGGGAGCCCTGCTCTGTAGTCATGTAAAGTTAAATTGTATCTTAAGTTAATTGATGAAAAAGTTACTGTTCTGTTTTGCTTTAAATTGTTTCTCTTTACTTTTATTTAAATCCAAAAAGTTTATTTTAATAAGAAAAAATAATAATAATCAACATACATATGTAGATATACAAAATAATATAAAAAAGGAGCTAAACAAAGGTTTGCTGCCCCATTTATTGGTTATTTATAAAATAAATAAAATAAAGTGGTTTGTTGCCTTAATTGACAAATTTGACACTTATAATAAAATGGAGAAACTGTCTTGAAAGTGAAACTGCAATTAATCAAAATTGTTTTTTAGTCCAATTTCGGAAAAAATGGGATACCTACATTATTATATTATGCCCACTAATTTTATTTCTGACTGTTAGTTACTTTTGTTCTTGTTGGTTTTATATTCTGTTTAAATTAAACTCACTCAGTTTTAATAAATAATTTTACAGAAAGAATAAGTATCAAATATGGGTGATGATTATACAAAAGTTGGGTAACTTTTGAGGATATTTTGTTTACGATATTTATTAAATCGAACTTCTACAAATTCGGGTGTATATGATGGCTAATCTAATTAATACATTGTTCCAAATCGGGCCAGTCACTTTTTTGAGTACATAGTAAGATATTTAAAAAATTCAGAATTTCACTGCCAAGGGACTGACGAGGTAACATAGTACTGATATACAGAGTTTTGAAAATATTATAATGAAATTTAATTAAAATTAGTAAAAATCTCTTAGGAATTAATAATGGCATATGTGTTTTCAAAGTATTAAAATCACTTAGTAGCAATTGAAAATAATAATTAATATCTACATATGTTATACTGGGAGAAAATACTATATCAGTTTTCAAAACAGACTTTTGACATTTAACGTAACGTGATTCACTTATCTTTTATAGTTTTACTAAATATTTCTAAGTAATCAACAAACGATATAAACAAAATCTAACAATATTCATCTTTAAAGTACCTACTAATGATCATGAAATGAAGAACAATAACAATATACCTGACACAGTACTACTGACGCCAACGGACTGACGAAAAAGACAAAATTTGAGATTATAATCAGGACTAATATTTCTTTTTTCTAATTTCGAATATAAAAAATCTACATTTTAACAAATTATAGTCTAATATGTATAAAGAAAAATAAACTTTAGATTAACAAAAAAAAAACGACTCACCATAGGATTGACATAATGTTGACTGGCAACTAACTTTATTACCAACATTAAAATTCAAAGTGGGATTTGACGTTGAGTGGGCGATATTTCGCACGAATTTCAAATTTAAATAACACACAACGGACTGACGAATGAAACTGAACCCAAAATTTCTTATTTTTTAAAATAAAGTGGAGAAATCAACGATAATGCTTAATAGGCACTTAATTGTTGGTTTTCGGGGTTATGACATGCCAAAAAGGACTAACGTTGTTGTATAACTTGTATTCAAAATGAAGAAATGAAATTGGGTGATTAAATAAAGGTCTTTCCATTGTTTTAAAATAAATTGCAATCTCAATAAATTATGATAAGACTTTGTATATATTGGTTGATGACATCGAGTTACAACCATATGTATGTATGTATATTATTTCGTTAGTAATTATCCCTTTTCCGGCTCACGCACAGACCCAATTTTCACAAATAAAATATCAAAAGACAGAAACTATGTAGACTATACGAATAGCATTGAATATAGATTAATAATTTGGTATAAAACTTAATTTTTGTTAACGTTGGCGGTGTCAACGCAGCCCATCTCCGGGACACCTCATCCCTGAAAAAAGGTTATCTCTAGAAAAATGTAACACTTGTAATCAATGTTATCGAAGATTAATGGTTTGTATATTCAAGTTTGAGTTTGGCGTTAATTCAAATGGTTTTTAAATGTTTCTTCATCGAAGGTGAAGAATTTTTTTTTACAGATTTTTTTGTGGAACTTTGAGTTAGAATTCCCTTATAAAAGGTGGTTAAATTTTAAGGGCCGATGTTGATTTTGAATAAAACACACATAATTTAAGAAATACATTTCATTTCTTTTTTATTATGATAATTTTGGTATGGTTCAATTGTGTATGTATCAAACAAAATATCGGTAAAATGTCAACCGCGGTGGCACACTTCCATATGAAATCGGATATCCGATTGTCCAAATTTCGATGTCGCATTGAGGATTTATGCCGTTAATGTGCCGAAATATCTCATCCTTTAGCTATTAAATTGTTGCTTATCGACGTACACCTTTTCTTTCAAATAACCCCAAAGAAAGAAGTCCAACCAACGGTGACAAATCACATGATTTTGGTGGCCAATTGACATCGCCACCACGAGTGATAACACGGCCATTGAATTTGTCATGCAAAAGATCTATTGTTTCGTTAGCTGTGAGACAAGTGGCACCGTCCTGTTGAAATCACATATCGTCCACATCCATATTTTCCAATTCGGGCCATACAAAGTTCGTTATCATCTCACGATAGCGAACACCATGCACACGCACAGTTGGTTGTCAATGAAAGCTCGAGTGAGGAGGTTCATGTCCTCTCGTCGTGTTGTGCGTTTTGAATTAATTGTTGTCTTGTCTTACGTTCCCGTCCCCGTCGCAATCTCGTTTCATTTTAATTTAAAACAAAACAAAAAAAAACACAAAAAACAATGATCAACAAACAATATAATCAATAAAACTAAATCAAAAAATAATAACAGCAGTATAAAACAAAAGAGCAATTCAAAGGGAAAAATAAAGCCAACAATAAGAAGCACCTACCAGAACACAGTAAGTAGCATTCCCGTCTTCACTCTTTCCTTAATTTTTTTGTACAGTTGAGTGGCTCAGCAGGTGTGTATGTGTTGGTTCATTCAATTACATATGGATTGTAGATCACTGTTTTGATTGTTAGGATCCGGACCAATTTAACGTCACTACTAAAGGTATGAACTAGTAGTGAGGTTCTATTGCAATGACCTTTTAACTAATCTTATACATGTATTTTTTTTTATGTTTACAGCAGTAGCCCGATGATAGAACATGAGTTCTGAAACGGGTCGCTAGTTTGATTTATATAAAAAAAAATTGTTTGTAACATAAAGTTTCAATAAATTATTAATTTTTTAAGATAACTATAATCGTTTTTATTTTAAAAAATAAACATAAAAAAATACATAATATAGCAAACATGGAGACAAGCAACACATCATCTATAATCTTATACAGTGATATACGTACTTAGAAAATTCGTCTGTTTTGATTTTTTGGATTTTATGATTTGTAATGACTGGTAATTTTAGAGTAGATTATAGTAATGTTCGTGGGCTGAGATCGAATTTCTGTCTGTGTACATCCACACTATTTTTAACAGACAAGCTGTTTTGGCATTGAGCGAAACCCAAGAAGGTGAAGGTTCCGATCCTGCTGAATTTTTTATTCGTGGGTATTGCTTAGTGCCATTATTCTTCTCACACCATGGTGTTGCATTTCAACTTTTTCCACAATACGGTCATTGTACCAACTCCCTCTTTAATTTCATGTGGTTAAAACTTTCCGTAAGTAAACACATCATTCACTATAGTTTTCTTTATCGGAACCAAAACCTGGACAGAGTTTCGACTTCTTGTCTCCCTGTATCCTCAAACTGAAATCGTTATACGTGGCTGTGGCTTCTCCATTTGGGCCAGACAACACCCAAAGGAATGTGTGCTGAGATATTTGCTGAGTTTAACCATCTTACTCAGCTTGTTAATGAGCCTACTCGAGTATCAGACGTTAACGGCCGAGCAGAAAATACACTTGACTTGTTTCTCACTTCTGATCCTGATAAGTACACAATCAGTGTATGGGCGCCTCTAGGCACATCGGACCACAGTGTCATATCTGCTAATTTCTAGTGTCAAACAAATCCAGTTAAAGAAGGAGCTCCAAAGAGAACCGTTTGGCAGTACGAGAAAGCCAACTGGGAAGGTCTCAACAATTTCTTCAGGATCTTTAACTGGTTACTATGCTTTCTCGGTAGTGACGTAGACTCCAGTGCAGATATGATTATACTAGTATGATTCATCTGGAAATGAAAACCTTTATCCCGAATAGGGTTAAAAGTATTGAACTCAAGGTTAAATCATGGTTCGATTCGGGTTGCAAAGAGGTTATCAAGGAGAAAGAGGTGAGCTTTCGGTGTTTTAGAGCTAACCCAACTGAGGAAAACCGGAAAAGGTTTAAGCAAGCCAGGAAGGCCTGCAATGCCCATATTCGAAGGACCAAATTTTTGCATGACCAAAAATTACGGCGGGAAAGACTGCAATGTCCCAAAGGCAGTTAGAATTTTTTGTCAATCGTAAAAAACACGAGGAATTCTTCCTCTTCCTCGGTTCCTACGCTTGTTATCAATTACACTCCTTTAGTTAGCTCTTTTGATAAAGCTAACTTGTTTATAGGGAAGTTCGCCGAAAATTCCACCTTACCATATAGTGTCATGGCTTCTCCAGTTCTTGAACGCGTGAATGATTCTATGGGACCAATCTTTTTTCATACTCGAACTGTGGCGAGAGTTTTAAAAAATCTCAACATTAATAAATCCACTGGTCCGGATGGTATCCCCGCTTTTATTCTGAAGAGGTGTTCTTCGACGCTAGCAAAACCACTGCGTAAGCTTTTCCATCTATCCTATTTTTCTGGGCTCGTTCCGAGTAGTGGGAAAACTGCAATCAGTCAGCCAATCCCAAAAAAAGGCGAATCTTCTTTTGCCGCAAATTATCGACCGATAGCACTAACGTCCCTTCTTTTTAAGGTCATAAAAACGCTGATTAATTATCAGCTTAAGAAATATCTTGAGGAACGGAAGCTTCTTAATGACCGGCAATACGGCTTTCGTAGCAATAGATCCAATGGTGATCTCATGGTTCATCTCACCGAACAGTGGAACAAATCTTTACATCGTTTTGGAGAAAGTAAGATTATTGCACTTGATATTTCAAAGGCATTTGATAAAGTCTGACATCTTGCTCTCTTATCGAAAATGCGTGCTTTTGGTATTGACGAATCTCTTCTTCGTTAGATTAGAAATTTTCTTTCGAACCGTTCAATACAAGTTGTTTTGGACGGATTCAAGTCTGAAACACATAACATAAATGCTGGTGTGCCCCAGGGCTCCGTTTTGACTCCGACCTTTTTCCTTATTTTTATAAATTATCTCCTGTCTGCTTCTTCTAATCCAATACATTGTTTCGCTGACGATAGCACTCTTAGCTTTTCATATTCGTTTCCAGACTCACAACCCTCCTCTTCGGATGCGGAACTGCAACGGCAAAATATGATAAGCTCATTTAATTTCGATCTACACAGCACTGTACAATGGGGAATAAAAAGCCGTGTGAAATTTAGTGCATCGAAAACCCAATGTTGTTTTGTATCGTTAAAGCGAGATACACCCTCTTTGCCACTATCTATGAGTGGCACTTGCATCAACGAAACTGAAAATCTTGACATCGTCGGAAAGTGCATCGTCGGATGTCGCCAAAAATGCCGCAAGATGTCTAGGTTTTTTGAGAACATGCAAGAAATTTTTCTCTCCGTCTGATCTGGCTAGTTTTCGCACGGGTACGCAGGTACGCTAGTAACAATATTTTGGTTAAGCATTACAAATGGTTCATTGTAATTAGAATTTTTGGAAAATAAAATATCTTAGAACACTGTTTTCTTATTTATGAAATTTGATTTACAATATTAATATAATATTCAGGTATAACTAAGCAAACATATTGATCGAAACCGTTTATTGCCCAATGATATGTTATTTGCATTTTAATGTGTAATTTATAACATAGTACTTATTTGTAGTACCCGTGGCATGATGGTTAGTGCGTTTGACCGTCATGCCAGAGGTCTTGGGTTCGATCCCTGCATATGCCATCTAAAGTTTTTTTCATGGGTACTGCCTCTTGCGAGGAATTGACATATTCTCCAAGAGTAATTCTTGTCATGAAAAGTACTTTCTCAAATTTGCCGTTTGGATTCGGCTTAAAACTGTAGGTCCTCTCCATCCCTGATAACAGTATTTGCACACAGGAATGGTTGAGAGTTGTAAGTCACTAGGCCCTAGTTATCAAGACTGTTGCGCCACCCAATTTATTTATTTACTTATTTACACAAAACAATGTTTAAGCTTATAAAAGGTTCTTAAAGATTCACTCTTTTCCTCGACTTTTTCTGCTGTAAGCTTATCTACACTAATATTATAAAGAGGAAAGATGTGTATTTTTGTATGTAATGAATAAATTCAAAAAGTTCTGGACCGATTTTAATAAATCTTTTTTCATTAAAAAGCTACATTATCACTGAGTAACATAGGCTATATTTAGTATTAGATTACTATAGAAATCTTTAGAAATTCCTATTAAAACCAACCGAAGGTGTAAAAAAAATTAGCCATAAAATGTCTTTCATCGCATGCGCTGCGAAGAGTATTAATGATAGGACAAAAAAATGTTCGACAATATTATAGAATACAAGACTATTGATCAAAGAATTAAGAGATAATGTGATTGTAGCAACCAACACTCTTGCACATTTTCTTAAATACATTTTTTTTTTAAATACGTAAGCCTAATTCACCACCACTGATTACCAGTAATAATTTTCTAGATTATTGAACGAGAAAAATGTTCTTTTATCTATGAAAACAAGGCATATTCTTAAATGACACATGTCTGTCAATAGCGTTTTAAAAGATTTAACTTTTTAATACAAACAATACAAGTCTTCAAACAAATCGAATGCAGATGTGCAAAACTTAATCACCATAAATTCATCCGGTAGCGTGATCCACACAAAATATCAACAATCTTCAGTGAGTTAAAAATACATCTAAGAAATTGTAATGAGATAAAAATTCAACACCTGATGTTTATATGAAATAAGATGAAACGCTCAAGTAGAAATAGATGCCATGGTCTATAACTATTTATCTTATGAACATGCATACAAACTTTTTAATATAGAAAAAGATACAGGCAAAACATGCGTACGTAATTTTGTTTGGCCCATTTTTGATCGTAAAATTATTTGAATTTCCTTTCGTGACGTTGCGTTGTTGATACCATACATCCTGGGAAAGAAATTCATATATTTATATGATGGAGTCATAAAAAAATTCAATAAAAGTCTGCAGAAATAAACAGGTTATTGGGGAACATCACGTCTTTTGAAATACGAAAGAAAAATGAACATCAGCTGTAGTTTAGTTTGAAAAAATAACCGACAGTTTTGATGGACTAGAATAATTTCAGATGAATTTTTTTTCTTTTCCGAGTATGTCTATATTTTTTCAATATTTTAAATATTCGAATACTTTTTTGTACTAAAAGTGTAAGGAAAAAGCATTCCATGTCAACAAAAAATATACATATATTTTCTGTGTACAAATGTTTAAGTAGATATATCCAAACAAGTTACAATCATTAAAATAAAATAATTTCACTTAATTCATTGTACGATTCCAACAGTAGGAGTCGGTGTAAAGTTTGCTGGTTCAGTTCGTCTTAGTTTAAAGCAAATGCGAGATACGAAGCAAAAAACTTAATCCAGTTCTTACATGAGTTTCAGAATGCAATTTTTTAGTTACTAAAATAATTAACCTTTTAATTTTCTAATTTACAATTCCTCCTCAAATCATATAAACTTTAACTTCCAATTTTAAAAATTCAATTAAGCAGTTAAGATTGTAAATATAACACAGCGACAGGTATACTCTAGTTAAAGAAAACTAATTTTTTTAAATACAGCGTTTTTGTACTGTATTTTGCTTTAAAACAAACCTTTAAGGGAACACTGAATTGCTTCGTTATAAGGAAGTTTAAAATATTCATTTTTTTACTAACACTGCAGGTTTTTATTACAATTGCGAAAAAAGTTTTTACCGATCATATCGTTGACAATGGAACTAAGTCTTTATCGGACCAACTTTTAAAAGTGTCAAGCCCAGCTTTTATTTAAACTACTTATTTCAAATTTCAAATTTGAAAATTGACATTTCGTTATAAAGAAACAGCTTTGCTTTCGGTCCAAAACAATTGATTCCTTATAAAGAGCATTTCGCTATAGAGAATTTCGCTATAAAGAAGCTTTATCGTATGGGATATTTCTTGAGGGAACAATCGCTAAAGAGACAATTACGTTATAAAGAAGTTCGTTATCAAGAAGTTTGACTATATATAGCTTTTATGCTTACAAAATTTCCCTTTATTATTTCATATTACATCATATTGACATCATTTTGAACTCCTCACATAATTAAGAATATTATAATCATGATTATCTACATAGATCATGAACAAAATGAATGAAACATTAATTCAGCATCTTTTTATCACACTCATAATCGAAATGCATGCGATTAAACTTTGTGTTCCCAAGAATAACTTTATTCCATCGTTTTACATATAATCATCACCATCATAATCAATGCCAATAATAATTACAACCATATATACCAAACCAGTAAAAAACATTTTACATTGCAATTCGAAATTCAATATTTGCCTTGCAATAAAACTTTTAATGATATAAATAAAAATTAGGTGGCGCAACAGTCCGTAGAGAACCAGGGCCTAGTGACTTACAACTCTCAACCATTCCTGTGTGCGAGTAACTGCAGGGATGGAGGGGACCTACAGTTTATATGCCGAATCCGAACGGCTAATTTGAGAAAGCACTTTTTCATGACAAGAATTACTCTTGGAGTATTTGTCAATTCCTCGCAAGAGGCAGTACCCGTGAAAAAATTTTGGTGGCACAGGCAGGGATCGAACCCAAGACCTCTCGCATGAAAGTCCTACGCACTAACCATCATGCCACGGGTACTACCTTTTAATGATTGCCACTATGATTGCCAGCAGGAAATATAACAGTGACACATCAATAGCACACCCCGGATTCTAATGGCTTATGGGATGTTTATTTCATTTGAGCCTGTTAATAAATGTGTATCCTGTAAACTTAATAACACTTTTGAAGTGTAAGCTTCAATATGTCATTGATTCAATTAAATTGCGAAAACCATTTGATTCCATTTCTTTGACCTTCCATTCACAGTATAAGATATGATAATAAATAAGTCTTGAAGTGGTTTGCATATCTCTTTAAAAATAATGTTTGCTCATAAAGAGTGATTACAGTGGCAAAGGACAAAGTCATTTCGGGCAAAATCGATTTGACTATGTTCCCATTCAACTGTGAAGTGACATAAATTAAATTATTACAAATTTATTTAAATATTAAAATATTTAAAAATTTCTATTTCGTGTCTTGCACGAAGTATATGACATTCAGAATAAAAAATAAAATAAAAACCTTGTGTTATTTTGAATGAAAAATCATTCCAAAAATTGAAAGTGGTCAATGGGCGTATGATAAGCATTTTTTTGTTCTAACTTTTTCTCCCTGTGAAGGATATGTAAAAGTATGAATTGGATTAGAATAAAATGCATGGCTCAGGGATGCTGTAATATGGCTTATGAATATAAATGTATGTACTAATTGTAATTTGATCGGAATACAATTTTAAACAAATTTTTATATTCAAGTAAATTATCTTCTTTGGAGAAAAGAATTCTTAAAAAAAAAGATATCATTTTATTTATATTAATTATTTTGTATACTATTTCAATTCACAGCTGTTTAAAAAATTATTATTTTTTAATTTCTAAAATTGTTTAATTAGGACTTAATAGGTGTCGTTTAATAATTCTTAAGTTAAGTTAACTTAAGTTAAGTTAACTCTTAATTTTTTAACACAATTTCACTTAAAAATTAACTCAAACTCAACAAATTTGCTGCATATGTTTTTGTGTTTCCAATTAATTTGCTTTATTTTATATGCAAACCAATTATAATTTTAGACCCCTAAGTAATTTCTGCAATAACTCGTTTCTGTGTTACAAAATTAGTTAAGTTGGGAAATTTAATTTCCTATTGAATTTATAAGCCATTTACTTTTAAACTAACTATGAAATACTTAAATCTTCAGTCGTAAAAAAACTCTTCCTTGATAAGCATGAGAATAATATGATCAAGTTTCACTATTTAATTTTGGGGATCCTTTTCATGACATAAATAAATACAAAATAAAGGCTTAGTCAAACTACTATTCTAATTCAATATGTACAGATGATATGCTACTCTTTACGTATACAAAGTTATATAAGCATAAATGAAAAATGTATGTGTGATAGAATAAATATTTAAATCTATTTATTTTTCTGAACTGCTGTTGATATTGTAGTTGAAAACGGAAAATGTCAATTTATAGACTCTTATTGGCACATGTACACAAATATTGAATACAAATCTAAAATCAAATCAATAAATATTCCACCATTCAAATGCAAGTTATCCTGATCCTGGGCTTGGCTCCGATGGGGATTGTTTTGAAGTCTATTTTCAACAAATACTTATTTACTATATACGCATGTACATGTAAAAAAAAATTGTTTGTACCCTCGTTCACTTTCATTGAATAGGTAATATGTATAGATATAGTATTAAGATATCAATACAACATGGTTATATACAGGGTGTCTTACGGTCTTCCTAACAGAAGAAAAACATGGTTTACTAAGGTAATGTAATGCCGAAAAACTAATGGGGTAATTTTCTGGTTTTCTTTTCAATATATAATGGTTTTTATGATTTTTGGAATCCTTTCTTATATTAGCTTCCATGTTGCCAAATTTAGACCGATTATTGATTTTTTATTTTGTCTAAACAAGATATAGTAGTAGTTTTGTCTTTAATTATCAAACAGTTTTGGATTTGTAAAGTTTTCATTCGTACTTCTATATCATTTTTTTCAGAAAAACCCAAACAGACAAACATGTGGGGAGGACTTTGGGACACCCTGTTTGCATTTATAAAAACATATATGGGATTCCAAAAGAACATTCATAGATACATTGTTCGCAAGTATGTAAAGTATAAGATATTCCAACATTGACACGACATGAAGTTACAGATAGGATCTCGTCATTATACGTGAACAAACAACGACAAAAATGTCCTAGCAGCTTCTCGTTTTGCTATTATTCGTCCTTTCCGTCCGTCGCGTCGCTCTTAAACATGCTGCTTTATGTGTGATAGCTGTCTTATTAAATTGAAAGCGATTGTGGTAGACCGACAAGCACATGTTTCAAAGACTTTCAAAAAATTCCGGTTATATCGTCACATTAAAAAAAATGGTGAAATAATAACTTTTAAAAATTCATAAACTAAGTTGATTTTCAAAAAAAGACTAGATATAATTATTTTTTCGTCATTTAAAATACAAAATCCAAAATCTTGATCTTTCTTTGTAATTTCTAAAGCTTACCCACATTTTCGATTGCGCCTTATCCTTAAATATGAACGGGGTAGTAAGGCCACTAAGCCCATTTTTTTTAAATTTAACTTTAGGATATTTTTTTTTAATGAAATCCAAATTTTTACAAAAAAAGATTGGTATTTTTTGAGTTATTAAACAACCTTAGTGCGTAGAACTGTCGTCCCAGAGGTCTTGGATTCAATCCCTGGCTGTGGTATTAAAAGTTTTTTTTCACGGGTACTGTCTCTTGAAAGGAGTTGGCAAATCCTCCAAGAGAAATTTATTTCATAAAAAGTGTTTTTTTTTTCCAAAATTAGCCGTTCGGTTTGGGCATATAAATTGTAGGTTCCCTTCATTCCTGACATGACTCGCAAGAGTTGTCACTTCGCTCTGGTTTTCTACGGATTGATCTATTTATTCTTAATCGTTAAACTGTAACGCCACCTAATTTTCTAAAATTTATTTCGACAGTTTAGGGAAATTTTATTCTGAGTAAACTTCAACGACTAATATCTCGAAAAATATATGTATCGCACAGCAGTTATACGAGTACAAAATATGTTCTTATTAGACGATAACCTTTACGCATAATTAGTCTAGTTCCTGAAAATTTTGCACCAATATATGTTTTATGCAGTTCCGTTGCATATTTTTTTGTAGAAAACAGTAAGTCTAACATCAACAAATCCAGAAACATGTTGCTAAAAAAATCTTAAAATCTCAAAAACTATCTTTTTAATTTCAATTAAATTGGTGTCATTAACCTCAAAATAACTATTTTTTTAAAATCATTAAAGAGGGCCTACCTACATACATACATGCAAAGATAATTATAACCACAACTATGTATCTATAAGAATCGAGTTTTTTAGGAATCCATTATTTATAACTTAACAAAAGTAAAGTAAAATAATGGTAAAAAATATCAATAGATTCAGCATTATTTTATAATTAGAATTATATTAAATAACAGGTAAAAGCAGTAAGAAATGTTGATCAAAGAGAGCGCAGCATTCCGAGACGTTTAATTTTCGAGCTTCATATTGATGCCCTCAAACTTCAAATAAGTTGGAAAAAAAGTTTAATTTAACTATTATAAAATTGCATAAATTGTAGTTTAAGTTTGTGTAGGTATTACAGTTCTTATTGTTCAAAGAATAACACATTTTTTAAAATTAAATCTTTATATAATGATATGAATTAACAAAACTGATGCAATAAGTTGTATTCTAGTGAAGAAATTTTTTCACAACATACTTGTACAAATAAAAATAGAACGCGTTTCTATACTTGATCTTGGAGAGAATGCAATACACCACTCTCATCTTAAATAAGAACATACAAAATAACAACGGAAGTGTTGTTGTTTTAAAATAAACCGGATCATGTTATTGAACTTGATGGGGGGGTTTCCATGATGAGACATCAGACAGTTTAAATAAATCTTGAGTCTATAAAAAGCTGTTTCAATCTCATTTATTTTTCAGTTTAAATTCTAAAATGCTATCAATAATTTGTTTCGCGCTGTGTATTACGTTTGTTTTAACAACTTCTTCTCCGTCCCCGCCAATAATAGTTTCTACTTCATTGGGTGATATATGTGGTGTTGAACTGACTTCTCGTTTAGGACAAAGTTTTAAAGCTTTTCTAGGCATCCGATATGCTCAAAACCCCGTCGGTGAATTACGATTTACTAACCCAAAACCAGTGGAGCCCTGGAAACCCGAGTTATTCAACGCAACAAAAGACGGACCGAGATGCCCTCAAAGTCCAATGAATTCACCAGATAATTCTGAAGATTGCTTGCTACTGAATGTGTATTCAAAGGATCTCAACCAAAACAAATCGAGTCCAGTTATTGTTTTTATACATCCTGGAGGATTCTATGGATCTTCTGGACAAAAAGTAAGTGCTGGACCTCAACTTCTCATGGATCGGAATGTTGTATTAGTAACAATAAACTACCGGTTAGGCACGCTTGGTTTTCTTGCAACTGGTACTGCTGACGCACCTGGAAATGCTGGGCTAAAGGATCAGGTACTCGCTCTAAGATGGGTTCGGGATCATATTCACAATTTCGGTGGCAATTCGAATTCAGTAACATTGCTAGGTTACAGTGCTGGGAGTCGAAGTACTGGCTTACACATGGTTTCACCAATGTCAAGAGGTTTATTTCACAGAGCCATTGCAATGAGCGGTTCACCGATCCAATTAGTAAAATACACCGAAGATCAGCTGGATCTAGCAAGGAAGCAGGCAAAGTTGCTGAAGTGTCCAAGCGATAACACAAAAAATATAGTAAAGTGTCTCAAAGAGGTATTTACGAGCAGAGTAAAAAGACTTTTCAATAATTTGACTTTAATTGTTTCTTAGGCACCATTTGAAGATTTTGTTAAAACCTTTGACAATATGTTTGAAATTGGATACCACCCCATGTTGAATTGGCGCCCAGTCATCGAAAAGGATTTTGGTCAAGAGAGATTTTTAACGGAAGATCCATTAACATCATTTGAAAAGGGGAATTTCCAAAAAACACCTATGATTATTGGGAGGACAAAGGATGAATTTGCTCGGATAGCTTACTGTAAGAAGCAGTGTAGTAGTTATTTATTTTGTTTAATTCATTTTGTATTGTTTTTTTTTTTTTTAAGATAACTTGCAAAATGAAAATATTACTGAACAGATGAACAAAAATTGGAATGAAATTGCACCCATTATGCTTAATTATGATAGAAACTCCAGCGCTTCTAAGGAAATAAGTACACTTTTAAGAGTTGCTTATCAAATTGATAAGAAAATTATTGCAAATTCTACTCCATTTGAACCGTTTGAAAAGGTAATTCCAAAGAAAACTCTGAGAAATGTTTTCCAATGATTTATTCTCTGCAGCTTTTGAGCGATGCAATCGTCGGCTTTCCAGTTTATAGACTCGTGAACCTACTAGAAAAACACATTCCAGTTTATTACTACTGTTTTACATACAAAGGACGTTATAGCGATTTCAAATATCCGGGGGACTCTGCATATGGTAAAATATATGCACCAAAAATGCAAACAAATATTTGAATTCTTTTTTTTTTCCTAACTATAGGTGCGGTTCATCACGACGATTTGCTCTATCTTCTCCACATACCGCGGGTAGCACCACTTTTTTCAAAAAAAGACCCTGAAAATAAAATTGTTGAAAGGATTACCAGAATGTGGACACAGTTTGCTGAGACTGGGTAAGTACTAATTTACGGAATTAGTTTCAAATAGTTTTCAAATGCTATTTTTCCAGCAATCCAAACAATTCCAAAGACGAATATCTCAAAAACTTAAACTGGAAGCCCTATAATACGGAAAGTGAAAATTATTTAGATATCGGAGATGAGTTTTTAATGGACGAACAATTGTTTGTAAGACGCTTAGCAAATTGGGAAATTATTTTAGGAGAAATATCATAGGCAAAAATATAGGAATAAAGTATAATAAATAAAATCACGGGTGCAATTACTATTTATTTTTTACAACCGATTAAGTTGAGTAACAAGACCGAGATCTCAATGGAAGAAATTTAAACACTATTAAATTATTACAATCTGCGTGCTAAAAGTAAGTTCAATAAATCAGAAGCTTCTTTTCTATTAAAAAAAGGGGTCTGAATATAAGAGAGATAAAAATTCCGTTCTATGATATTTGTCCGTTTATTGAAGGTGCGCGGTTTGTAGTACAGAGTGTTACGGTAAATTTTACCGCAACAAAAACCAGCCTTTGGCTGTTTTCTTTTTCTCGTTGTGGCTGCAAAATACCGGCAAAGTTGAGGGCAACCATGGTCTCATCAACCACAGGTGTACCTAGCCTTTATTTTGCAAAAGCAACAAAGCAGGTGATCAAGTTCGAGAACGGGAACGAGTTCTTTCGACAAGGTCGAAAATGCCGGCGGATGAGCCGAAGAAGTTTGAGGTCAGGCGGACCCTTACTTAAGCAACAACAACAACAGATTTTATTGTAACATTTTAACTTTTAACGTAGATTCAGTAAATAATATTAAATACATATCGCGGTAAACAAGTACTAAGAAAAGTGTAACAAATTGGAGCCCAACGTGTGGGGCCAAAGAAATTGGAAGAATTTTCGTGGTTATTCGTATCGTGTTTTTATTTATTGTTTAATTTTAAATATAGAACATTTCATTCGTCTTGTTTTTTTATAGGTGATTTTTTTGGAGGTGTTTTATACAAGGTGTATAATTGGAGGTTTTGTGTTCCTGATAAGAAGAAAGAAGGAGTTGACCGTGTTTTTTGTTTGTGGGAAAAAAATCGATCGAGGGAGAAAACGAAGTTTGTTTTGGCTGTGTGAAATTTCATCGAGGGAGTTTTTAAAAGTGAAAAAAAAATAGCAAGTATTTTTGTGAATTTGTGTAGTGTAAACTTGCTTTTTTTTACTGTGTGTTGTTAGTTTAAATTGTTTCTTTTCTTATTTATTATTTATATTCAAGTTATATTTTTTCTCGGTCGACATTTTGTCTTCTTAATTTGTTTGTTGTTCTCTCTCTTTTTTTGTGTGAGAGAGAATTTTATCGCTAGCGATTTCCAATTTTCGAGTGAATTATTATTTGCATGATAGATTTTATTTCAGAGTGTTTTCTATTTTCTTTGAGTGATAGTTGATTTTAGAATTTTCAAATAGTTTGAGTGAACTTAGTTAGAGTAGGGGATTGGTGTGAGCATCCAATATTTTTTTGATAACATTTAAAATTTGATAGGAAATAATTTTGTGTTTTTTTTTATTTTTAACTTTTTTTAATTATTAAAAATAAATTAATTCAATAGTTCGAATTATTAGTTTAGGGTTGCCAAGTAGTTTTTTTAAAATATTTTTTTTATAAATTTTTTTTTTCTTTAAAGTTTTTTTTTTGTGTTAGTAAAATGAATATTGGTAGGTTAGCGCAGGATGAACTGGCCTACGAGATGAAGGTCAGAGGTTTAAAAGTAGGGACAGTTGAGGAAATGCGAAAGGCATTGAGGTCGTCGAGGTTACTCGTTAAGAGGAACTCGATGGAAGTTAGCTTAGTTTACCCCTTCACTTATGAAGAGGATGTCGAGGCAATAGAAGCCAAGATTGAGGAGATTAGGGTCCTTCTTAAAGTACCTCCGAGGAATCCAAAGTCTTCGGAGTACATTAAGATAGTGACAAAGATTGAGTGGTGTATAGGCAGGTTAGCTAGGACACCTTGTGAGGCCGAAGATGAAGAAGATGAAGTTAGTTCACTTCGGAACAAGGTTTTGTGTTTGCTAGGAGATCTCACCGGTGACAGTGAGAATAGCGATAGGGAAGAGGAATGGGAAAAAGAAAAGACTCCACTTAAGGTTCAAACCCAACTTCGGGTACAAGTTGGTCAGACTCCCTGTAGTGGACGGTCTGCGTTAGGACTGGCCGGAGGATCATTGACTGGACCGAGGGGCGGTGACAGTAATCCTTCAGCCAACGATATTTCTGTTAGGGTTCCGTCAGAACGTAGGCTGGATAGGGTCGATGGGTTTTCTGAACGAGTGGTCGTTCAGCAAAAACACATTGAACGTATAGGGAAGTGGGGGGTGAAGTTTACTGGTGACTCAGGTGGAGCATCAGTAAATTCATTCCTGGAAAGAGTGGAGGAACTTCGTTTAGCTAACGATGTTCCTGAAAACCACCTTTTCAAATCCGCTTCGGAGCTTTTGGCTGGTAGGGCACTTATGTGGTTTAGGACGGTTAGGGAAGATTTAGAGGATTGGCAGGAACTCGTCAAGGAACTCAAAGCGGAGTTCCTTCCTGCGAATTACGATGATCTCTTGTTGGAGGAGATTGATCGGCGTTCGCAGGGAAAGGAAGAAACTTTCGGCGCGTATCTGACCACGATGAGGACATTGTTTCGAAGATTATCGGAACCTTTGTCAGAGGGAAGGATGCTTGCAATTTTGAGAAAAAATGTAGATCCATTTTATCAGGTGCAGATAGCTAGTGCCAAACCAAAGACGGTTAAAGAACTTGCTATCTTAGGTAGGGAATTAGACACCCTTAAGGTGAATGTTGATAGCTTCACCCCGCCTTCTAGAGGTAAAAATTTGTTGGAACCGGAGTGCGGTTACCAACCTAGTTCGTCTGGACAACACCGAGTAGCGGCTGTTGCTCCAGTTTCTGAGAATCCATTTAGGCAGTCGGTTAGGTGTTTCAATTGTAACAAGGAAGGGCATGTAGCTGCGAAATGTATCGTTCAGAAACGTTGCTTCGGTTGTGGAACGGTAGGAGTGTATCGTAGGGACTGTAGGAGGTGTTCGGGAAATGGGGATCGGGCCCTTGTGTCAGCAGGACAAGGAGTCCGTCGGCGTTAGGGAGGTCGTCTGCTGACGATCAGCGTGTAGGAGTTCAACTGAGTTTCACGTTAGCGGCAAATGGTAGGGACACTAGACCATATTTAGGAGTTAGGGTTTATGGAATCAAGTTTTTGGGGTTGCTTGATTCAGGAGCCTCCCGTACCATTGTGGGTGGTGACGGGTGGAAAATTTTTAAAGAGTTAGGGCTTAGGTTAGGAAAGAGTAGTGTTGGGTCAGTAGAGTTAGCAGATGGAGCAGGTGTAGGTGTAGCTGGGTCTGTTTCTCTACCAGTGGAGGTTGAGAACAAATCCTTTTTGATAGAATGTCTTGTCATTCCGAATCTTCCACACCAATTGATATTAGGTGCCGATTTTTGGGCACTATGGGGCATAGTCCCGGATTTGAGATCAGGGGTGTGGAATTTTTCGAGCCAAGAGAGATTGGCTTCGATGACAGACATGGTAGCGATTAGGGAAAAATCGGATTTGAACGATTCGGAAAATAGGAAGTTAGAATAAGTGTTAGGAGAACTTTTTAAATCAATGACCGAAGGTTTAGGGTGCACCAATTTAGTGGAGCACAAGATAAGGACGTCTGCAGAACCGATAAAACAACGATATTACCCTGTTTCGCCAGCGATTCAGAAACATATCGATCAGGAGCTCCAGGAGATGTTGGAAGCTGGAGTGATCGAGAAGTCGAAGAGTCCTTGGGCATCGCCGATTCTTCTAGTTAAGAAGAAAGATGGCAGTTATCGGTTCTGTGTTGACTATAGGAAATTGAATGAGGTTACTGATAGGGATGCTTATCCACTACCCTTTATTTCGGCGATTTTAGACAAGCTTCGAAACGCGAAGTACTTGTCTTCTTTAGATATTAAATCTGCTTATTGGCAGATTCCAATGGAGAAAGAATCGCGCAAGTACACAGCCTTTACCGTGCCAGGGCGTGGCCTGTTTCAATTTTGCAGGATGCCATTCGGTTTGCACAATTCCCCGGCAACTTGGCAAAGGTTTATTGACGACGTTTTAGGTCCCGATTTAGAACCGTTCGTCTTTGTGTACTTGGATGACATTATCATCGTCACCGATTCTTTCGATAGGCACCTAGAAATTTTAAAAGAAGTTTTTAAAAGGTTAGGAGATGCAGGTTTAAAAGTAGGTAGGGAAAAGTGTAATTTTTGTAGGCCTTCTTTAAAATTTCTAGGTTATGTAGTTGATAGGAACGGGCTTCATGTTGACCCGGAAAAAGTGGAAAGCATGATTAGGATTCCTGCACCGAAAAATGTGAAGGAAATTAGGAGTTTTGTAGGGACAATTTCGTGGTACCGTAGGTTTGTACCAAATTTTGCAATTTTAGGTAGGCCACTTACCGATCTCCTAAAGAAAGGTAAGAAATTTGAGTGGACCCAAGAATGTGAGGAGAGTTTTAGGAAAGCCAAAGAGTGTTTGGTTACGGCACCGATTCTGACATGTCCGGATTTTTCAAGGCCGTTTGTTGTACAAACAGATGCGTCGGACTATGGTATCGGGGCCGTATTATCTCAGGAGTTTGAGGATGGCGAAAAAGCCATATGTTATTTAAGTCGGTCATTGAATAGGAACGAAAGGAACTACTCTACGACCGAAAAGGAATGTTTAGCGGTCCTTTGGGCGATTGAAAAGTTGCGGCCGTATCTCGAAGTTGTTCGATTTACAGTCGTAACTCTTTGGTCTGGCTAAGCAACCTTAAGGATCTGCAGGGTAGATTAGCTCGTTGGGCCATTCGGCTCCAACAGTTTGATTTCAAAATCATTCACAGAAAGGGCAAAGAACATGTCGTTCCTGATATGTTGTCGCGAGGAGTTCCAGAAGTAGCTGGTGTCTCTGAGGCGGATTGGGACCCTTGGGTGATTAAAATGAAATCACAGGTAGAAAAGAGCCCGTTAGAATACCCATCTTGGAGAGTTGAGAATGGGCGGCTCTATAAGCATGTTAGGTTGCACCATATAGTCGTTCATGATAATGGTGAAGAGTGGAAGTTAGTGTTAGGGAAGAGTGATAGGACGAGAATACTTAACGAGTGCCATGATGCTCCACTTTCAGGACACATGGGCGTTAAGAAAACTTTTGCTAGGGTAGCAGAAAAGTATTACTGGCCCAAAATGAGGAGTGATATTACGAGGTATGTTAGGAGTTGTAAAATTTGCCAAAGTGTGAAACCGGTGAACGAAAAACCAGCTGGTCTAATGACCGAAAGTGTAGGGAATTCCCAACCGTGGGAAATGATTTGCCTGGACTTGGTGGGTCCATTACCAAAATCGTCGCGAGGGTTCGCTTATATTTTAACGGTCGTCGACTATTTCACTAAATTCCCTTTGTTGTTCGCGTTACGGTCCGCAACGGCGAAAGCGGTATGTCGGGAATTGGAAGAAAACGTGTTTCTTCTTTTCGGGATTCCTAAGTGGATCGTCTGTGACAACGGTCCCCAGTTCCGTGGCAAGGATCTGAAAACGCTTAGCGAAGCGTACGGGTCACAACTTCGGTTTACGGCGAATTATCATCCGCAAGCGAATCCGGCGGAACGGATAAACCAAATAATAAAGACTACGCTCCGGGCGTATGTTTCGGAAAACCAGCGGAGTTGGGATTCGCAACTGGCAAAAGTGGCCTGTGCAATCCGAACAATCGCAACATGAGGTTTTAGGTGTGTCGCCATACTTCGCAAATTTCGGTAGGAACATGGTAACTAGTGGCCATGATGTAGGAATTAGGGATAGCGATAGGGACCAAGATATAACGGAAATCAATAGGCAGTTTCGGAAACTGAGAGAGGGCATAGCTAGGAAGTTGGAAGCAGCGGGAAAGAAGGCTGCTAAGACTTATAACTTACGTAGGAGGGACGCGCAATATCACCCGGGTGATCTCGTTTGGCGTAGGAACTTCGCGCTGTCCGATGCAGCAAATTATTTCGCGGCGAAGTTGGCGACCAAATTTGTAGGACCTTTCAAGGTCAGCAAGAGGATGTCACCTTGGACATACCTATTAATAGATGATCGCGGTAAGGAGCGAGGAACGTGGCATTGTAAAGATTTAAAACCGTTTGTTGATGTTTAAGTCAAGTCCCTTTTGTAGTAGTATTTTTTTTTTGGTTTGTCATTGTAATTTTTGTTTAATTGATATGCCACACTAATGATTTTTTTTTCTTTTTTTTCTTTGAAACGTAATGATGGTCCTTTGTTGTTGTTGTCTACCCCTGGCTTAGCCTTAAGAAATGGTTTGCTTTTCTTGAAAAGTAAACACATTTCTTGGGAGGTAAGGGTGGGATTTGTTACGGTAAATTTTACCGCAACAAAAACCAGCCTTTGGCTGTTTTCTTTTTCTCGTTGTGGCTGCAAAATACCGGCAAAGTTGAGGGCAACCATGGTCTCATCAACCACAGGTGTACCTAGCCTTTATTTTGCAAAAGCAACAAAGCAGGTGATCGAGTTCGAGAACGGGAACGAGTTCTTTCGACAAGGTCGAAAATGCCGGCGGATGAGCCGAAGAAGTTTGAGGTCAGGCGGACCCTTACTTAAGCAACAACAACAACAGATTTTATTGTAACATTTTAACTTTTAACGTAGATTCAGTAAATAATATTAAATACATATCGCGGTAAACAAGTACTAAGAAAAGTGTAACAAGAGTATATTCCGTACACTGTACTTCGTTAAAAAAGTACTTTATATGACTAAACGACTGAAAACTTCACCAGTTTGTAAAAAACTAATTCAAAATTTTATAATTGAGTGAATTGGAAATCCAGGCACAAAAGTAAACTTAAAGGGAAAAAAGAATGTGTCCTTGATAATAATAATTATTTATTACAAACTGTTGTATTAATCGAATTATATATTATTTTATGCTATATTAAAAGTACAACACCCGTAAAAAAAATTTAACCACATATAAGTAAAATATAATACATTTTTAATTAATAAAGTTACCGTACAACACAGTGCAAATCTACAACAGCCAGACATAACATAAATCAACATTTTTGAACACTCTAAACGCCCCTGAAAACGCTATGAATCAATAAATTATTCATATAATTCAAACAATTTACGACTTCGAAATGCATTCGGTTCAAATCAAAAAATACATTAATACGAAAATTCCCACACATTATTCCAGTTAAGTGGTAATTAATTTGGTTTATCCAGCCTGACATGATGGTGCATTATTTTAAGTATAAACAATATTGTTCGTTATTGAGAGTTCCACTATTAGACAGAAATACATTTTATGTATCAACAATAGAGATACTCATGTTGTAAATATTAAGACAATGCGGTTAAATTGAGATTGCCTCCATTATTATTGTAATAATATTAACAAGATCGCAAATTTGCTTGTCGCTTATGGAAAGATCTTGAATATTAATTTTGTTTGAAATTACGTCGATTACGAGTATTTTTAGTATTTTGCTATATTAAATTAAGTAAGCTAATTAAATTAAGTAATTTTTTTATTACTAAAACAAAAAATAATGTTGTTGAATTTTATTTTTCAGCTAGACGAAGAAGGGGTTGGGGAGCTATGGATATGTGTGTATATTATAGAGAATTGATTTATTGAACATAACGAGTTTTTTTAACTTACTCTGCATTAAAATGATGCACAAGCAAATCTTTTATTTTCCTTTCCCTACTGCTTGCGTCGACCATAACCATCTCGAATAGTGGTTACGTTTGAACACAATTTTGTAGTACGTTTTAATAATTTCAATTAGATTGCAATAATGGTAAACAGAAAACATTCACCTAATGTTAGTATGCTTTAAGAATTAACTCTGCAAAATCTAACATATTCATATTCCGGAACCAAACTCGGTCTGAGAGGACCTAGATTAGATGGCACCAGCATCGAAATTATCAACGAGTTTACTAAATACCTACTATTCGCTGTAGCCAAGGAGTTTTTTTCGAAGTATTTTGTGGGCGAAACGTCCAAATTCAAAGTTTTCAAAGCACTTTGACACTTGTTTCTGCTATGGCAACGAATTCTACGGCTTTCAATTAATAGTGGATATTGAAAAAATCCAAAAATATTTCTTTAAAAGTATCTAAATTTTGTATACAAAACTTGAAGGCTAATGTTATAAAAAGAACTGATAACAACTTACATATAAGAATACTGCTTGTTTCTCTTTGTTGTAGTATTGCTCCTTATTAAAATCGCCAAGAACTGGCCTTGGAACATTATGTCCCTTTAAATTTAAGTACATTCAATGTAGCAGAATGGGAAAATATTTGTTATGATTGTATTGCGAAAGTAGACTAAAGGAAGTATATTGATAAGGCTAGGCGTTTACTTCTAGGGCTTTATATACAACTTTAAATTATTTTAGAAGGGACCTTTCTGCTTCTGATATGAGCCTTATATTTAAAATCAGAACAGAAATGTATGAACTTAATTTGTGGCTATATTGTACTAATTTTAACCCAAAATGTGGTTTGTGTAACTTAAATCAAAATGAAGACGTCTAGCGATATGTCCTATTTTGTAAGAAATTCGGAGACTTTATTTTAATAAAAATTATCTTTCGTATGACGAATTTTGCAGTGTCCTCAATGGAGAATATGGTTGGACGCTGCTGGTTCGATATATTTCTCGCGCGAATAGTTACAGAGGCACATATTTGAACTTGTCGTGAGTAATACTCACCGTATATAATTCTGTTTTAGCTTAATTAAGAGCCTTTAAAAATATGAATTAATTGGCACATATTTTTTGTTTTAGCTTAACTAAATGGCAGTAAAAATTCAAATTAATTTTTACATTTTTTGTTTTACCTTAAATAAAAACACTACCTCTTGCTGATCTTGCAATTTTGTTCTGTTTAATCATTATTTCTACTTTTTATTTAAAAAATGTTAGTAGTAGTAGAATTAAGTAGTAGATTGAAATTGTAATTTTTTTTCTTTTTTTTTTCATTAAAACTTATAATTTCATAAATCATTTAAACTTCATTTTTTTCTTAATTTTAAATTTATGTATATATTTACTTGTTAGTTGTTTAAATTTTTCTAAAATACAAAATTGCACCTATTTATTTTTTAATTGAACAATAAAGATTTATCTAATTTAATCTATACTTTAAATTACAGCTGAGTTTGACAGGTGTGAAACTACCAACTTGAAACTATGAAATCAATGACTTGAAAGAATACGGTTAGTTAAATTTTGTTGATTGATTGATTTCAATCATTAATGCAGAGATGAATGCCTACTAAAAACATAAGATATGTACATATGTGTATTTTACTAATAATAACGTTATATGCTTTGTAAGCTTGTAAGTTAGATGTAAGCAGTCGTGAAGCCGATGAGGGGTTCAAAATACAAAAATACTTTAAAGAACAAATTTGTTCATTGCTTCGTTTGTGTTATAGAAAACCGTGTCAAATCAGTTAAGATTTGAATTATTTAGTCGTTAAATTGTTATCCAATTTCTCGACGTAATTATTTAATTAATAAATTATGCGAACAAAATATGTTTTTGCAATATATAAATAATTTTAATCTTAAAATTATCTTTTTCTTTTAAGATAATACAAATTAATACAAATGACTTCTTCGATTCTTGTGCCTTAGATTTTTGAAATAACTCATTAGTCATTATAAAGGGTTACTTGAAATTAACGCAATCATTAAATTTTCTACCATTTGAGAAAAATACAATTTTTAGTTAAAGGATTTTATTCTAAGAAGAAACCAAGGTTGCACCATCGAAATTCAGTCCTTTATTATTTTAAATCTATTGCAATTTCTTGTATAACTCTTTCTCTGTATCAAGATTGAAATGGATTTTGTTCTACACACATTTATTTATACATTAAATAATAATTGTTTTTTTTTTTTTTTTTGAAAGTAAGAAACCTGAACACACAAAATATTCCTTGAAGCCATAATACAAATAAAATTAAAAAAAAATGTTATACCAAAAGGAAACCTAAATGGATACGAACAATACCTTCTGTTTTACTACCTTGATTATAAGGTTTTCCTAAATCGAAATTGTTGACAAAATAAAATGAAAACAAACAAATTCCAAAATTGTCCTACATTTAGAATACACATAACTACTGGGTAGAGTTAAATCGGTCCAAAGAGCAAGCTGGAGAAAGAGATGATCCGAAACTCTTTTATTATTAAAAAGAGGCTGGGACGCGAGCTGGGATGCGAGCCACACTGATAACTTCCCGCATTGGTACCCGCTAAAAATTTTCAAATGCTATTTTTTGAAACAAGTCAATTTTATTATTTTTGGATTCGGGATTTTATTTATTCAATTACGTTAAATACTAACGCTAGGTTTACAAACAAAACTTATGTCTAAAAAAATATATATATATATATATAAATATATTCTATACATTAAAATATACTTTAAACATTACTAATAATAATATGACACATAAAGCTAAGAATTATTTATGTAAATAGTGAGAGAAAAAATGTATTTTGAAGCTATCTGATTTGATATTTTGATTAATAGAATTTAAAAGAAAATTATTTTCATTAAATATGCTTATTAACTGGTTAATTGGACTGTTAGAACCATAGTTTGATCGGCTAAGATTTGCTCGAATTGGCACTCGATTTCTGAAGTAATTTCGGCTTACATTAATGTGGAATCGACACAAAACTGATGGAGATGAAATGGATCCATTCAGAATTCCAACAATAAAGCAGAGTTGCAAATACTTACGGTGACTAGTAAGCGATGGAAGACCTATAAGTTGTTGCCTAACGGAATAGGAAGGCAAAGCTAATTCATGTGTCTGTGGGAGAAATCGTAAAATAAATCTTAGGAATCTTCTTTGAACACCTTCAAGTCTATGGATATGATTCGAGTAATAAGGGGCCCAAACTATACAACCGTATTCAAGGACTGATCTGACAAACGATACATACAGAGTTTTAAGGACATAAGGATCTCGGAATTCCCTGCCAAATCTTTTTATAAAGCCTAGTGTCTTATTAGCTTTTTTCACAATGTGGTTGAAATGGTCAGTAAAAGACAGTTTTGAGTCCAAAATGATACCTAAGTCTGAAAAGTGAGTCAATTTTTCGAGGTTTGAAGAATTTAAACTATAGTTATAGTCAAGAATACTGTGTTTACGTGTAAAACTCATCGTTTTACACTTATCAATGTTTAACAATAAACGATTTGTATTGCACCATTCCCATAGACAAAGTAGGTCATCTTGTAATAGTTCGCAGTCCGTTAAGGAATTAATTTTTCGCGTCATCAGCGTATATTAGCGTCATAGAATTTCTTAAGATAGATGGGAGATCATTTATAAACAGAACAAATAACAATGGACCAAGGTGGCTACCCTGAGGTACACCAGAATTGACAATAAACGGATTGGAATAGTCGTTTTTGAACACAACACAATAATATCTGTTTGTTAGGTAAGAAGATATCCATGCTATTAGTTTATCATTTAGTCCAATTTTTTCTAATTTCCCTAAAAGTACTTCATGGCTAAGTTTTTCAAATGCTTTGCTAAAGTCTGTAAATACACAGTCAACTTGTTGTTTATTTTCGAAAGTGTCAATACAATTTGTTGTAAATTCGAGTAGATTTGTAACGGTCGATTTTTTTTCACAAAACCATGTTGATTGTCACAAAAAACAGAAGAACAGTTAAAGGAAAGAACATCACAAACAATGGCTTCAAACAATTTTGGTATAACAGACAGCTTAGCTATAGGACGATAGTTGCATATAAGATGCTTGGGACCCTTCTTATACGTTGGTTTTAGAAATGCATATTTCCATAAGAGTGGAAAATGAGAACAATTAAATGATTGGTTAAACAGAATACACAATGGGTACGAAAGATATTTAACGCACTTTTTTAGCATAAATGAAGGTAGTCCGTCAGGGCCTGGACTAAGGCTTTCGTCAAGTTTTAGAATTTTGTCTTGTATAGTAGATTCTGAGATTGTTAGATTTATCTGAGCCAAGTGAGGAAACTGAGAAGTATTTGTTAAATCTATTGAGCTGTGATGTGTAGAAAAAGAATCTTCATACGCACTTTTAAAAAAATTTGCAAACATATTCGAAAGTTCTAGAGGATTATGGCTTGTTTTGTCTCTATATGTCATGTTTGGAGGGTACCCGTCAAATTTTCGCTTACAGTCAACATATTTCCAAAAATTTCGTGAATTCGTCTTAAGTTCCCGTTCAGTATTTGCAACAAACTCGTTATAAAGGCAATTTGAATAGTTAACAAATTCATTAAGAGTGAAATTATTGCAAGAGTAGATAGATATGCAATTCAAAACTAAATCTTAAGCTGTTTTATGTGTATTACATGACAAAACACTGTTACAAATGTTAACAACAATATTTCTATGGCTTGAAAGAACTTGGAAGTGAGTATCTTTTTATATTTCCAAGATGTTTAACTCAAAATTTAATTTTTAGTACTTTTTAATATTTTTTTTTGTTTCAGGTTTTTATTTTTACAAAATAATAAAAACAAATTTTCTTAAAAAACGAAGACAGTCAATAATTTTGTTTGCAACAACAACAATATTTCGGACAGAGTCAAATAATTTTGCAGTAAATACAGTAATTTTTCTCAAGAGTCGAAAATAATTTTTTACCAAATTTTGAAGGTTAAAAAAAAAAGTTTTATAAAAAAACTGTCATTTGGATTTTATTAAAATCAAAACATTGATAAACTATTTTGTATAAAATGATATATTATTTGAGCCAAAAATCAATTTTTTACCAATTATTTTTAGAGGTTTTTTATTTTTGTTATCAAATAGTAGCAACAACATACTTTATAGAGTAAAACTGTTTTTAAAGGCATTGGGGCATATTTATAGTCATATTTAAAGCCAGAGTCTATTTCATTCTGCTTACTGTTAGATAAGAATTTTCATGTATGTCGACTTGGAAAGACAAAGATATTGGCAAACCTTTCATTGAATTTTGATCTTCAATATTTAGAAGGTTAATCATAAACTTGGCTAATTTTTTTTTGGAATCGATACCTTTTATACAAACTTCGTTGTCTATTTCAACGGGGCGATTCGGGTTAAGTAGAGCTTTCGTTTTTTGTTGGGTTGTAGGATTCCAACATCCAGCAAAATATCAAAATCTTGATCATTGCTTAAATCTATTAATATTTTAATATGTGTTTTTATATTTTCACATAAAATCTGTCGCAACATAATTTTCTCATAGATTCTGTCTTGTTTATTTTTTGACTTCAGGCTATCGTTTTAAAATGGGTTAAAATTGTCTATGAATAACATAAAGTGGAGTTTAGTTTAGCAAAGACAATATCAGAACTATTCATAGTAATTTTTTTTTTTTTCAAAGACATTCGAGCCGAAAATCAATTTTAAGTATTAGGCTTAATTTAGGTAAAATTGAATTGAAGTCGATAGAGCTTTATTGGATCGTGAGATATTTAGGGTCAACCAAAATGTTCACTTTTTTTCAATTACTGGCAATTACTATATAATTAACTTCAAGTCGATATCTGTACTGGTTCTTGAAATATGGACAACGAAAAGAGCTTCCCGAACTTTCGAATGTACGTACACACGCATACACAGACATCACTCTAAAAATCTTTGATTTAGATTCTTGATATGTAACTTAAAACCGATTGCAATAACTTCCTTTGGGAAGTTAAAAATACTTGGGTCAATGAGATACTAAATTATGACAGTATTCAGTATGAAGTTATCTATGAAGTTATTTGAAATCATTCGCAATATCGTTTGATTTCAAATTACCTTGTTCTGCAAGGTATATAGTTTTATGTTTTAAATGGAATCATACCAATATTTGAATAATTTTAACTATAAAATGGAAACTTGGCAGTATCACGTAAATGTCTAAGCAAAAGATAACTTAAAAGTGTCCACAAATGTTTCTTACTTAAAAAAAGTATTGACCTCAGCCACCAAAACTTTTGTTAGTAAATCAAACACTGTCAATTTAAATAAACAAATACCCAAGATACTTCTTTTTAAGCAATGGATTTTAATCTGAACATTTTTCTGGCAACCACTTAACCATAAGTACATAAATACAAAGTTTGCTCATGACACTTAAAGAATATTTCAAAGCTTGCAATGAACTATACACAATCTAGACGAAAACAAACACAAAAACAACGTCATTATTAAACGAAAAAAAAACTGTTTTCTGCCTAAAGGGAAAGAAAATGTCGTTTAATAGCAGTTCAACGAAAAACAACATAATTAAAAAAGTTTTGTTTCGCTTTGGGGGTAATCAAGAGGGAAATTTAACTCTCCATTACAACTTTATCTTCATGTTTATAAGAATTCTCAATATACTCTCATAAATAAATATATAAATACAAAATTATAAATTTTTACCGCAATAAAAAGAAATACGACAAGAAATCCATCAAATACCAAATGAAACCAATTAAATAATAACATATCATTGAATATTTTATAATACCGAGTTCTTCACTTTGTTCAAAAATTTCCTTGAAATGATAGTTTTTTATATTTTAAATTTCTTCTCATCAACATTACCTGGATATTTGTGGGTCACCTTTAGTTCCGATAATACAAAAAACGGCAAAAGGGTATCTATGCTTTTAAATAATATATTTTATATATGTATAGTGCTAGTATAATAGAGCATGTATGAATATGGACGTTCATCAGGAATTTAATTTATGTCGAAAGTGATTATGTTTTATAGATTTGCATATTTTTAATTTATGCATTAATAGTATTATGAATTTAATTTAAAAGAAACATAAATAGAATTAAATATAGAGACCAATGATTGAACGTATTATTGTGTAAACTAAAACAATAAGATGTTTTTGTCTTCAAAAACCTTCATCTACGAAAACGTTATTATTTTAGTAAAGTCTGAATCTGGATAATTTCTTTTATTTTTTTAAAAATGTATAATTGTACAATTTTAAAGAGACACTTTGACACTAATTATTGTAAATTGTTATAGCTTTTGTTATTAGTATTTATTTATTTATTCATCAATCAGACAAAAATATCTTACAGACTACTTGAAAATAACTTACATAAATAAAAATAAATATATATGGGTATGTACATAGTATTTTGCTAATTTCAAAAATTAATTATAAAATGACGTTGTAGTTTACATTTAAGGGTAGAACGATTACTATGAAAGTCAAAATCAAAAACACAAGAAATACGATTAACTTCACGGACACAGCGAGTTACTGGCTCATTTTTGGCATAATTTGTCCTATGATCGCTTTCAAAACATAAAAATCTAGTCCTCAGAGGACGACTTGGAGCATACAAATCAGTTAAAGACAGAAGCGAAGAACAATTAATACGATAAGAAAAAATATCACTTACAAACAATACAGAGTACATTTTTCTACGGTTTTCGAGTGACTGAATATCAATTAGCTTACATCTAGTTGAATAAGAGGGCATTTCAATATTCCAATTAATACAAATGAAATTATGTATTACATTTATCATTTTTTTCCAACAAAAAATCCTTAAAAACTATATTTGGCTTTTCAAGAAAAAATTATTATGCATAAATAATAATAAATAAAATAAATTAGGTGGCGCAACAGCTCGTAGATTACTAGGGCTTAGTGACTTACAAGTCATTTCATTAATGGAGGGGGTCTAAAGTTTTTATGACGAATCTAAACTGCCAATTTGAGAAATCACTTTTCATGACAAGAATTACTCTTGAGGGATTTGTGAATTTCTCGCAAGGTGCAGTATACTCGTGAAAAAAACAAGATTGATTGACAAAGATTGAAACCAAGATCTCTGGCATGACAGTCCTACGCATTATTTATCACGGCACGAATACTACTAAAAAAGAACATTTTTTATAAGATTTTGTTTTCATCTATATATATAAAAATGAATTGCTGTTCGTTAGTCTCACTAAAACTCGAGAACGGCTTAACGGATTTATCTTATCTTAGTCTTGAAATGTTCGTGGAGGTCTAGGGAAGGTTTAAAAGGCGTGAAAAAATCGAATAATTTCCGGGAAACCCCTAAAAACAGCCATTTTCTATTTCCCATACAAACGTTTTCTAGATTCAATTTGAACGTTTATTGCTATTCAATAGTTCTAAAAGTTCAATAGTTCTAAAAGCTAAAGGTTATATTAAATTATAATCACTCACTGTTGTCTAAGCAATTAAGGTGTGTTCCTAACGTCAAAGAGTCAATTTGCAATTTATTACCGCTGCATAAAGTTCAAATTCAATCATATCTATGAAAATAGTCTTCGCGTGCGCTTTGGAGGATCTAATGTCGCGTTCCGAAAATAATCAAAAGTGAATCGCGAACGTTACAAAAAATGTAATAAACTATTAGTAGCACTGATTCCCAATTAATTTGGTCGGCTTCGCGAAACTTAATTTCAGCAACTTCAATTGTAACTGTATAAGATTATTTTTTTAAGTTTGATAAATCTTAAGTTTTGTCACAAATTAAGTTTCTGGACACAACCATAATATTTGGGCTAAGTATAGAGATGACATGTCTGAGGATGTTTTGCATCGTGTGCGCCGTGAAACTTTGAATCCTACACTACAAATGACTGAAGAAATTTACAATGACACATTGATCATGATAGAAGATATGTGTTTACTGATAGCAAATAAAGTATTGTCGTGTTTGGGAATGACAGCACCCAATCGTCATATGCTCGATGCATTAAACCACGAGTTGCAAAGAGAACAACAGTACGATATTGAAGCATTGGCCGAAACAGTTCGTACAAATGTTCCACAATTAAATCAACAACAAAGAATTGCGTACGACACTTTGATAGAAGCTGTGAACAGTGGATCTGGTGGAATTTATTTCCTTGATGCTCCCGGAGGAACCGGAAAAACGTTCTTAATTTCATTGCTTTTGGCGAGGATCAGATCGCGAAATGATGTTGCTCTAGCGATGGCTTCATCTGGAATAGCTGCGACTCTGCTAGAAGGCGGACGAACTGCGCATTCTGCCTTGAAATTACCATTAAACATGCAAATCACCGAAACACCAATTTGCAACATCGCCAAAAATAGCGCAATGGCCAAGATCCTACAGGTATGCAAATTAATTGTTTGGGATGAATGCACAATGGCCCATAAGAGGTCACTGGAGGCGCTGAACAGAATATTGAAAGATCTTCGTGACAACCAAAATAATTTTGATAGAGCCATGATTCTGTTGTCAGGTTATTTTCGTCAGACTCTTCCAGTTATTCCCCGATCAACTGTTGCTGAAGAACTAAATTCAATAACCATAATTGGTTGGTTGAACGAGCAATATTGGCAGCGAAAAATAAAGATTTCGAGGATGTCAATGAATTTTTTTTCAGAATTTTCTTTCAGGACAGTTGGTTTCCTTCAAATCAGTCGACACCGTTATGAACCACTATGACGTAGTCAACTATCCCACGGAGTTTTTAAATTCACTGGAATTTCCTGGATTACCACCTCACAATTTGAAGTTAAAAGTAGGATCAGATGTCATCATGCTGCGTAACATTAATCAACCTCGACTATGCAATGGAACAAGACTTGCTGTAAAAAAGCTGATGAATAACGTCATTGAGGCAACAATCATAAAAGGAAAATACAAAGGAGAGGATGTCTTGATCCCGCGAATACCGATGATTCCAACGGATTTACCATTCGATTTTAAACGCTTACAATTTTCAATACGTCTGGCCTTTGCTATGACAATAAATAAATAGCAAGGACAGTCTTTAGAAGTTTGAGGAATCAACTTGGAGTTTCGCGTGTTCGCGCATCGGAAATCCGTCTTCTTTGTTTCTTGTTTTTGCCAGTATTTCAGGAAAACTCTTTTTTTTTTAAGTAAGCAACATGATGTGTCGAAAATAATAATAAAATTTCATGCTTCATTAAAAAAAATGCTTTTTTATTCAATACGTTTTGTTTGTTTTGAAATTAATTTATACAAAAGTTTAGGTCTTTTATTTATCGATTGAGGCAGTACAAAGTCTGCCGGGTCAGCTAGTTTTCGTATAAAACTCGAGATCAAAACAAATATTTTTTTATTTTTTATAAATTATACAAGAAACTGATAGTTATATTTTTCAAAATTTTACTAGTTTGGTATCACACCACATTACATAATATACAATTTAAAAATAAAGTCGATAGCGTTATTGTGATATTTTTTGTCTTTCTGTAAGTCTTATGTGATTTATTTAAAGAAATACTAAAAGTTGTTTGTCGATTTGCTTTTTGAGAGAATATTTTTAGTAAATTTTATTGTATGCGAGTATTTATTATTAAAAATGCCGCAATGCAGAAGATCTAATCCTTTCATAGCATTTTGAATTTGTAGTATTCAAACAAAGGGTTCATTCCCTGAAACAGCTCTATTGTAAATGCTAATTAACTAATCATAATTATCAGGTTCATTTGTTCTTATTATATAAGGAATATAACACTAAAAAGCAAAATACATCATCAAAGCAAATGTCTTGCCAACATGTCTTTATTTTTACACTTTTTATTGAATGTTTGATTTATGTACATACATACATACATGCATTTATCATACTGATGAATTATGGGAATAAATATTTTATGTATATTTGATACCTTCAATAAAATCATAAACTTAGTTTAATTAAAAGTTTTCACTATATAAACTAACTGTAAGGTGGTACGAAGTTCGCCGGGTCAGATAGTTAATTGTAAAGTTAATTGTAAAATATAGTTATAATGTTTCTTATAAATGTTAAAATACAAAAACAAAAAACATAAATCAAAATTACACTATAACAATATAACATGCATTTATGTTACTTACTTATTTTTGTGTATTAAGTGGTTTTACATCCAAGGAATTTATATTTGTTATCCTCTACGATTTTGGCAAAATTGATTATTTTAAATGTTAATTTCTCACATGCATAAGGTTCGCTTATTAAATCAAATTTAAATAATCTTCCGGTTTTTAAAAATACGTAAGTATTTTTATTTTTGTTATAATGTTCTTGTCACCTTTAAAATGTCGAAAAGACAACAGATTTTTTGTTTTCACTGCGAGTTTAATTCTATATTTATTTTCAATATTTTATCTGTTTCTGTTTGCTAAAAAATCACAAAAAACACATCATTTGCTTTTCTCTTAAAAAAAAAGAAAATAATATTTCATAGATGAAAAATAATCACCTCTGATAAAAAAGTCTTAATTTGTTTTGTTTAGGTATCTTTAAATTTTTTTAGATGAAAACAAAAAAGAGATTAAAATTTTATAGATACATATTATATTATGTACATAACAAACTTATATGTTCAAACATATGTATAAATATATATTTTAATATATTATATTTTTAAAATGATTTGTAAAAACAAACAGCAAAATTTGTCCGAAGTATCCATTTGTGTTAATTAAGATAGATTTTTTTATATGTATGTACATAATTTTAAGAAATTCTTTTTGTATAAAACATACACTTCACTTTCTGATTATATTCGCCATTAGACTATCCTGAATTTTTATTATACTCGTTTATGTTTTGGTTTGATAAGATGAATTAATTAATAATTTGAAGAAATGTCTACTGCCTGGAAAATAATTAGTATTAAACTAACTTCATAAAGGTCCGACAACGAAAAATTATAAACACATTTCACATACAAAAAATAAAATAAAACAAACACCGTCAATGATGTATGTATGTTGACGCAGTGGGAGGACAAATTAACTAAACAAAAAATAATAACGCGCACACCATAAATACAAAAGCACTCAAAATTGCGTTCACCTTTAGATAGTTTATCTTATATCAAATATCTCTGCATTCTGTAATATGGGTACACAAATTAGGTAAAGTATCGCACAAGTGGCCGTCTTCGTCGTCGCTCGTCGTGTTCGAAGTCGTTGTTTTTGTTTTGTTTGCACTCAGATAAATTACACAGAATTTGCAGAGATACAAGTAATAAAAATAATAATGAATAACAACGCACACACCCTCGAGTTTAACTAGCATGTATGTAGGTAACCAACGGGAGTCAAATTATTTAGATACAAAACATAGTTCACTGATAAAATGTTTTAATTGCTAATTTTTAAGATACAGACATTTTCATTTGACTTTTTAATTAAGTGCAGACTAAAATATATGCAACCCACAGGTGAGTTCGGAGAAGTAAAATTATTGAACTTTCTCTATGAATCTGAAAAAGTACCAAGTGACATATCTACAGAAAGAATGCAGATACAAAGATCCTGACACACACACCACGGTATCCGGACTAATTTATATAGTTAGCTGGATTAAATGCTTCACGACTAACCGGCTGATCTGAACTGAATTCGATTCTCAACGGACAAACTGTTTTATTCGAAAATACCAAAATATTTCTCAAGGGTCACGATTCACGAGAGTACATTAGATATTATTATCTTTTCACCGAGTTTTACTGTCTCCGTCCGAGTGGTGCTCTCCAAGTGAGAGCTTGCTTTAGGGGTCGAAAACTGAATAGATACATACCCAACCCACTGATGGTATAGAACGTGCAAAACTATGACGTCTTTTCAAACTGGAGATAACACATTGGGGAAATCGTGAAAGGGCAAGAACATATCTGGCCTAAATGATGATTTTCGAAGCAAGTGCGCAAGATCAATTGTTGTGGTGAATATCCCAATACAAAAAATTGCAAAATATCTAAATTATCCGTGTCATCATACCGTTGGATTATTAAATTGAAGCTTTGACCTACATCATTGTCCTTATGGTTGGTTAAATGTTGCTTTTGTCATGATGTTTGCTCTGGTTCTGGTGTGGTGTGGTATGGTGTGGTGTGATGTGATGTGGTGACAACGATGACGGCATGTTTTATTTTGTAAAAATTGTCTGAGCTAAATTAATGAACTATTGTACATAATTTATTCAAGACACTTCAACTGATACTATTGTTGTTGGTTTGCTGCAATTTGTTAAAATAAATAGCCAAAGAACACAATGGAATTAATAGTATGACGTTATATTTGGTTACCAAAACATTATTTTTAGAGTTAATATAATACATATGTATCTAGTAAATCTTAAGGAATACAACAAAATTGGTCTTGTTCCCGAATAGCAGAGTAACTTTTAACAACATTGGAAAGTTGACTAATTTGATTCATTGATGAACAATCGGGATGACTCTAATTTATTAAATGTTTGTTTAGTTTGAAATGAAATAACCGCAGAATATTAAATCGAAATGTATGTTGTATAAACTAAGGCCGCTCTCTCACTTGTCGGCTTGGCAGCTGCAATCAATATTTATCGCTTTGCAGAATCTCCCCAGCCTCATGCGACATTATTTGTGTCGTCTATAAAGAATGAACAGAAGAAAATTGTTTTTTTTTTTTGTTGTCCAACTACCGTCACCAAACTTACATAAGTGAAATTGAGATTGATATTTTGTCAGTAAAGCGTTAAATACCGATCATGGATACTGTGAACAGACAAGTGAGAGAAAGGCCATATAGTCTCGAATGTCATTTTTCTCCACAAATTATATTTAACCATTTTGTTTATAAAACAAACTTACATAATTGTCAAAAGAAAATATCTGAAGTAAATATCGAAACGTTACCTATTCCTTATTATGAGTATAATGAAGCTCGGTAGGTGTTCATTGAAGTAAATGTATTCATTAAGGTATTGGTACGGAATGTGTATCAAGTATACCGATATAAACGATACCGCACGTCAGCACCAACAAGTGAGGGAGCGGAGTAAGGAATATATATCAAGCGTCCACCAAGTTCAAAGTCCACCCAAGATCGCATCCTTTTACAAGCTGACATTGATAGTTTTACATTTTGGCGTGGCAAAAATAGCCTTACCCTCGAACCCCTTTAAATGCCAGACGATAACTTTTACTAAAAAACGAGGCGGTAGTGTATTTGATTATTGTATATCAAAGCAAAAACTCGGTCGCGTCTCATTTAAAGATTTAGGTGTTCATTTCTGTTCCAACTTAGAATTTACACATCACATTAATTTTATTGTTAATAAAGCAAGTTCTATGCTTGGTTTTATAAAACGCTGGGCAAAGGAGTTCAATGATCCCTATGTTGCTCTTTCTTTATACAATTGTCATGTTCGTCCTCATCTTGAATATGCTTCGCAGGTATGGAACCCCTATTACGAAATTTATAAGAAACGTATTGAATCAATTCAACATAATTTCATTCGCTTCGCCCTAAAGGGTCTTCCGTGGAAAGATCCTTATGATCTGCCTCCCTATGAACATCGTATTCAACTTCTTCAATTGCAAACTCTCCATCAAAGGCGTGTTAATAATGATTTAATTTTTTTTCATCAACTCATTAATGGTGAAATTGATGCACCTTATTTGCTATCTTGTATACATTTAAATTACCGAGGCGGAACTCATCACCTGCGTACTTTTGACTTTATACATATTGACTTCCATAGAACTAACTATGGAATGGAAAGAATGAAGCTTTAAGTCGAATGAGCATTTTATATAACTTAAACTGTTCATCGATTGATTTAAATTTAAATAAGGTGGGATTAAAATCATTGTTTAAAACCAGTGCTCCACTATCGTAAACGTCTTTATTTTATTTTTTTTGATGTTATATATTAAATTATGTTAAATGTTAATAATTATTATGTTTTGTATTTTGTGCGTGTGTTAGGCTATAATTGTATTATTTTCTTACTAACAACTAACACATGCACTTATGATGAGCCTCTGATCGTAGTGTGACGCTTGCTGTAAGCTAACTACTTTCTGAAAATTCTGAAGTCTTAAAAAAAGCGTCTTTATTGTAGAAAAAATTACAAAATGTAAAATTAGTCAAAATTGGTCAGCAAAAAATCCGTTCACTGATGAATTATATTGTAAAACACGTCTTTGGGGGAGAGTACTATAACCAGGGATAGGATTTTACTAACTTTGCCTTTTTTTTGGTTAAACGGAAGAGGAAATCGACTTTCGACAAGCATGTGTTTGCAAATATATGTATTTTATTTTGTTTTTTTTTTACCATAATTGCCTTTTTTTGCCTTTTTTGCCTTTTTTGCCTTTCTTCGCCATTGTTGCGTTTTTCTGCTTTTTTTGCTTTTTTAGCATTTAGGTTTAGCATTAAAAGAAATGCGAACATTTTCGCATACCGTTGAGATCTTTAGTTAAAAACCCAGCTTTTTGACGATTCGATGCGATTGTTGAGGACCGATGAACTTAAGAGAGAAAAGATTTTGTTGTTCGTAACAGACGCTGCACCGTTTATGAAGAAGAGTGCCAAAACTCTGCAAGGGTTGTACTCGAAAATGGTTCACGTAACTTGCGTCGCTAACGGTGTAAACAGAGTTTGTGAAAGCATACGCAGTCACTACTAAAAAGTTGACGCCTTCGTGTCGAACTTATTATTAAGTATTTCTGAAGACTCCATCTCGGATTGCTATTTTTAAGGATATGGGACATTGATTGCCACTGCCAACCCAACCTGTAAGTTTGTTGCATTTGTAAAAAAAATGATTGAAAATGAAGAACTGCAAGGGCAGCTGGCGTACATTAAAGTCAATTTTGGGTTTTTAGTCGATCCGAAAAAACATATTTTCAAAAACCTACAAAAAACAGGTATATATTTGAGAGTCTGTACCTACTTATAATTTAAGCTAACAATATTCTCATCAAGGAACATCAATTGGCGAAGTACTGTTTTGAAAGACATTGAAGAAAATTTAAAAAATTTAAGCAAAAGGGCCCATTGCAGAGGAACTCTTGAAGAAGTTTACTGCCGTTTTCAATGGAAACACAGGGCTAAAAACGATTGAGCAGATAAATTCTGTAATAAACGTCGACGTGGATTCCAAACTTCCAGGAAACATTGAAGTGAATAATGTTGAAAGTTTTAGATGGGCTCCACTCGTTTCAGCTGAAGTTGAGAGATCATTTAGCTCCTTCACAGCCCTTCTAGAAGACAACCGAAGAAGATTGCTACCTGAGAACTTTAAAAAACTTTTTTGTAAATTCATTTTTATTAATTCAATCTTAAACCTATCTTAAAGCTAGACAAAAATTCATAAAACTAGCCTAATTAACCATAACTTACAACTAACTTACTGGTCCCATACAGACACTCTAAGTTAAACAATAATACTTAATGCTAATGCCTTTCGGCCCTAAGATCTATTTAACTTTAAAAAACTCTTGGTAGTCCAATGGTACTATAATTAAATGTATTTTGGTTTATTTTCCTAGTATTTTTTAATAAATGCCTTTTCTTTACCTTTTTTAGTGTTTTGTTTTGTCTTTTTTTAATATTTTAGGTCAACAAAATCCTAACCCTGACTATAACTAAAACTATAAAAATGTATGAAGAATTGAATGCGAATGATTATGGCTATCGATAAAAAATGTAATTGATGTAGTAAATTGCTCCAATTAATTTTTTATTAAACACTGATGGATAGATCGGTTTTTCTTTATTTAACAGAAAAAGGATAACAATATTTTGGTTAAGAATACTACGAACGTCCGTCGGGAGGGTCGAAGTCCTTTAGTTGCAGAGCCACATATTCTTTTCCATCAATCCAACATGGGTATACGTTTACATCTAGTTTAAATTCGATTATTTCAGATCCCGAGTCGTCCTTATATTTTTCTTTAAGGCAGTATATTCTATAACAGAAAAGTGCCATATATTGATGGAGGTGGAGTGTTGTTTCGCGGCATACAACTGTTTTTTTTTCAGAAGCTTGTTCTGATCTTAAAGATCGTTTATTGTGTTAGACGTATCGGTTTTGTCAAAATATTTGCCTTTGTTGTTGTTTGTTATTTCATTTCCCGTAGAACTTGAGAACATTGTTTCAACACCTATGTAGTTTTTTTTTAGTTTTAGTTGACTCTTTATTTCATTATACAATTAATAACATTTACATACATATTCAATTTAGATATATAATAAAAAACTTACTTAAGTCTATGTGGTTTGGCCTATGGCCGTCTGCCAGACTGACGTTTTTGAGTTTAAATACAATATTATAGCAAAAAAAAGAAAAATATCTAATGGGTGATTTTTTTGAGGTTAGGATTTTCATGCATTAGTATTTGACAGATCACGCGGGATTTCATGGTGTCAAAGAGAAAGATGCTCAGTATGCTTTGACATTTCATCATGAATAGACTTACTAACGAGCAACGCTTGCAAATCATTGAATTTTATTACCAAAATCAGTGTTCGGTTCGAAATGTGTTTTGTGTGTGTTTTATCGACAAATTTTGTTCAGCGATGAGGCTCATTTCTGGTTGAATGGCTACGTAAATAAGCAAAATTGCCGCATTTGGAGTGAAGAGCAACCAGAAGCCGTTCAAGAACTGCCCATGCATCCCGAAAAATGCACTGTTTGGTGTGGTTTGTACGCTGGTGGAATCATTGGACCGTATTTTTTCAAAGATGCTGTTGGACGCAACGTTACGGTGAATGGCGATCGCTATCGTTCAATGCTAACAAGCTTTTTGTTGCCAAAAATGGAAGAACTGAACTTGGTTGACATGTGGTTTCAACAAGATGGCGCTACATGCCACACAGCTCGCGATTCTATGGCCATTTTGAGGGAAAACTTCGGAGAACAATTCATCTCAAGGAATGGACCGGTAAGTTGGCCACCAAGATCATGCGATTTGACGCCTTTAGACTATTTTTTGTGGGGCTACGTCAAGTCTAAAGTCTACACAAATAAGCCAGCAACTATTCCAGCTTTGGAAGACAACATTTCCGAAGAAATTCGGGCTATTCCGGCCGAAATGCTCGAAAAAGTTACCCAAAATTGGACTTTCCGAATGGACCACCTAAGACGCAGCCGCGGTCAACATTTAAATGAAATTATCTTCAAAAAGTAAATGTCATGAACCAATCTAACGTTTCAAATAAAGAATCGATGAGATTTTGCAAATTTTATGCGTTTTTTTTTTAAAAAAAGTTCTCAAGCTCTTAAAAAATCACCCGTTACATAAATGTCTAGATTTGTATTTTAAAAATCTTCATTTATTATACAGTTCCTATAACGAAGAGCAGCGACAGTATAATTGTATAGGGCATTCCATCCGACATTTCCGTTTAGTATGGCAATAAGCTCGGCTTCATTAAGGCTTTTTTCCAAAATATCTCACCCTGAACCCTTTCATGATCGGACAGATCGCAATAAAATGATTAATATCTTCTCGTATGTTCAGATTGCAAAGACTGCAAAGCAAGGGTAAATCTGGGCGATGAGGCATGAAGTTAAGTTTAAGTAATTCTCCTCTCGTTTTAAAAATAGTGCTAATTTTATTTAATGGCATGATGTTAAGAAGGTATGTATGTATTATTACCAAGGCAGAAGTTTAAACGGTTATAATAACATCTAAAAAGCGACGAACGGGCCTCAGATGCGTTTCTGTCGTACAAGATGTGACCATATTTTTCTAAAAGTATATCAAACTTTTTCCTCAGCAGGGAAGGTTGCTCATTTTGAGTTACCATCAGATTCATACTGCAGGTATCCGCCAAAATTTCCCATTCCGTCGCCATATGTCCTGCCGCCATAATTGAACACTTCAGTATGATTTTGGGTATTCTTGCATCATTCATTTGTAAGACTTTGACAATATAGTTGAAATGCATGCTAAGAGTTTCCAATATCAAGGGAGGTAGCCCTGAGCTCCATACAATAAAATCGATGCAGCTGTGGAGCGGAAAAGTTTGTGTTTTGTACTATGGTCAATGCAGTCACTTGAACAATTTCGACTGCCTCGTTATTGCATGTCCACTTTTCGTTTCTTGCAGTCCCGCCGCCACCCGCTCTAAATATCATTATCTTGGATTTTGATAGATTTACGTCGAGATTCCAGCGGTTACAATAGCCACTTAGCCTATTCATCATCATTTGCAGTCCTCCACCGTCTCTGCAAAGAAGACTATGTCGTCTGCATACAAAAGTGCATGTATAGTAGTTCCTCCAAACACAATTCCGCCTTTGACCACATCTGTTATGTCGTTTATAAACAATATAAAGAGCAAAGCACTCAGTATACACACTTGCTTGAGACTCATTTCCGTGCGAAACTCTACCGAGACAGACGCTCCATCCCATATGTATGCTGTATTCATTGTGTACAATGCTTTCAAAATGTTCATTGTTTTACTCGACAATCCAATGGCATACAGCTTATAGAAAAGCATTTCACGAACGATAGAGTTGAATGCTGCTCGAAAGTCAACAAAGAATACATATACATAGTTTTCTTTTTCTCCTGATATATGAATCGGCAATGTTGTACAGTGAGAATATGTGATCCGTTGTGGAATAGTTCTTCCTGAAACCGGCCTGATATTCAGAGAGTATACTTTTTCTCCTCACCCATTCGGACATTCTATTCTCAATAAGCCCAGCGAAGAGCTTTGCATTTGTATTTAAGAAAGAAATATCTCTATAATTTGATGCTTCATCATAGTTTCCTTTTTTGAAAAGCGGAACAATTATTGATTTTCTGAAACTTTCGTTAACTATAGCATTTTCGAAAAGTCGGTTAAATTCTTTAGCAAGCAGCAGTAAAAATTCATCAGTTGAGTGCTTATAGTGCTCAAAAGGAATACGATCATCTCCTGGCGCCTTATTCACTTTAGCTTTCTCAATAACTTCTTTTAATTCATTTATTGAAAACGGTGCATCTAGAAAGTCATCTGTGATTAAAGGGGCTGCGTATAGTACTAATGGTGATCTTATCGTTGCGTTCAGAAGCTTATTGAAGTGATCGCTTAGATTTTGCGCTTGTAATCCTAGAGCAATGATATTCGTGGTTCCATTAAAGGTTTTCACAGCCTTCCAGAATTCGGCAGAGCTACGGGTGCAATTGATAACCGATACTGTCTCTTGCTCAAAGGCAGATTTTTTTACTGTACATATTCTTTTGAATTCAATATATGCCTCGGAGTACAGTTTTCTACAAACAGGCAAGTTTCGTGACCGGAATAGCTTTAAAAATTTGAATGATAGATCTCTAGCTTTTAAGCATTCAGAGTCAAACCACTTTTGCTTATAATTGATTTTTTGTTTTGCTTGTTGGTTTTGTGGGTTCGCTTTTTGATGATCTGCGTTAAAACTGATATATCTACGAGTTCGTTTAGTTCTTGAAGCTCTCTAATTTCTTTCCTCATGTTTTCTTGGATCTTGCTCTAACTTTTTTCATTCCAGCGCATTTTCGGGATAAGATTCAATTTTTTTGCGCCGGTTAGTGTTTCTGTTCGCAATGTTGTAAAAGTAACTTCAAGTGGCATGTGATCAGAGAAATTTTGAGTTCCTACTCTGAAATCACTCACAATATTGTTCCACAATCCAGATACAAAACAGTAGTCTATTATAGAGCTAGCTTGACCTCTTATAAATGTAAGCACACCCTCTGAATCTCCTGTGCAGCTACCATTCAACACATGACAGTCATATCCATCTAAAAGTTCCAAGATTTGTTCGCCTTTTCGATCACATAAAATATCTTTTGATTTTCGATTGATGTTATACACAGGCCACTGTGTACAGAAAAAGTTGTTTTGTGACAAGCCAATCCTGCCATTAAAGTCACCAATAAGCATTAAGTTCGTAGAGTTGACGTCTTGCAGATTCTCGCTTACTTTTTCGAAGTCCGATTGCCAGTTACTTCAATTTATATAAATAGGGACTATGCACACTGTATCACTCCCAACTTTAACATCCATCACGTAAGAATTAACTGCTCTTCTGAAACTCATATCTACTTCACATACATTTCTACGATAACCATAAAATAAACCTCCGCTGCCTCGACCATAGTTAGCTGTTCTGATTGCGTTTACCCATCTTAATTCATAATTACTAAATATTTGTTTAAATTGCTCCTCTTCATTTTCTAACAAATGTGTCTCAAAAAGCATACAAATATCAAATTGCTTAATATAATTAAAAAAGTTTAAAAATAATAATTTATTTTTCAATCCTGACATATTATAACTTAAAATCTTAATATTAACTAACAAACTATTTTCTTTCTGGTAGACTGCAGATTCTCACGCCTTGTGTGATGTGAACACCCATTACTTGTGGTCGCACCCAAATTTAAAATTGGTTGATGCGTTGTCACCCTGTGTGCTTGGCTGTCAATTTAGTTTTGATTTAAAAGTTCATTCATTAATAAGTTTAAAGAAGAAATGTCTCCAAAAATTGTTTTCAGAACATCGAGACCATCATTTTCACCACATTTCAGCCCCAACTTGGAGTCCCAGGTAAAAACTTTGTCCTCGATTATCATTCTGTCGTCGCGAACAGCAATTTTTCCTTTCCGTGGGACCTTTTCAAGGAGCATCTTTCTTATGCGTAGGAGCTTCGCTCTCCTATGACGCACATTTGGTGGTAGATCCTTCTGGATGCTTATGTTTTTTTCTTTCAGAGTATTTGAGTTTTTTAGCACGTTCCCGGCTGTTTCACGAGACTTCATTCTCACAATTATTGTTGCTCCAAGTGTGTTGCGGTTGCGTATGCTATAAGCGGATTCGACCAAAGAGCTTACATTGGTTTCATTCAGAAGACCAGCGCAGATGGACTTAGCTTTCTCACAGGAATCCGGGTTAGGAAGTCGTACCACAAGGTTTGCTTCCGTCGTTTTCTGAAGGATTTTGTCCATGTGCTCTTCCAATGTTTTGTTACGAGATTCTAGCAGGGGCTACTCTTTGTGACACTTCTTCGTGACGTATTTTTAGGCTTGCAAAATCTTCATGAAGACGTTGTACATCGGACTTGGTTGCAAGATTTTTAAAGAGTTCATCGTTGTTTTCCTTAAGCAACTTCTTCATTATCGCTTCAACGTCTATTCCAGAAGATCCCATAGTAGATTTGGCAACTGTGATTGCTGTAGATGGTTAGCGCTTTTCACTTTGTGGGTGTTCAGGGGATGTTTCTAATATTCCTCGCTTACTCATTAATTGAGGTTAGCTAATTTGATTATGCTATTTTCGCAAGTTAAGGGATTCTTATGAATAGAACTTACTTGAAGTTGATCTTTTCTTATAGAGTTGATTTTGATACGCACTTTATAAATTTTTAGGGATTTTAATTTATGTTTTTTCGAGATTTATTAAGAGAGCTCTGATTTTTTTGCAACCACTTTTGACAACTTACAAATGTCAAACACCTATGTATGTATGTAGGTATTGTCGTGCGCTGTCGGTTCAGAACTACAGATACATTTTTTACATAGATTTTAAGTCAATTTGTATAAAATTACCCTATCGCCTGAACGTCTTGGGATTACTCGATGCAAATTTAATCAATCAAATGCAAACTTGGTTAACGAAAAAAATTCAACAAAATCTAATAGATGATATAATATTTGCAGAGTGATAGTAAAAGGAAACAATTTCGTGGTCGACAACAGTTGGATAGTTGCATATTTTGACAAATTAATATAACTTAAGTTAAGCTTGAATCAGCTCGTATGTAAGTTCTAGGTTAAGTTAAAACTTATATAAAGCTTATAAATAAATAAGATTATACGAGGTCCCACGGTTCAGCCAGTATACGATAAAACCGATTCCATATTCTTATATGGTCAATACTAAGATACAATAATAATAACAATAAGTCAAAAGAGGCTGTCAATAAAAACAAATATTCACAAAATTAGTAATAGTATTCACGCAACGTGGTATATTTACAAAATGTGTAAAATGATAAGTTTAATCAAATTGCACAAATCATTTCTCAAACTAAATTTAACAATTTATTCACCAAATAGCGAACTTAACCAAATGGTTAACTTATGCAATGTCTTACATCATTGCGTGAATACCCTTAGCATAAAATACTGTCATAGGTCAATCAACAGTTACAATATTCAATACAATATTTAGTTCACACTTTAGCTGAAATTACTTAAAATGCACAAATGAATGGCAACGTGTTGTGTTAAACTATTGGAACCTGCTTTAGTTTTGACAATCGAAATAAAAATTGAAAAATAAAATATAATTGACAAAATTATTTTCGATTTGTTAATTTAACAATTTAAAATTAACATTTCTTCCAAATAACAATTCTATGTACACGTACATTAGAATTTATAAACTAATTTGTAGTAGCTATGGCTTGGTGGTTAGTGCTTAGGACTGTCATGGCCAGAGGTCTTGGGTTCAGTCTCTGCTTGTGCCACCACATTGACAAATCCTCCAAGAGTAATTCTTGTCATGAAAAGTGCTTTCTTAAATTAGCTGTTCGGATTCGGCATAAGAATTGTAGGTCGAGTCTTGTAAGTGGCTGGTTCTTCAAGAGCTGTTGCACCACCTAGTTTATTAACTTCCCATAGGAAGTTATTGTAATTTGTCCGATTTGTCAAATTGAAAATTTTGACATTTCTCTACGTTTCAAGGTCCCTAGAGTCGAAATAAAGATTTTTAGAAAGATTTTTTTTTATGAAAGATATTGTTTTCAACATTCGGCAAAATTTTGAGAAAAAACGAATTGACAATTTTTTTACAAAAAATTGAAAACCTGAAAAAAAATAACAAAAGTTGGTAAAAATTGATTTTCGACCTAAATATATTTTCAAAACTTTGAGATATTGGCTTCAAACTAATTTTAGCTTATAAGAAATATTTTTTTGAAAATTCGATAAAATTTTGAGAAAAATCGAATTGACAGTTTTTTTACAAAAAAAAAAATAATAAAATTTCGTAAAAATTGATTTTTGGCTCAAATATCTTTTCAAACATTTTAGATATAGGCTTCAAATTAATTTTATTTTATGAAAAATATTGTTTTTAACATTCAGTAATTTTTTTATAAAAAAATAAAATCTACAAAAAATAGTACGTAAAATTGGTAAAAATTGATGTCGATATCTCGTGAATAATAGAAAATATTGACTTCAAATTAATTTCATTCATCCAATTTGTATTTGTTTATATTAGAAATAAAAACTTTTAAGAAATGCTACTAAAATTGGTAAGAATTGGTTAACGACTAAAAATCTTGTTAACAAAAATAGATTTTGAAATCAAACCATTTAGTCGTATGCCAAACATTGTTGGTTATTTTTAAATTTTTTAGAATAATTTAACTGATAACTTTTTTAACAAAACATGAAAACCTACAAACCTTGCTTAAAAAACAAATCGACAGACAGGATGGGAAGTTATCAGTGTGGGTCGCTTCCCAGCCTCTTTTTTTTATTGTTTACAATATTGGACTTCGCCATTAAGCGTGAACAATATGATTCAAATGGGTAGATTCGCGGAATTAGATTGCCAAAGTTATTTTTAACCACTTTTGAAAACTTCTAACGCAATAAAGCCATATTTGGTCGTGTTGCGTTATTTTGTTGACCCGTCTTATTGGAACCACATATTCAATAAATGTTAGTCAAATAAAAAACGTTTGAATTTCAATCAAAATAATTTGTACACAAAGTTACCCCTTTGTGAACGTATTTTCCTTCTGATTTGTTTTATATTCTATTTATTACAGTTGTTAACAGCGCGATTTGCTGTGTGTATTTAATTTAAGGGTAAAGGCCACTCTAGAGTTCGAAAAAAAACATTTGAGAATTTTTATTTTGGAAATATTATACTGATTTGTTTTGTTAAGTGAAACATTTATCCCGTCTATAAAAATAGTTTTGTGCTTTTTTCCTTATATGTCATAAATTGTCTACTCGCAATTCTTAATAAAGTAACATAAAAAGTGGATAATTTGCCTGCCTCCTTTTAAAACACAAAATGCAAATTCCACGAGAAAATATTGATGAACCCGTTACAACGCACCACAAAACCATGGTTTACGTCCCAACTTTATCCGACAACTTCAAAAAATGATTTACAACATTAACTGCAATGGAAAATCAAATGAACCGTGGAACCTGTGTTATATTGGGACCACAAAACAACTTCTTAGACAACGAATCATAAGTCCGACATAAAACTAAAAAATTCTGAGAAGACAGCCCTGGCCAGTCACAGCATTGTAAGTGGTCATTCTCCAAACTTTGAAGGCGTGGAAGTTCTACAGACAGAGAAACATGCTTCGAAACGATACACGTTATAAAACATTACATATTCTCAATAACAAAAACAACATGAACCGAAAACAAGCCACACAAAACATTTCTGCTGTATGTTGCTCTCTTCTTTGTTCTTAAATGTAATTTGTGCTTTATTCAATTTAGACTCAACTTCATTCTTCGAAGTGTTAATTATTTTTATAGTTTTATTTTTGATTTATATTAATTAATATAATTAATATTAAAATTTTGTTCATATTTTTCTTGAGTGAGTAAACTTTATTGTATTTGTATCCCATCGATCTAACTAAGATTGTGTGTATATTTTTTTTGTGTTAATAAAGTTCTTCTGAAGAAGGCAGCAATCCCTGCCGAAACGTTGGGAAAGTTAATGTAACTTAATTGTTTCATTGCAAAAACTATAGCGACCAAAAAAGCCGACGGAAAGCTATATTTCCACTAATCACAATAATTACACAAATTGGTCAATAAATTAACTCACGCAAAATCTTCAGTGATTTGTTAAGAACGAACTAAGCAATATACAAAAACGTATAGATATTCAAAATTTCAAGTCTAGTGATTGAACATTTTTGGAGTTATGTTGTTCAATAATTTTTCAAGGTACATACTTGGATAATTTGTGTATTTGTTTATTGAATTAATTAATTAAAACAGACTGATAAATGCTAAGAAAACAGGAATTAGAAAAATTAAAAAAAAAACTCATCAAATGTAGACTTCGTTATTAAATTCCATTAAATGCCCATAATAAGGCGATCTTAAGATACGAGTACCACTTTTAACTACCTTTTAAAATCATTGCAAAATTTGTTTTTTCTCAATTAAAAAAAAAAAAGAAAGAAGAATTGTTTGAATAAATACATATTTATTTAAAAAAATAATGAAAAGCTAAACTAGTGAGTAAAAAGAAAAACTAAAATTTTCCTTCAATTGTTTTTTTTACTCGAAAGTCTAAATTATTATTTTTTAACAAACAATGACTTATTTTGATTAATAAAGTATGAGCCTTCTATTCAATTACAACTCGTTTCAGTAGAAATACCTACCCATAATACATAATACAGTCAGCACCAACAGAGACCGAATATTTATTAAAATATGCACACCTGTACCTCCAATCTGATTTGAATATTAATGCACACAAGATTATCCATTTTCAGAATTTCCAGGTTATGGCACTCCTTTTGCAGTACAACACATTATAGATGTAAAGTGGCTTACTATCTATCTTTACAATGTAAACATATTATTCGTGCCGAATGTGGTTTTGAGTGCTTAAAATTCTGTATAAGAACTCAAATAACTTCAAAACTTTTCTTCAAGTTTTTCAGTAGTATTCGCACATCCTTATATCCAATTTAACTACAAATGAAATCAGGCACTATTCGTATGGTTTGTAATATAAACACATTTATACATTAAATATACATTTACATTATACAAATGTTCACAAGATACACCTTTGCTCCCTTCAGAGATTTTCGTTGCCGGAATTCCTAAGTGAAATCCAATAAGTTCGTACCGAAATCAAATTTCAGGCTTTCATCTTCAGGATGCCGTAATGTGAAAGTAGTCTGAAACTTTCATCAGATATCAATCAGCTTATTTCTTACAAATCGTTTATAGGATTTCCGTTCGACTTTGAGCATCGGAAGTGCACACAAAATGCAGACAACACTACTGAACATTTTCTTCCTGTTTGGCAACTGACAAGAGCTCTCAAGTGTATAGATATGTAATAACCGAGAAAGGATAACGACTTCAAAATTGATACATATTCTATAGCGGTATCAATTTCATTAAATTTGGATATGGTTTAATTTTTTTTTTTTGATACCTCTGTCCACTCATAGGTTGTATCTGAAGGAATAAAACTTTTCACGTTCGTTTGCGAAGACATCTCGCTTCCATAAATCATTCGCATGCGGATAAGCACGGGTTTTTAAGCAAAGGTGGTTTGAATTCGTAATTGAATACATAAGCTCCAACAATTTAATGTAATGCCTTACGAGTTAAGCTGAAGAAAATTGGACTTTTCTTTGAATCAAAAAATATACATATCAATCTTAATCACATAAACATGTACCAATTTCAAAAGCTAAACAGTAACAGTTTAAGTCTTTTCTTAAATAACTGATGTTCAGCAAGGTATGGTCTAAATACTTCGACAACTCCTAACTTATGAACGCATTCCAACATATTTTTAAATTTCCTATATTTAAGTGTTAACATACAACAACATAGATGAACTTACAGGACTATTTCGTACATTAAACTCATCTGCTTTAAAATAAATTTAGACTAATATACTTTCTGTTAAAATTATAATATAAGCAATAAGGTTCAAATAATTTGCCCAATGGCTTCGGAAGATTCAAATTCAAGGAAAAAAATATCGTGTGGAACGCAACCTAAACGCAGAACAAATGAAACTTTTAGAGAAAATTTTAAATGTAAAACAATATTAAAAGCAATCACTTCAAGAGTAAATTTCTTCAATTTTTTACGTCAGTAAAATAATGATTATTTTAAAATGATTTTGATTTTGTTGACTTCTAAATTCAATAGTTTTGAAGACACTTAATACCTAATAAGGCCATACGATATTCAAAAAGTACCAATATAGTCGTGATGGTCTATAAATTTTCGTATTTTTAAGTTAAATTGATAAATCTCCATTAATTATGTACATGGGTGGTATTTTACTATAATATAGGTTTTTTTTTATGGTGTTCCATGGGTATACTAGAAAAGGTTGATGGTTAACAATTTCCTTGAGAAGCTTCACATGTTCACAAAATCTATCTTTAGGAATATCATTTCAGTGTTCTGCCTAATCAATCGTAGGTACGGAGCGCAATCTCAGTTAAAAGCTTTCTATTTGTCAAGATTGAATAGTAAAAAAGAACCTGGGATCTCGTCTGTTGATTTGCCTTGCTTAAAACTTTAACAAAATATTCATTACAATATTTTGTGTGAGATAAATAATTTGAAGTAAACATCTTTTTTTTGTTCTCATAATCCGTTTCTTATCATTTTTTCAACTAAAAATTGTTAACAACATTTTACATATGATGAAATAGTTTGATTTCAAAATTGATTTTTAGTCGAAAACCAATTTTTACCAATTTTAGTAGCATTTCTTGAAATTTTTTAGTTCTTATACAAACAAATACAGATTATATTTTTCTAATAAAATTTAGCGCAGAATAAAATCATTTTGAAGTCAATACCTACATACATTTATTTACGAGATATCGAGAATGGAAAAACAATTTTTACAAATTATGCGTACTATTTTTAAATTTTTATGAAAAAAGACATTTGTATTTTTATAAAAATTTTACTGAAAGATGTAATTAGTTTAAAGCCAATATTTTTAATTTTTGAAAAGATATTTGACTCGAAAATCAATTTTTACCAAGCTTACGCATTGTTTTTTTTAGCTTTTAATTTTTTGTAAGAAATATGTCTATTCGTTTTTTCTATAAATTTTACCAAATGTCAAACTTATTCTTCGTTGCATACAGTTATTTTGGCGATAAAATCATTTTATGTTTGTAAAATATTGAAGGTGAGAATAATTTTTTCATTTTTTTTTTACTTGTAAGAAAAACATTTCATTGATTTTTTTCAAAAAATATACTAGTTTCAAATACCGTCACAATATATAATATAGGTAAAATTTAATTCAAGTCGCTAGCGTTATTGGTTCGTGAGATATTTTGGGTTAATCCAAGAGTCTTAACCTTGAGAGTCTGCATCTTTGTGCATTATTATCTGTATAACAAAATTTATTTGAAGTCGATGTCTCTATCTCTACTGGTTCTTGATATATAGACGACGAAAAAAGCTTCCTGGACATATGGACGTACGAACGTACAATGTATGTATATATGTATAGACGCGCTCACAGACATCTCTCTAAAAATCTTTTGTTTAGATTCTAGAAACCTCGAGAAATGTCAAAATTTTCAATTTGTGCAGTTCGGTGAAGGGAAAGCAAATTGTTTTCAAAATGGTTGCTATGAAGCCCCAAGGAGTTGCCATTTTCTTGGCCTTAGTCGCTTTGTAGCTTTGGATGCTGGAGCAATTGATGTTTCTTTTACGATAGTTATAATAGAACCCAGCGCGTTGGCGGCGTTCTGTTTTATTAAGACAAAGCAGATTTCGATTTAATTTGAATGTTGGAAGGCATGGACGTGTTCCTTCAAGAAACACCATCCCAATTTGGGTGCAAAATCTCTCTTCAAAAAGATCGTTGAAAATTGGAGTAGCCTGGGGTAGTATAAGAATTGTTAAAACGCTGAAAATTGGTTCCAATATAGCAACCGCAAAAGCAATGCCGCAGCGATCTGCGTTGCAGCATATTTTATATAATATTGAGAACCCCAGACTAAATTATTTTTTATAAATAATCAATCACAAAAAAATATTATATTAAATCACAGTATGTACATATTTATGTATTACATATACATAATTTGACATTTTAAAGGTTGATATTATTAGGCTGTTAACTTTTAGGGGTTTTTATTGTCCATTCAAGTAATATACGTTTAATGTCGTACGAAACATGAGGAACTTTATTGTCTCTCATTATTACAAGTATACAGTGTGCACTTTGAAAACTTTAATCTATTGTAGCAAAAGATCTGTTTACATCTCTACATTCATATATTATGACAAAGCGTTGTTAAACTGTGCTTAAAGTCTATGTTTCCAACTTTTTCAAATAACAATAATAATTCTTTATGACATTGATATATCTCAAATTCCGGAAAAAAAAATGCCAAAAGGCCATTATTAAAGGGTGGGTTGTCGGCTGCTGTATCCATAAATCTGGCGCCATCAAAAAATCTTTACACATAATGAACAACAATAAGGAAATCAAATACAAGTTCACTAATCTTTTTTGTCAATTAGATTTTTTAAAGGATGAGACGTGTGGGGCGGAACAAGTAGCAACAAAAGAGTCTAATAAAAGGATGACTAAAGTAAACGATTTATCTCTCTGTTTGTAGGTATTTTAAGTATATTCGAAAGATACTCTACTCATATCTACCAAGATTGATAGTTCAAGAACGTAATTACATATTATTTTCTAGTGAACTTATACATGCGTTCCTGCTTTTGACCGTTGTAACCACAAACTCCTATATTCACTTGTTGAACCATGAGATTTTGACTGTGTTTAAAAAGCTTATTTACCCGTACAAGTACCTTTTTTAACTCATTTTACATTATTACTTTCGTGAGATTAATTAACATTGTTTTGATACACTTTTCAAGGAAAAATATCAAAAACAAACATATCTAACTGCTTTTATAATGAACTCCGCCAAGGGCACGCAATCGAATCTGGAATCTGACTCCTACATATACATATGTACATATGTATACCTACTTCATTCATAAGGAATTATACGACTTTTTCAAATTAAAATTAATTGTCTACTTAAGTGAATAGCTTATAGATAGGTATAGGTATTTCAAAAATGAATTTAACTGGCGGCGGCAACGGCAATAGTGGCGTGAGGACGGCTGTGGTCCCGTCGCGTCGCCCACATTTGATTCCTTTAGCAAACTACTTCCGTCTACCACTGCAAGTAAATAAAAAAGGACCGACCCGAGTAAATACAAATTCCAATGACACGTAGCACATTTTACACAATGCTCATATTGTGGGTGCTTAACAATTTTATAGTGTTCGTATAGGGACGTGAAATACTGCATTCCATTTTTAAGAGGAAGCATGTAGCTGAAACAATTACTCTTTTGCCACGACAATTATTTATATGTTATTCCTTTTTTCTAAATACCTACAGAGTAATTAATTTATTCTGCTTACAATCCGTGGGGACAATATTATTCCAATTTTCTATTTGCTATCCATTTCAGCGTGTAAACTAAGTAAGCAGCACTAACTAAGGGCACCTTAAGAAATATCCTTTCTCGTTATAGCAGTTCACGTTTTAATAATGAACTAGAGTGGATCATGGTGAACAGTTTTAAAGTTTAACCTTATTATAAAAAAAAGTTGTACTATTATGCATATTACATACATAAATATAGAATATCACAAGAATTTGTTTTACTGAACTCGAAATTGACGTCACCATGAAGAGAGCGCATGTACGTTATTCTCCTTCACGCGATGACGTCGTTATATGGTAGGTTTTCTATTTATATTCGTCGTTCCTTTGAATTAAAGAGAGCTCAATTGCTCATCATTAGTTAAGGGTAGGGATAGGAATAGGATAGGAGTGAGGTGTGACGTCATCATATTTTTTTTTTAATTATTTCAAATACTCACGTGTTTCAAGCTTCGAAATTCTTTAAAGAATTTTATGGCTTTATGACCTTACGAGTTGCATATGGATGGATAGGTTTGAATTTTGTTTTATAATGTTTTTAACAAAGGTACAACCTACTTATAGTACCTACCTGCTTTGTTTGTACTTTTTTATAAAAATAACCTTAAAAAGTTAAGAATGGAAAATGACTCTTTGGTTGAAAAAAATTGTAGTTATGAGATTTCAAAATTCTTAAGTCTCGAAATTGAGGCACCTCTTTTTGTTAGGCAAAGGATGTCATGTAGTCTAAGTCAACCCAGTCCTTAATCATTCAAAAAAACGTATTTTAGAAACAACATTTTTGATAATTTTATTATAATAAAATCTATAAGTTAACGATAATTTGTAGATGGGCTTCGATAAATTTAGATCAGTTGTGATACTCTGAAGTATTTAGTATTATTAATTAAATTTAATTAAAATTAATTGTTTTCACCTACATACATATAGTATGTAAGGATTATTGTTTTCCAGCCATTAAAAGGCTTTGGTAAAGCATAAGAGGCTGTTTTCTCGAAATGTGTTCGAATTCTTCAAGATCTGCCTAATGGACATTGAAGCGGTTGCAAGTTTACATTGAATTTCTTTTAAAAATCTTGTCGGATGGGAGTGGGGAAATCAAATTCCCAAATGGCAGAAAACCGTAAGCTTATCCAACCTGCTATTATTTTTTTTTTTTAAATGCCAGAAGGCCGCCAAAGTGCATATAAAAGGGGTGGTAAGGAAGAAGGTGTTTAGGCACGAGTACGATAACTTTGGCGCCAAGATATAATAACGGTTTTTGGTAGAGGGTCTTAATGGAAGCATTTTTTACTATGGGAGGGGGGGGGGGTCTATCTCCCACCGTTTAGGCGGGAGGGGCAATTTAAAAAAGTTATTATTTAAAATGGAAAAAAATAATTAAAAAATAACGGTGATACTTACAATTAAGTGTTATACATTTTTTTAAAGCCAACATTCTGTTCTATTAGCCAGTTTTTAATTCAAGTCAAAACTATGCGTAGTTTTTGAAAAATTTAATTTTAAACTCAAAAATTGAGTAAAAAAAGTTAAAAAAAGGTTTAAAGTGTAACTTTTTCAATACTTCAAGATTATCTACCATTGTTTTTATTTCAGAATTTATTGCTCTTATTTGTTTTTGATCAAAAACTGAAAACTAGATGATTTTATGTCTTTTAGTTTTTGAGAAAATAACCACAACTACTATTTTAATTTAATTCTTTTTTTGTTTGCTTATTTTGATAGTAATAATGGTAGCGTAATGCGTGTTTGGGTGTATGCAACAGTAAGGTGTGCGCGAGTTTGGGTGTATGCAACAATGGCATCTGTAAGGGGGGGCATGCTGCCCCCCTGCAACCCCCCTGCTTGGGCACACTATAGGATTTGGGCTGGGTGCAAGTTGGAGTGCGTGCAAGGTGGGGAGGGTGCAAGGTGCGGTGGGTGCTAGATGGGGTGCATGCAAAGTTTCTTTTGCATTTAAATAAGCTGGATTTAAGAAAAATTAATTTACCCTAGGTATATCTTATCGATTATTACTATCAAAATAAGACTACGTTAATACTTAAGCAAGGAAAAAGTAATTTAATTAAAATATTTTGTTTTGGTTATTTTCAATTTTCTCAAGAACTAGAAGACATCAAGTCATCTAGTTTTCAGTTTTTGATCAAAAACAAATAAGAGCAATGAATTATAAAAAAAAATAGTAGATAATCTGAAAGTTTTGAAAAATTACACTTTAAACCTTTTTTTTAACTTTTTTTTTGCACAAATTTTGACTTTAAAACAATTTTTTTCAAAAACTATGCATAGTTTTGACTTGATTTAAAAACACGCTAATAGGCAAAAATGTTGGCTTTAAAAAAAGGTATAATACTTATTTATAAGTATTACCGTGATTTTTTAATTATTTTTTTTCCATTTAATGTACATATTTTTTTAAACTGCCCCTACTGCCTAAACGGGGGGAGATAGACCCCCCCTCCCATAGTAAAAAATGCTTGTTTTTAACTGTTCTATACAAATCCGTCATTAAACTTTGTCGCCAAAGTTATCGTACTCTCCCCGGTGTTTAGTGTTTCCGAATAGCAAAATTTAGACTTAAAAAATAAATAAGACTTTAAATTTTTGAAATCGCCTTTAAGAATAATTACAACGGAAATACCAAAATTATTATACTATATACATTTTTGATAACCAAAATTCCATTCTTGAATGAAATTTTTAAAACAAGCTGTTTTTTTGAAAAATTAATTTTCAAAACCAACATTTTGAAGAAATTTAATTTTTTGACTAACATTTTTTTGTTTAATAAAACCATTGCGTAAAAATAAATAACTTCAAACTATTTTAAATGAAGTGGATCACCAAATGGAAAGACTAAAAACGAATACTACTACTACAACTACTTAACCAAGGAAAAAAAAGAGTTAAGCGCACCCAGCAAAACTAAGATCTAAAATAACGAAAGATATTCGTGAACTTAATGAAAACATTATAAAAGATTCAATTAGACAAACATATTAGTTAATAAAGCAAAAACATATTTGAATAATAAACAAGAATGGATTGCAAGTATGAAGGAGACCGCAACAAACTGAAAAGACATCAATGAAAACGCAACTAAAGTGAAAAGCTGTTCCCCTCGACCAAAATTATCACAAAAGATACAATAGACAACATATATGTAGATGTTCAATACCGACACACACCCCTATTTTCAGCAAAGAAATTATTGAAAGGACCATAGACTATCTGAAGAAACACAAATGCACCAGAAATGACCGAAGGTCATCAGAAATGATAGTATATGAAAAAAAATTTAATATAGAAATGTTAGATTTATCTAATATTGTAAATTTTTAAATTTTAACGAAAAACATTTTTTGTTTTTCAACGCTTTATATCACATAGTTAACAAAATTATAAATATTTGTAAATGTAATCAACTGAAGCAATAAAATTTTATTATAACAATAATATAATAATAATAATAATAATAATAATAATAATAATAATAATAATAATAATAATAATAATAATAATAATAATAATAATAATAATAATAATAATAATAATAATAATAATAATAATAATAATAATAATAATAATAATAATAATAATAATAATAATAATAATAATAATAATAATAATAATAATAATAATAATAATAATAATAATAATAATAATAATAATAATAATAATAATAATAATAATAATAATAATAATAATAATAATAATAATAATAATAATAATAATAATAATAATAATAATAATAATAATAATAATAATAATAATAATAATAATAATAATAATAATAATAATAATAATAATAATAATAATAATAATAATAATAATAATAATAATAATAATAATAATAATAATAATAATAATAATAATAATAATAATAATAATAATAATAATAATAATAATAATAATAATAATAATAATAATAATAATAATAATAATAATAATAATAATAATAATAATAATAATAATAATAATAATAATAATAATAATAATAATAATAATAATAATAATAATAATAATAATAATAATAGTAATAATAATAATAATAATAATAATAATAATAATAATAATAATAATAATAATAATAATAATAATAATAATAATAATAATAATAATAATAATAATAATAATAATAATAATAATAATAATAATAATAATAATAATAATAATAATAATAATAATAATAATAATAATAATAATAATAATAATAATAATAATAATAATAATAATAATAATAATAATAATAATAATAATAATAATAATAATAATAATAATAATGATAATAATAATAATAATAATAATAATAATAATAATAATAATAATAATAATAATAATAATAATAATAATAATAATAATAATAATAATAATAATAATAATAATAATAATAATAATAATAATAATAAGTAAAGTAAGTAGTATTGGTTGTTGTGTGCGGACGTGTTCTGGAATCACTCCCGGAAAAAATAGTAATAAAAGTGGTAACAGAGCGCGTTTGATAGTGGAAATAGTGCTAAATTGAACATTGACTCGGGCGGAAGATTTAATTTTTGTTTTTAAATTTAAAATTTTAAAAATTTCCATTTTTTCGTCTTCGAGAAAACACTCCATCTTGTTCATGTCAAAAAACATCACCAAAAAGCAAATAAGAGACGAGAAACCATAAACGACACAAACCACATAAGAGAAAAATTTTAAAACGCGCGTTTTTTACAGCGCGTTTTAAAATTTTTTCAAATTTATTGACTGGCAGTTGTCAAATAAAATAAATAGGATAGAATAAATAAATAAAATAAATAGAATAAATAAAATAGATAATAAAAATAAATAAAGAAATTAAATGGGAGATACGGAGGAAAAGTCCAAAGGGAGGGGAAGGCCGACGAACCTTGAAAGGCTGTCAAGGAACAGCAGCATAGGGTCCGTTGGAGATATAGGCGATCTATGGAAGAGGAAAAGAGAAAATGAAAATAAAGATGGGCAGGAGAATGAAGATGGAACAGAGATATTCCAGCAAAGTAAAAAAATGCAAAGGACACCGCAGAAGAAGGATGAAACAGAGTCGAAAATAGAGAGGATGCTAAAGGAGATGAAGTATGAATTTAAACAAGAGATGCAAAAGGTGAAACAAGAGGTGAGAGAAATGAGAGTGGAGATGAAAGAGGAAATGGGAAAGATGAGAGAAGAAATCAGAAGAGGAGAAAAGGAGAGAGAAGAACTAAAAGTAGAAATAAGAGAACTAGCGAAAAGGGTAGAAGCGCTAGAAAATAAAGAAAATAGCGTACGGGAGATAGAGGAGAAAATTGAGAAATATAGAGCAGAAATCCAAGAAAGAGCAAGCCCAATAAGTAATGGAGAAGGGAAAGAAAACCTAGAGGAGCGGATGAAAGAGATGGAGGCAAAGGTAGAACGACAAGAAAAAGAAAAGAGGAGGAGGAATATAATAATTAAAAATGTGCAGATACAAGGTACGATAAAAGAAACGGTTAACAGAATTTTTGACTGGATAGGAGCGCAAGCAAGGATAGAGGAGGCTAGGGAGGTTGGAAGAAGAGGATCAGGTAGGAAAGAAGGTATGATAGAGGTAAAGATGGAAACACTAGAGGGTAAATCTGAGGTGATGAGAAAGAAAGTGAACCTAAGAGGAAGGAAGGAGAGAATTGAAGAAGATTTAACATGGAAAGAAAGACGAATGCAGTGGCTGATTAGAGAGCGTGCAGAAGAAGAAAAGAGGAAAGGGAAGAGGGTTATTATAAGATATGGCAAACTGATAGTAAATGGTGAGACTTGGGTTTGGGATGAAGAAAGAGAGGTCATAAAGAATAGGATGACTAGGGAGGGAGAACAGGAGATGAAGTTACATGAGGAAAGTAGAAATGTAGAAGAACAAAAAGGGGAAGACAAAGTTTTAGAAAGGGAAGAAGAAATCGTTGAACCAACAGAGCCAAAAAACGTATAAGGGAAGAAGGAGAGGAAACAAGTAGAGATGAGTCAAACGATACATGGAAGATAGGCTTCTGGAATGTGGCGGGACTAGTAAATAAAGAAAAAGAGTTCTGGGAAGGGATACGAGAATGGGAAGTGGTAGTGATGCTAGAAACGTGGGTGGAGGAGAAGAATTGGGAAAAGTGGAAAATAAAACTGCCAAAGGGGTATAAATGGACGAGACAGGGGGCAAAAAAGAAAAACAAGAAGGGAAGGGCAATGGGAGGGATGATGATGGGAATTAGAGAAGAAATGGTGATGGGGGGTGACGAGAGTCAGGAACAGGAAGAAGGAATATTGAGCAGGAAAGTAAAAGCAGGGAAAGACGAATGGGTTATAGTAGCAACGTATGTAAATGGTGACATAGATAAGAAGTTAGAAAGCTTAAGAAGATGGATGGAGAGGCAGTCAGAGGGAGAAAGAGTGATAATAGGGGGTGATTTTAATGCAAGAACAGGACTAGAGGGTGGCAGAGTGAGAGATATGGAAGATGAAGGAAGTGGGAGGAGGTCGAAAGATAAAAAAGTAAACGCCGAAGGAAAGAAGTTAACGCAGATGTTAGGAGAATTAGGGTGGGAGATATTTAACGGGAACATAGAAGGGGATGAGGAAGGAGAATTCACGTACACAGGAGGAAGGGGGGAGACAGTAATAGATTATGTATTGGGTGACGAGAAGACGAGAATGGGGATAGAAAGGATGGAAGTAGCAGATAGAGTAGAGTCGGATCATCATCCTGTGGTGATCACAATGAAAAAAGGAATAAGGAGAAAGAAAGCGAAAGCTAAAGCTAAAGAAGTTAAAAAAACAAAAACGGGAAGATGGTCGGAGGAGATGAAGCAGGAATTCGAGAGGAGAATGCAAGGAGTGAGGCTGGAGGAGGGGGGAGAAGAATCAGAAAAGAAGATAGGAGAGAGGATAAAGAGAGAGATTGAGCGAAGTGAAGAGGTAGGTGGAAGGAAAAGGAAACCGAAAATGAGAGGATGGTGGGATGAAGAATGTAGGGAGAAAAAAGAAGAAGTAAGAAAGGAGTTAAGGAGTTGGAGGAAGGGTAGCGGGATGAAGGAAAGATACAGGGAGAAAAAAAGAGAATATCATGCGATGATTGAGAGAAAGAAAAAGGAGGAGCAGGAGGAGATGATAAGAGAAATTGAAGAGGCTAATACTGAAAATAAAGTGTGGGAAATAATAAATAGAGACAGAAAGAAGAAAAAGAAGATGGGAGAAGGGATCGAAGAAGAAGAATGGAAAAGATATTTTATGAGCCTGATTGGAGGGGTGGAAGAAAGAATAAGAATAGGAACAGAGGGAACAAGAAGAACGGAAAACGAGACTGAGATTAGTAAAGAAGAAATCAGAGAGGTGGTAAGAAAACTCAAAGAAGGAAAAGCAATGGGAATAGATGGTATACCAAATGAGGCGTGGAGATATGGAGGGGAACAAGTAATAGAGATAGCGTGGGGAATCTGCAGGAAAGTGTGGAGAGGAGATGGATGGCCGGAGGGGTGGAAGGAAGGGGTGATCGCCCCGATACTAAAGAAAGGGACAGGAACAAAGGTAGAAGAATATAGAGGAGTAACGCTCATGCCATCGATATATAAAATATATACGGCGGTATTAGCGAAGAGGTTAGAAGAAGAAGTCGAGGAGAAAGGAATGATACCTCCAAATCAAACAGGTTTCAGAAGGGGAGTAGGAACCATAGACAACGTATATGTGCTGAACTATGTGGTAAACAGAGAGGTTGCAGAGGAGAAGGGCAAGCTAGTGGCATTATTCATAGATTTAAAAGCAGCATTCGACTCAGTAGACAGGAAAATATTGATGGACGCGTTGGAGGAGAGAGGAGTGAGAAAAGGACTAAGGGAAAGAGTGGGGGAAGTATACGAAGAAACGACGAGTAGGGTAAAATCGGCAGGAGTGATGGGGGAAAAATTTTGGACGGGAAAAGGAGTTAGGCAGGGATGCCCGATGAGCCCAATTCTATTTAATTTGTTAACGGCGAATATAGAAGAGGAACTGGGAAAGGGGAACTGGGGAGGAGTGAAAGTGAGGGGAAGAAGAATTTGCTCACTAGCATATGCAGATGATGTAGTGGTAATGGCGAAAAATGAAGAAGAGATGCAAAGTATGATAAGAAGACTGGAGAAGTACTTCGATAGGAAAAAACTGGAAGTAAACGTGGGAAAGACGAAAGTGATGAGATTCAGGAAAGGAGGAGGGAGAAACACAACAGTAGACTGGAGATGGAGGGGAAAGAAGATAGAAGAAGTGAAAGAATTTAAATACCTAGGGTATGTTTTCAAAAAGAATGGAGGGCAGGAGGCTCATATGAGGGACAGAGTAAAAAAGGCAGCAGCGGTAATGAAGGAGGCATGGGGGATTGGAAGAAGGAAATTCGAGAAGAAGTGGGAGCGGAAAATGTGGCTCTTCGACACCCTGGTGTGGACGGTGATGGGATATGGGGCGGAAGTATGGGGATGGCAGGAGAGACAAGAAATGGAAAGGGTGCAAGAGAGGTACCTCAAATGGACGCTTGGGGTAGAATGGCAAACTCCAGGATACATGGTGAGAGAGGAAACAAAGAGAGACAAGATAAGGATAAGGGCAGGGAAAAGGGCATGGAAATATGAAGAGAAATTAGCAGATGGAAAAGGAAGCGAAATAGCAAGGGAATGTTTAGAGGAGATAAAAGAAAGACAGAGAGATGGACGGGGGAGAGGATCACGATGGGAACAAGGGAGAGAAGAAATGAAAGGAAGGGAGGGAAGAGAAGACAGTATGAACGGATACGAAGGATGGGAAAGAGATGGAAGAAGAGAGCAGGAGAAGGAAAGATGGGAGTCGATAAAAGACTCAAGATATAATAGGTGGTATAAAGAAGTAATTGCAGAGGGGATCCCACAGTATTTGAAAGCGGAATGGAAGACGGAAAGAACTAGGAGAATAGCAAGAGTCAGGCTAGGGAATGAGGTGAGAGAAAGATGGTACTGGAGGCGAGAAGAGGAGAGACTGTGCAGAGTGTGTGAGGGAGAGGAAGAGACGTGGGAACATATAATAGAAAGGTGCCGGTCAGGAGGAGATGAAGGAAAGCCAATAGGGGAAATAATGGGAGAAATAATGGACGAAACAGGAAGGGGCGAAGAGTGGATAAAGCAACTCGAGGTGGTGAGAAGAGATAAGGCGAGAGAGAGGGGCCAGGAGGAGGGAGGGTAAGGAGAAGGACAACTTGTAACCCTTAGGGGAATCAATACATGCTAATACAATAATAATAATAATAATAATAATAATAATAATAATAATAATAATAATAATAATAATAATAATAATAATAATAATAATAATAATAATAATAATAATAATAATAATAATAATAATAATAATAATAATAATAATAATAATAATAATAATAATAATAATAATAATAATAATAATAATAATAATAATAATAATAATAATAATAATAATAATAATAATAATAATAATAATAATAATAATAATAATAATAATAATAATAATAATAATAATAATAATAATAATAATAATAATAATAATAATAATAATAATAATAATAATAATAATAATAATAATAATAATAATAATAATAATAATAATAATAATAATAATAATAATAATAATAATAATAATAATAATAATAATAATAATAATAATAATAATAATAATAATAATAATAATAATAATAATAATAATAATAATAATAATAATAATAATAATAATAATAATAATAATAATAATAATAATAATAATAATAATAATAATAATAATAATAATAATAATATTATGTAAAAGTAGTTGCTTTGAGTATTTTTATTTTCTATGCGTATTGTTATTCTCTCGCTCCAAAACTATAAACTACAGAGTTGAGTGAGCCAAATGTGAATTCCTTGGGTGGCGGCAGCGATGTTATACTAAAAACAATGCTTAAAGTTTTTTGCAAATGTAGAGTTGGTTTTAAGGTCGCTCACATTAATGCTCAAAGTTTGCTGCCGAAAATCGACGAATTTAGAAATTTGTTTGAGGAATCGAAATTGGATGCAGTTTGTATCTCCGAAACATGGTTTTCTCCTGAGATTAGCGATGCTTGTTATAAATTGAATGGCTACAAACTTTTTAGGTCCGATAGATGTGGTTGTGGTGGTGGTGTTGCGATTTATATTAGAGTTGGTTTGCCGTGTAAAGTAATTTGCTCCTCCCCGCCAGGTTCCACGTACGAATATTTATTCTTGGATGTTGTAGGTAGTGAAAATAACCTTTTGCTGGGAGTTATCTATCGGCCAAATAGATATGTTGAAACAGAACCATTATACAATCTAATACAGCATATTACGGTAAGATCTTCTAATGTAATTATATGTGGTGACCTTAATAATAATATTTTAGTTGATAAAAGTCTGTGTGAAGAAATGAGTTCTTATGATCTATATTCCGTTAACTCTTCAGTTCCCACTCACTTTACTAGAACCTCAAGCACTTTACTGGATATTTTCTTTGTTAATAATATTGACAAAGTGTTATGCTATGACCAACTTTCTGCTCCTTTATTTTCATGCCACGATCTTATTTTTCTGACTTTTGATTTTAGTACTGAAAATAGCACGCATACGTCTTATCAAGTTCGGGACTTTAAAAACATTGACTTATCTTTACTTGAACATCATATTCGCTGTATTCCTTGGGAAAACATTTACTTAATGCCCTCACCTGATGATCAAGTAGAGTTTTTGAATAACAACTTAATAAACTTGTTCGATAACCATGTCCCACTTATAACCAAAAGATCCCAATCGATACCGAAACCCTGGTTCACCAATGTAATTAAAGATTTGATTAACCAGCGTGATCAAGCTTACCGATGGTGGATACGATATCGGGTTGAAGAACTTTATAAAGCTTATAAAATTCTACGTAACAAAGTTGTTTTAGAAATTAGAATGGCAAAAAATCAATTTTATTCCACCCGACTTAACACAAGTTCTGATGGCCGAAAGCTCTGGAAAAACCTACGTGAATTTGGAATTGGAAAACAACGTCAAGTGATCCAAAACAGCGTTGACCGCAATGAACTTAATCGCAAGTTTTTAACTCCTTTAAACCAAGTTCAACCAGGAGACATAAATACAGATGACGTACGAGTAGAACACATGTTCTCCTTTTCCCCTTTCTCTTTTTCAGGAGTAACAAATGAAGTTGTTGTTGAAAATTTCCTTGCAGTTAAATCTAATGCAATGGGGGTGGACGGAATTAACCCTATTTTCCTCGGGAGCGGTACGATTGATCGCAAACTAAAATCTCTTATAACGAAATCTCGCATTTTTAAAAATTTCACGCAAAACAAAATTTCGCATTTTTAAAATCTTACATAAGAAAATCTCGCATTTTCAAAATCCCGCAAACCAAAATTTCGCATTTTTAAAAAAATCTCGCTTCTGCATAAAATTCTCGCTATAACAAAATGTCGCATTGTAAAAGTCAAAAAATTCGATCGAATTCAATCCTTTTAATCCTTAATCCAGTTGATCTTGAACACTATGAACAATTGATATAGAAGTCTAATATGCATATAACAAACTTTTACCTTTTCTATCTTTTTCTCATAAATAAACAACAAAAAATAACAAAAACAAAACACAATAAATTCCCAAGAAAGTCATTTAATTGAAAAATAAATTACTTCAATAGTTAACAAACAAAAAGTAAAGATAATAAACATAATTCCATACAAAAACAATAATTTTAAGATAGCGAGAGGTTTTGAGCTATGCTTCGCCAGTAAATCTTTTTAGATGTAGCAAAATACTATTTTCTTTTTCTCGCTCTTAGAATCAACAGTTATGTTTTTTGTTGATAGGTATAATACAATGATTACAATTTAAAGCAGTAAACAAGTAGATTATGCATAGGTAATATCAGATAGACTTATAATCTCGCATTGAAATAAAATATTTATTAATTCGCGCGCGCGAATTAATAAATATTTTATTTCAATGCGTGATTTTAAATTGCGAGATTTTAGTTTGCGAGATTTTAATGTTGCGAGCTTTCGTTAAGCGAGATTTTGTAATTGCGAGATTTCGATATAAGAGATTTCATAATGCGAGATTTTAAGATGCGAGATTTTAAAAACGAGATTTTAAAATGCGGTCAATCGTACCCAACCCATTTTCCTCAAAGCCATTTTGCCTTTGTTACTGCCTTTTTTAACACATATTTTCAACACCGTTCTTACTACTGGAATTTTTCCTCAAAAATGGAAATCAGCTAAAATTATTCCTATCCCAAAAAATTCCCTATGTGATGAATTCAGACCGATCTCCATTCTTCCATTCTTATCAAAAGTCTGCGAACGCATAATGCAAACTCAACTTAATAGTTATGTACGGAGTAATAGCCTCTTAGTGAATATTCAATCAGGTTTTCGACCAAAACACAGTTGTACAACCGCGCTGATGAAAGTCATTGAAGATATAAGATCCGAACTTGATAAGGATTGTGTCAGTGTGTTGGTTCTTCTCGATTTCTCGAAGGCCTTTGATATGGTTAACCATTCCGTTCTCCTAAATAAACTGCGTCAAAAATTCAACTTTTCTCCAGAAGCGATCAAACTGTTGTCCTCTTACTTAACCAATAGGAAGCAAGCCGTTTGTCTCGATAATCAGCTTTCCGATTTCATTCCCATAGTACGAGGTGTTCCGCAAGGATCGATACTGGCTCCACTCCTTTTTTCCTTATATATTAACGAAATAGCGTCAATAATTATGCACTCATTCCCGCCAGGGAGGTTCCTAGAAAACCATTGGCTCGCATCTTGTTGCCACTGATGAGCATTAAGCCAACTGGAGCGGAGCTGATTAGGAGCCTTCAACGGCTGAATCCGCGGATTCCTATGCATGACTGGGTAGTCATTAAGACAGAGGAACCGCGCAAGAATAGCGCGGTCTATCTTCTGAGGATCTGTGAGGATAGTCGCAAAGCCCTAGAAGAGGCACAATGCAAGCTGAGGTTCGGCATCAAAAGTGTCTCCATAAAGATTCTGCAGAGTCAGGAAGTTGGCCCCACCCTGGGTGATGATAATGTCGAGGTAGACGATGTCACCATGCAGGTTGGAGCCCCCGGCGAGGCGCTGGATCCTGGCCCTGCAGTTCCACCTGCCAATTAAAAAACGACAAGCTACGCGCCATCCAGGCTAATCTGAAGCACTCTAAATGTGCCTCGGATAACCTGAGGATCTTCCTGAGTGAGGAAGATATAGATGTCGCCCTTGTACAAGAGCCATGGGTTAATGGCCTCGCGATTAGAGGCCTTAATGACAGCCAATACGATTTATTCTACAAGCCCGACAGTCAGAATCAAGGTAAGCCTAGAACTTGTATTTTAGCTAAAAAACACCTAAAAGCTTTTATGTGTCCAAACTATAGCACTTCTGACTTAACAGTTGTTAGGTTAGAGGGTAAACAGGCGGAGGGCTTGATTCTTGCATCCTCATACATGGCGCATGACAAGGAGTCACCGCCTGAGGAGGTGCGTACTCTTGTGACGGAGGCAAAAGCCAGACAAACAAGTCTGCTTGTAGGGAGTGATGCGAACGCGAGGCACTCAATCTGGAGCAGCACTGAAATTAATGAGCGAGGTGAGTCTCTTTTTAATTATATAATTGAAAATAACTTGACTATATGTAACAGGGGCAATACTCCCACTTTTGTTTTTCCGAGTACGGACAACTCAGAAGGGTGGGAAGATGTGTTAGACGTTACATTTGTCAATATTTATGGTAACCTCTCCATCGAGAATTGGAGAGTATCTCTTCTTAACTCCTTTTCTGATCATAGACGGATTCTATTTGATCTTAAATTTGAAATAAAATCTCCTTCCCCCTATAGAAATCCAAGAAGAATTGACTGGAAGAAATTTAGTCAGATCTTTGGCTCAAAGTTGCGCAGTATACCGAACGCGAGTTACGACTCGGTAACAGATCTTGAGTTAGAGATTTCAAACTTCGAGGACTCTATAACCACCGCATTCAAGGTCTCTTGCCCGATAAGATACAGTAAGAAAACCTTTCCACCTTGGTGGAATGACGACTTATCTAATCTGAGGAAAATAACAAGAACCATTTTTAATATCTGCTATAAGCATAAATTTTATCAGCCTTATAAGGACTGCTTGAGAATATACAAGCGTTCTATAGCTCAAGCCAAAAAACAAGGATGGCAAGAGTACTGTCAGTCCATCGAAAACATCAAAGATTCGGCCAGGCTTAGTAGGGTTCTATCGAAAGAACATTCGAACCCCTCGTTTCTTAAAAAACCAGATGGAAGCTGGACAGCATCTCCAATGGAGACATTAGAGCTACTAATGAACGTACACTTCCCAGGTTGTGCAGAAGAACCAACCGAATCCAATCTGACTTTCAACATGCCAACCTCCATAGAGCAGGTAAACGCCCTTATAACTAGAGAAAATATAGTCTGGGCTATTAAAACCTTCTCGCCGTACAAATCTCCAGGCCCTGATGGAATACTACCTATAATGCTGCAAAATCAGCTTGAATTAGTAGTACCACGGCTCGAGAGTATCTTTAAAGGTTGCCTCTTACTAAACCATGTCCCCATGTCTTGGAGGCAGGTAAGAGTGGTTTTCTTACCAAAAATTGGTAAAAGGGGGCATGAATCTGCCAAAGATTACCGACCTATAAGCCTTACTTCCTTTCTTCTTAAAACCCTGGAGAGAATTGTAGAATCTCACATAAGGAGCATTCTGAGTAGTTGTCCCCTATCTAACTCGCAGCATGCCTACATGAGGGGCAGATCTACAGAGACTGCCCTTCACGAGGTAGTGAGAACGATAGAAAACACAATTCATTTTAAGGAATATACCCTAGCCACCTTCTTAGACGTAGAAGGAGCTTTCAACAATGTCCTAACTGAATCCATCGCTGAATCACTTGCAGACTTCGGTGTTGAGAACTACATTAGAAGGTGGATAATATCCATGCTAAGTAATAGAAGGATTCAATCAAAGTTAGGATATTCAAAGTGTACCAAATATGCCAGCAGAGGAACACCTCAAGGAGGTGTATTGTCTCCTCTCCTATGGCTTTTGGTCATGAACAGCATTCTGGTGAAACTCGAGAGCAGCGGAGTGAAAGCGGTTGCGTACGCCGATGATTTGGTCATTCTAGTTTCGGGAAAATTTCCAAGCGTGATCAGTGAAATCACTAATATGGCTTTGAAGAAAGTAAGCACCTGGGCTGCGAGCTGCGGACTAGGTGTTAACAGCAACAAAACCGAGTTGATGCTTTTCACCACCAAAACCAAGGTACCACCCTTCACTCTACCTCGGTTAAACGGACAAGCACTATCATTGTCTTCCAGTGCTAAATATCTGGGCGTAATACTAGATACCAAATTAAACTGGAAGCTTAACATCGAAGAGCGGGTAAGAAAGTCGTGTGTCGCCTTCTACGCCTGCAATAAAACATTTGGCAAAAAGTGGGGCCTCCAGTCAAAAATGATAAAATGGACATACACAGCGGTTGTAAGACCGATACTGGTCTATGGTTCCATTGTGTGGTGGCCCGCTCTCACCAAAGCCTACATAGTAAACAAGCTTTCAAAGGTGCAGAGAAATGCATGCGTAGGGATATCAGGGGCAATCAGGTCCTGTCCAACGGATGCACTCAACGTCATCCTGGGCCTTCTTCCGATTGACCTCTTTATCAAATATCAGGTGTCCTGCAGTATCTTGAGACTCAAGGAAATAGACTGTTGGAAACCTAGATCTTACGGGCACTGCAACCAAACAAGCCTGATACCATCAGACATCCTATCCACAACCACCGATTACTGCATCCCTACCCTAGACACCTCAAAGAAGTTTAGAGTCTTGCTCCCGTCAAGAACCGACTGGGAGGAAGGCGTTGTGACGGAAGACTTTGACACAACTATCTTCACGGATGGTTCGAAGATGGAATGCGGTGTTGGTGCAGGTGTCTTCTGTGAATCTCTTGAGATTTCAAAAACCTATAGACTTCCCGATTTTGCCAGCGTGTTCCAGGCAGAATTGTTGGCGATAAGGGAAGCTTGTACAGTCCTTAAAAATATCCGTCAGAACCAAAATGTAGCTATACTAACAGACAGTCAGGCAGCTATTAAAGCCATTGATTCAGCTTTATCATCCTCTAAACTGGTCCAGCAATGTAAAGAGGCCCTAAAGGAACTGGATATGAGCGTCACTCTTATCTGGATACCGGGCCATAGGGGCCATGAGGGTAATGAGAAGGCAGATGAGCTAGCCAGGCAAGGATCAGCCCTTCACAACTCTCTGGCAGTGAGAGTATATGCTCCTCTAGGAGTTGTGAAGGGCAATATCCTGACCAAATACACATCAGAAGCAAATCATAGGTGGAGAAGTTTAACGAGTTGCGTTATATCCAGGAAAATCTGGCCCGCCTATAACAAACCAAAATCAATCAATTTAATTTCCAAACCAAGGCATGACATAGCCAGGATTGTCGCTACCTGCACAGGGCATTGGCCTGTAGGGGAGCATGCGGCAAAATTGGGTATACCACATAACTCTTTCTGCCGTAGCTGTGAGAACCAGGATGAAAAAGAAACAGTCCCACACTTTCTATGCCATTGTCCGGCCCTGGCCAGGAAAAGAGCACTCCACTTGGGTAAGGAATTCTTCAACGGTATTGAGGAACTCTCAGAATTCAAGATCAAAGATTTGATCTCATACCTAAATAGCACAAAGTGGCTTTAATCCCCTCCCCCCTTATTTCTCCATCACTAAATGGTACTATGAGATAATAGGCCGAAGGGTAGGAGAATAAAACTACATTTTATATTTTACATAGAACTGCACGTGCGGAACGTGCACCACCAATAGCCCATTTTCAAATCCATTCAGAATCTCACGAGGTATGGTATCAAAACGGCGCACTCAGCGCTATTTGTGTCCTGCGCGAAGCAGGACAGCCATTTCTACCTACCTACCTAATTATGCACTCTTCAAAACATTTTTACGCAGATGATATTCAAATATATCAAAGCTGTGCACTAGGCCTTATAGAAAACTGTATTTTCAATATGAACGAGGATCTTGAGCGAATCTCTAGCTGGGCAGAAAGAAATGGTTTAAATCTTAACCCAAGCAAATGTAAATGTCTTGTCATCTCTAAAAAAGTGTTAGATATATCTTATTTTCCATCGGTAATGCTCAACAGCATTTGTTTACAATTTGTAAGCTCATCAAAAAATCTAGGAATGGTTTTCAACAGAACATTGACGTGGAATGACCATATTAATTTAATAGTAGGAAGAACATACGGAATTCTCCGGAATTTGTGGACTTTTCAAAAGTTTACACCATTAAACACAAGAATGATTCTCGCAAAAACACTAGTTATCCCAGTTCTAACTTTTGGTTGTGAAATATATTTTAACTGTGATTCTGCCAGCAAAACTAAATTAAAGGTAGCATTTAATAGTACTATTCGTTACATATACGGACTTAGAAAATACGATCATGTGTCTCATCTGAGCCTGAAACTCCTTAATATGTCATTTCAAAGCTTTGTTAAATTTCGAACCTTGAAAATATTGTTTTCTGTCTTACGAACCGGTCAACCAACATATCTTTATAATTTTCTTCGTTTTTCGGTATCAAACAGATCAAATTTTTTAATACTTCCCCGTTTCCAATGTCTTACATCTGAAAGACAATTTTTTATAGCTGCCTTTGGAATTCACTCCCACCTCATCTGCGAGAAATAAACAACGCGCGTCGATTTCAAAATAGTTTAAAAGATTTCTTTATTATTCAAAGCAACTAACTTCTAATTTTACTCCTCTTTTCTCCTCTATCTTTTCTGTCACTATTAACCTCTTTTTCACCTTCTTTTCATCCTAACTCATAAATTCCCGTTCTATTTTTCTTGTTTGTATTCTTTTTTTTTTTTGAATTCATTAAAATTTATATTTAGATATTTAAAAATCATTAAAGTTAATTTTTGCTCTTTTTTTTAAATAATTAAACTTGAACAATGTACATAATAGATATAAACTATCACGAATTTATAAGATTAATCTTACCGTGTTAGCATATACATCATGAAATAAATAAATAAAAATAAATAATAATAATAATAATAATAATAATAATAATAATAATAATAATAATAATAATAATAATAATAATAATAATAATAATAATAATAATAATAATAATAATAATAATAATAATAATAATAATAATAATAATAATAATAATAATAATAATAATAATAATAATAATAATAATAATAATAATAATAATAATAATAATAATAATATTAATAATAATAATAATAATAATAATAATAATAATAATAATAATAATAATAATAATAATAATAATAATAATAATAATAATAATAATAATAATAATAATAATAATAATTACAATAATAATAATAATAATAATAATAATAATAATAATAATAATAATAATAATAATAATAATAATAATAATAATAATAATAATAATAATAATAATAATAATAATAATAATAATAATAATAATAATAATAATAATAATAATAATAATAATAATAATAATAATAATAATAATAATAATAATAATAATAATAATAATAATAATAATAATAATAATAATAATAATAATAATAATAATAATAATAATAATAATAATAATAATAATAATAATAA